>CM067080.1:29049767-29432267 GCA_033980235.1 Diadema setosum | reverse complement strand
AGTTACGAACAACTTACGAGCGACTGGTGATCAGTTCTTGTGCTGAATTATGGAAATTCTTATAAGTGTAGCCATAGGCGCCGGAAAAGGGGGGCGGGGGGCTAGGGTTAGCCCCCCCCCCCCCCCCAATCCAAAAAGTGGGTGGGCAAAACCCATTTTTGCCCCCCAAAAAGCCCCCCCAAAAAAAATAATAATAATAAAATAAATGAATAAATAAAGAAAATAAAATAAATATGTAAATATATATGAATAAAAGGGAAAAAATATGGCTACAAACGGCAGCTTTTGGACTGTAAAAATGAATGTCAAAATTTTCAAGTTCGCTCGCTTCGCTCGCTCGCATCCAGCAGTTGAGCCCGGTGCACATCCCCCTTAATTTCTAAAGCGAAAAACATAGCTACGACGGCAGTTGTTGGACTCCAGAATGTCAAAGTTTTCAAGCTCACTCGCTTCGCTCGCTCGCATTGAATCGTTATGCCATTCTACTAATGTTGCTGACAGTAATTGCCAGTAGTTCTGCCCCCCACGGAAGAAAGCAGTAACTGCATAGCTGCTGAGCTGAGATAAATGCGATTTTGTGTTTTTCGCAGATTCTTTAAAAACACAGAAACATTCAAAAATAATTTTGTGGTATGATTATGCACCATACCTATTTGTCTAACAATACCTAGAAAAAAATTATGTTTCCGTTATTTTTTAAATGTTATTTAGGAAAATGCAGTTACTGCGGTGGCTCACCCTTGATTCTGGGTAGTTTCCCCACGGAAAAAAGCAGTAACTGCAGACTGCCAGGAGTCTGCTGTTTTCCCCATGGAAAAAAGCAGTAACTGCACATATCACATGACCATAGGAGGAGAATTGTTACCACCACCAGGTTATAAAGTTCTTCTACTTTCTGGTTAGTCTAGATCTATAAGATCTAGGACCTATCGCTAGACCTAGACTAGGTCTTGTCGATTGAATGGCATTCTGTGTAAAAATAAGGTAGACACCTATGTACCCTAATTGAACTTTGGAGTGCCCGGCCTGGCCCCTGACACATGACCCTGGACTAGACAATAAAGTCAAGTCTCTTCGTCTTAGATCCTAGTCGAACTCTGACGTTACACTTAAGCTAGACTACAGATCTATGCCCAATGTTAGTGCTAGACCTAGGTCTATTACGTTAGATTAGGCCTACTGACATTTTGTCTAACACTAAACAGTTAACAATAGATTAGAATCTAGATCTACTCTGTAACGTTAGATCTGGTAGACCTATTTTAAACTTTAGGGCCTACATCTAACATTAGACTAACGTTAGTGCATTAATACTAGTGCTCATCTCCCTTCAATATATTTTCAGCTCACCTAGATTTTCTGGTTCTGGCCAAAGCCATGGCTACCATGACTTTTCCTCTGCAATTCATGATAGATTTACAGGCATGCCTGGACCGCAGAAACTGTGTAACAGCATGGTTAGCACTGGCATGATCACTCAGACTGTGCCAGACCTGCATAGTTGGGGGCCTAAGGGCTCAAAATGGGCGGTTTGGTTCAGATTCTTCCAAAAGCACCAAATTTGGCTCATAGGTCCCTTGTACCATACTCTTTCGATTTTTGATGGGCGCCAAGACTAAAAACCCTTGGGGCCGCCATATTGGTGAAATCCAATATGGCCGCCATCCGGGGTAAAGGTCAACTGCAGTTACAATTGAAAAGGTTGATTAATGTTATGAATCCCATGTGGAAGATTTTACGGGGTTAGAGAATGTGGTTTTAAATATCATTTCTGCAATTCAAGGTCACTCTCACCTCTCAAGGTCACTTTCAAGGTCAAATAAGGGTCAAATAAGGCATTTTTCGAAATGGTGTCTGTGAGCATTCAACTGCAATTCACTGGTACCCCTATTTTGTCCCATTTGTCACCTCTTCCATACTCCTTCAGTGGTCAATTAGGGCCAAGAGCGGTTCCATCCCCCTACATATCAATAATGATTATGACAAATAAATGAAAAAATTTTATTTAAGATATAAGTATATATATATATATATATATATATTGAAATCTTTGAGCACAGAAAACGGGCTTCCATTGGTTTCGTTTTCTTTTCTTGTTTTCTTTGCTCAAAGTTTTCACTATTTATCAATTGATTCTGGTCAGTTTTTCCTTTCGTTGTTTCAATATATAATATATATATATATATATATATATACATGCTTAAATACGGCCGCCATCCTATTCCAAGGTGCCGAATCAGGGTGCAATGGCAAAGAGGGTAATAACACGCCTAATCTTATTTTGCCTTCTTTTTTCCTTCTGACGAGATAGCTGTATAGCCCGTATACAACTAGCTGGTCAGTTGTATTTACTTGGGGTGGACCACTTTACCAATTTATGCACCTTGAGTTTTCCGATAACGGAATGCCGATTCGGGATCTCCATCTGTCTGGGTTTGTGATTCTTACACACAAGGGACTTCCACTTTTTATATCCAAGTGATGGGGTGCAAAGTGTTGTACCTCTAATACACACACCATTGCTCAGCTAGACTTGAGATAAGTGGGATTCGAACCCGCGCCGGAACACAAGTCTTTAGACCGCAAGCCATACGCTATAGCGACTGAGCCACCTCGTCACCTTTCATGGTCAATTACATAACTTTCCAGCTGGCAAGCGATATGATTCTCCTCCTGCTGAAATTGGTGTATGCCTGTTCTCCCTTGACAAGACAGCGTCTGCTTCTTCAGTGAAGGAAGCAATAGCCTTTTGTCAAGGCCCTCTCACTGTAATGGGCGAGCGAAGCGAGCCCAGCCGAGCGCGCCAGCGCGAGGGCCTTTTGAGATCTGCTTCACACATTATTATTCATGACACGTGAACCCTTTTGAATACTCATTTTAATGGCTTCCGGTCAACCAATGGAATGTCGCGCTCCCCGCATCCTCAGCCTTGGTGGTCATGCCTGTTCGCATGCATCACTGACCACCCGAGGAGGTCTGCCACGGAACTCTACACACTCTGTGTGTAGAGTTCTGTGAGGTCTGCGGCAGCGGCGTGCATTCGCTCTATTCAAATCGGGTTCGAGCAGACAGACACGCTGATTGGACCCCGACTTTTGCTCCCGAAATCGGGGAGCAAAAGTCGGTAATTCAAAGGGCTAACAAAAGGATGCGAAGCAGATCTCAAAAGGCCCTCGCGCAACCCCACTCAGCTGGGCTCTCTTCACCATACAGCGAGAGGGCCTTGACAAAAGGCTAAGGAAGCAATGGCCAAAGCTCCCAGGGAATGGAGCTCCTCAATCGAGGTCAGACCAGTATTCTATAGGCGCAGTTAACTAAATTCGATCATTAAAGTCCTTTAATGGCAGTATCTTATCAGAGTAGGTAAAGGCAATTCAGCTGAAGGTTTTTTCTTATCTTTTTTTTATTTCTCTTTTTATCAAACGGAAGCGTTTCTTTACTGAAAGCGCAAATGACTAGGGAGACTGAACACCTATTGATGTTGTATATGATACTGATCCTGAAGAAAATAATCTTAACACTTTTGTGCAGCAACACTGTGCAGTCCTCTGACAAGAGATGGTGAAGGCACCACTCAAATCTCAAGTTATGATTAGAAGAGCGTAGCGTCTTCCTGAAAATCACGATTGAAAAATAAAGAACTGCCCTCATTTATCAGCGCACAGATATCCAAGAATAAATTGGACGGACAACTCATCCTGACCACCTGATTCGAGACGGAAATATCCAACAGGAATTGTGATCTCACAACCCTTCAGCTTTCCAACATCTTAGATGCGATCTATGCAAAGATATCCTTACAAAGGATGACATAATGTTTTCTGAAAGCATTTTCTGAAAACAGTATACAGTCGCACGGATGAGCATAACATCACATTTTCGGTAGTGTTCTTTTTTTAATCCCTTTGATCTGAGGGAGTTACGGGTGGGTCGTGGTCTTTCCTGTACAGCATACCTCTCTTCCAGAGCACAACATCAGGCACTGACACGGTGCGACATTACTTCAGACTTGCTTTGATGTGGAATGCAAAATGCCTAAGTAGTATGGGTCAGCAAACCAAAGCTCACTGACACATTAACTACTTTAGTAATCGTGCTCATGTCCAGCAAGGACTGATGAGCAACAAGGTTTATGGGGCAGCCAGCGTTAACGAGGGTAGGCATCATCTCGTCATAACGTGGGAGCAGATCATCAGAAACCACCCTATCTGCTCAAGAGGCGCTGTATCAACATTTTGGAGATGAGTGCTGCTGCAAGTGAGTTTCTACTGGAATCATGACAGCACGAGTCATGATGTGATCCCCGACTTCAGGGAGTGGAGTTGGAGGAAAGATGGCACAGGTACATGGCAATTGCTAGTACTATCAGCCACTCTCCGCAATGCTTCAGTACCAAATTTCATTCTTCTGCACCACAGCTTTTCAAGTCATGCATTGGGAGGTGGAAAACATGGAAATGGAAAAAAATAATGAAATGAATGAATGAATGAACGAATGAATGAATGAATGTGAAAATGCACAATGTAGAGCAGTTGTCAGATGAGCCATGGTCAGTAGATTGATATTGCTGCAAACTTAAAGTGGGGGTGGGGGAGGGAATTGAGGGCCTATCTGACGGGAGGAACATTGTCGCAATGCCAGGGTCTCGAAGAAATTATTTTCGCTATCACAACTAAACCGATTTCCAGGGCGACGTCCAAGACGTCTTCAAACAAAGGGACAACTTATTTGCTTGGAAGTCACGGGGATGTTGGCACGACTTTTGCAGTCGCAGGGACTTATCAGAGACGTCTTTTCTCAGCGACTTCTCCATCTCGTCGCCATTACGTTATTACGGCCTCCACAATATGCGGGGACATCTCGAAGATGTTGCAGACAAATTTAGTCACCACAACATGGCCACAGTGATGGAGACTTCTCAGAGACGTCTCGTCGACGTCTCGGAGACAAGCTGGAAGACGAAAATAGTCTCTGCAAAAAATCGAAAATGTTCGATTCTCCGGCAAATCCTGGAGATTGGGCTCGTCTCCAGATGCGTAGAGTTGCAACCTATAGTCTTCAGACCAACGGGATATCAACTTATAAAGTCCTGTGATATCATACCAATTTGCGTCCAAGCACTTTGGATAGAATCTCAATAGACTCTAGAAGGTGTCATGAAGTTGTACTATAGCATATCTAATCTGTACCCTGTTAATGGTGTCACTGTGGCACCTGTGACATGTGCTTGTTCCCTACATGGCGTCACCAGGACCTTCATGTTCTCTGAATGGCATATTTAGCTGTGGAGGCACATAAAATTTCCTGTAAGGACTTTAGAGTCGAACTTTCTTACACAAGTTCGGAAATAGCAAATTGATGCCTACCTGATGTACTAAAAACTCCCTTAAACACGACAGATTTTTCTTCTTTCTTCATCCAGATTAAGAGTGATCTTCATAATTATTATTCCACTGAATTTGAATCTGAATTATGAATATCTATTGTGATTGAGGATCCCTGAACTGCAACAGAGGGGTAAAAACACTTCTCTTTTTAGTGGTAACGTCAAGAACGCTGGTAATATAGAGAGTAGCCACCTCCCCTTATTGCTAAACTATTAATATATTAGGTAGCAATAGGAATCTTTTTCTCATATATGTATGTTTTTATTGCATTCCTTGCAGATGAAGATGAAAATAATAATCCAATAATCAAACCTTGGAAACTCTTTGAAAGGGCATTACCAATAATTCTAACTAGCTCTTTTGGCCGACATTAAAGCAAATGCAAATATATTGAATTCCGCAAATATGACCAGTCGGTGAGGACATTTCTTCTTAGCGCCTGTAATGTAAAAATAATTATTGAAATGATTGTGGCATGAACTATGATATTCCATAGCTTTGGACAGAACCTTACCTTCAAAGCTTGTGTAGCCATCTATAACAGGCCATAATTGAAATGATGCAGAAAAAATTACCGTAAGTAATCATTAAAAATGAAATTGAAGGGTTACCAAGTCTTCAAATTTGATTGTGAAATAAGGATCTGAGTAAGATCCCTTAAACCTAATTACTCTCAGAAAGGGGTTCTTATTATAATTCATGAGTGTATACCTAGTGTTTGAAATCTTAACACGAAAGCAGATAATTCATATTGATGTTACTCGAGAGAAAGCCCACCTCTCCATCTCTCACAGCCCTCAACAACTGCAATTCTATTAGCAGGGCTGGCATTCCTCCTATATTGACTATAGGCAAGCCATTTCAAGAGTCTAAATCACCTATTGTGAATATAAAATCCAAATGACCTTTAGGGAGACCCTATAGGGAAAAGTTGACATCAGACCATAAAAATGATTTCAGAATCGAATTCCTTGACCCATAAAACCGCTACAGCTGACTTTTCGAATCATTGTAACACTTTAAAGTTTTTTAATTGTTATACTGGCTTTTAAACGTAGGTGGCAGCCAATATTGGATTTTGCAAATATGCGGCCCTGTAGGGCGCCCTTCACAAGAAATACGCCTTTTTTCAGCCGTCGACAACTGCAATTCTATTACTAAGGCTGGCATTCCTGGAATATTGACCATGGGCAAGCCATTTTTTTCAATAAACTGTTATGAATACAATGGCTTGACCCCTATATGACCTTAAGGTGACCTTATAAAGAAAAATTGACCTCAAACCACAAAAACAACTTCAGATTTGAATTCCTTGACCCAGAAAACCTCTTAACCTGACTTTTTAAATGATTGTAACCCTTTTATGTTTTCAAATGCAGGTGACCTTTAAACCTACATGGCGGCCATATTGGATTTTGCCAATATGGCCGCCCCAGAGGGCGCCCTTCTTGGCGCCTATCAAAAATCGAAATAGTATGGTTTGGGCTACATGTGTGCCAAATTTTGGTGCTTTTGGAAAAATTTGAACCAAAAATCCCTTGCGCCCCCCACTAGCAATACTGTGCATGCAAGTGATGAGTGTGATGTGATCAAAGAGATTTTTCTCCTCCCCACCACTAGAGGGCGGACTCTACAATGGAGTCAGTGATTTCATGGGGGCCGCCATAGCTCACTTAACAATGGCGGACTTTGCGTACTATGTATACATTTCTACAGCGCGTATTACGCGAACTTCTGAACTTTTACGCGAGTACGCACTTGATTTTGGCTGCTCCTCGGTTGCTCGTTTGCTAGCGTGTTAGCACGAGGGGTGAGCCTACCGTTGTACCGCCTCGTTGTCATCCAATGCTCCCCTTGCGCTCACAAAACAATAGTACAGGGCGTATGAAGACTCCGCACTCTAGCAGTCACTGGGGAAAATCTCTTTGGATATGTGATGCTATACAAATGATGCACAGGATAGAGTGCATTAGTGTAGGCGTAGTCAACGGCGTAAATCCGTACTGAGGAGTGGGGGGGATGGTCACCATCATCACGCTTACAAGCCCATAACCGGACCGGCGCAGCCTTGGGGGGGGGGGGGGGGGGAGAAGCTTCTCTCCCCCCCCCCCACACACACACACATGCACACTTTACAGGGATCGGATGTCCCACTCTTTTGCATGAAATATAAAGTGGGAGGAAAGTGGCAGCAAAAATATGAAGACTTTTTGTTCTTGTTGTTGCTTTTTTTTTGCTTGTCAGATGACTTGCGGCGGAAAATTAGACCTTAAAAGTATGAAGACATTTTTTTTTTTTGAAATATCTGTGAGAGAGAGCGGAGCGACCGGGTTAACGGGGGAAGGGTGTGTATGGGGGGGGTGTCCCTCTCCCACACGAGGAAGATTTTGCATTTTCAGACCTGAAATTCAGCGATCTGGTGCACACTTTTGGTGAAATTTTTGTTTGTTTTTTCTTTAAAAAACCAATAGAAAATGAAATATTCACAATATATTATTGAACGCCTACTAAATAGTGGGGCCTATCACCGGCGTAGACAGGATTTGATCTTGGGGGAGCGGTTATGAGATCGTGAGGGAGCGAAGCAAGCGAGGGGGGGGGAAGGGTATATGGTAGGGGGTTTCTCCCTCCCACGGTGAAATCTTTTTACATTGAAAATTTTGACATTTTACAGTCCAAAAACTGCCGTTTGTAGCTATATTCTTCGCTTTGGAAATTAAGGGGGGGGGCATGCACACCTTGCGCAACTGCTGTCAATCACTGGCAGCAGCATCAGGAGAATGGCATAGCGATTAAATGCGAGCGAGTGAAGCGAGCGAGCTTGAAAATTTTGACATTTTACAGTCCCAAAACTGCCGCTTTTGGCTGTATTTTTTTGCTTTGGAAATTAAGGGGGGTGCACCGGGTGCAACTACTGGCAGTTACTGGCAGCAACATCAGGGGAATGACATAACGATTGAATACGAGCGGGCGAAGCGAGCGAGCTTGAAAATTTTGACATAATGCTTTTACATGCTAAAAACTGCCGTTTGTAGCTATACTTCTTCGCTTTGGAAATCAAGGGGGGCCGCACCGGGCGCAACTGTTGTCAATCACTGGCAGCAACATCAGGAGAATGGTATAGCGATTAAATGCGAGCGAGCGAAGCGAGCGAGCTTGAAAATTTTAACATTTTACAGTCCAAAAACTGCCGTTTGTGGCTGTGTTTTTTTTTTGTTTTTTTTTTGCTTTGGAAATTAAGGGGGGCGCACCGGGTGCAACTGCTGGCAATTACTGGCAGCAACATCAGGAGAATGGCATAACAATTAAATGCGAGCGAGTGAAGCGAGCGAGCTTGAAAATTTTGACATTTTACAGTCCCAAAAATGCCGCTTTTGGCTGTATTTTTTTGCTTTGGAAATTAAGGGGGGTGCACCGGGTGCAACTACTGGCAGTTACTGGCAGCAACATCAGGAGAATGGCATAACGATTGAATACGAGCGGGCGAAGCGAGTGAGCTTGAAAATTTTGACTTTTTACAGTCCCAAAACTGTCGTTTGTAGCTATATTTTTCGCTTTGGAAATTAATTAAAGGGGGGCGCACCGGGCACAATTGCTGGCAATTACTGGCAGTAACATCAGGAGAATGGCATAACGATTAAATGAAAGCGAGCGAGTTTGAAAATTTTGACATTTTACAGTCCCCAAACTGTCGTTTGTGGCTGTATTTTTTCCGCTTTGGAAATCAAGGGGGGGGGGACACACCGGGAACCTGCCGGCAATTACTGGCAGTAACATCAGGAGAATGGCATAACGATTAAATTAATGCGAGCGAGCGAAGCGAGTGAGCTTGAAAATTTTGATATTTTACAGTCCCAAAAACTGTCCTTTGTGGCTGTATTTTTCGCTTTGGAAATTAAGGGGGGCGCACCGGGCGAAAACTACTGGCAATTACTAGCAGCAACATCAGGAGAATGGCATAATGATTAAATGCGAGCGAGCGAAGCGAGCGAGCTTGAAAATTTTGACATTTTACAGTCCCCAAACTGCCGTTTGTAGCTATCTTTTTCGCTTTGGAAATTAAGGGGGGCGCATCGGGCGAAAACTGCTGGCAATTACTAGCTGCAACATCAGGAGAATGGCATTATGATTAAATGCGAGCGAGCGAAGCGAGCGAGCTTGAAAATTTTGACATTTTACAGTCCCCAAACTGCCGTTTGTAGCTATATTTTTCGCTTTGGAAATTAAGGGGGGCGCATCGGGCGAAAACTGCTGGCAATTACTAGCTGCAACATCAGGAGAATGGCATAATGATTAAATGCGAGCGAGCGAAGCGAGCGAGCTTCAACATTTTGACATTTTACAGTCCAAAAACTGCCGTTTGTAGTTTGTAGCTATATTTTTCGCTTTGGAAATTAAGGGGCCGGGGCGCACCGGGCGCAACTGCTGCCATTCACAGGCAGCAGCATCAGGAGAATGGCATAGCGACTAAATGCGAGCGAGCGGAGCGAGCGAGCTTTAAAATTTTGACATTTTACACTCCAAACACTGCCGTTTGTAGCTATATTTTTCGCTTTTGTTTGTCCCACTTTTACGGGGGAACCACCCCCCCCCCCCCATGGACGCCTCTGCATTTATGAGGGTGCTTTTGTTAAGTGAAAGATCTGCTACACACTCTTTGATAAATTAGGAAAATATACGTCAATCTCAAAAGTGTACAAAGTCTATCGAAAGAGATCCTGTATAGCGGAGCTTTTGCATGTTTATGATTGCAATACAACGATCTGGTGCATAGTTCTGGCGATATTTGGACAATTTTCCATTAAGAAAGTTCGAGATTTGTCCTCATCTCGGGAATTGCTTGGGGGATAAATGATTTGTCTGCCTAAACACTTCCGTAGGGGCGGGGCAAATGCCCCTTTGCCCCCCCCCCCCCCCCCCCCGATATAGATTCGACGCCCCTGATCTTCCCTGGGTATGCTCATAAATTTTAATGTATCCTGACCGAGTCACCAGTCACTGTCGTTTCTCAGGAATGATTCAGGAAATGGAGGGGGTTCAATTATGGCGATATAGTTTTTGTTATTGTTTGTTTGTTTTCCTACATATAAATCTTGCAGATGGTCCCCAGTTACTTGCGTCATAGCATGTTTACATTATAGGCCTATACTATTTGACGTTGTCAACGTCTGAGCCATACCTTACAGTGTATGTCGATGTTACTTTCTTCGCGAGCGAGCGAAGCGAGCGAGCGCTTGAGAAAATTATGTATACATTTTCCTACAAGATAGAATACTGTTCAGCTCTGTTACCTGTCTGAAGGCCGGCGTACAAACGTCATGCAATATGCCAAAATTGATACAATCACATTTCTGCTTCCTCCATTTTTTTTCCAAAATTCAGGGGGGGATGATTGTACAGGCCATCCCCCCCTCCTCCATTTCAGGGGGGGATATATCCCCCCCCATCCCCCCCCCCCCGGGATTTACGCCCATGGGCGTAGTGCACTCGAGGGTATTTACAATTGTGAAACATGCACGAGGCGAAGCCGAGTGCATGTTGCACTACATTGTAAATACCCTAGAGTGAGCTACGCCTACACTAACGCCACGAAATAATCCTGTGCATCATTTGTTTTATAAAATGGGTCGAAAATTCGAAAACTAACATCATTTTTCAGCGTTTTTCACGTACCTTTGTGGGTCAAGACGTCCGAAGATGTTCGTCCCAAACTTTTACGCACGTCGCACTCGCGGAAGTCCCGCACATACAGTATGCCGGGGGTTGGGTTTCCGGACACCCGCATGAAAACTTACTTATTTTACATAGAATATGCACCCTTTACCTTAAAGACTTGATAGACTCCTCATATAGGCCTACTAGACAACATACTCTGAAAACGGCGTGAGAATTAACCTGCTAAATCGTTGGATTTGCTCTTCAAAGTGACTCCATGTACGCGTCCGGTCCCATAACGCTTGGTCTACTGTACTGTACAAAGTGTACGTGTATGTATAGTATAGTACAGTATACGTACGTACGCCACATATGTTATGCACAAAGGGAAGACAGGCCGCCGGCCGGCCGGCAGCCCGAACTAGAAGTTGTTTACAGGATTGACAGCGCGTACGCGTATGCATGCAATTCATCAAAGGAGCCGCCGCGCGCACAGACGATCGGCAATCTACCATAGGATTACAGGCAGTGCAATAGTACTGAAGTAAAGGAAGGAGGTGTGTCTCATTTCAGAGCTTCCTATTGGCTACATTCTTGAACCCATTTTATAAAATGTATATAGCTAGTTACTGTATGCTGCAGAATTTATGCGCATGCAGCTGCTGCACGCGTATTCTGCACTCTGAGCGCGCTGAGTCTGCCAGGTTTGCTAGTCTCCAGGAAGAAGCTTTTTCTACAACTTGTCATATGATTCCCTGCGGACAGAGTCAAGTTACTGGTGAAACAATCTTTTTATATCTACTCTCCTAAATTATGGGAGAAACTGCTGTTTACATTGTTTAAAAAAAATTAGTAGAAAAAATAAATGGTATTAGGGAGAAAAATATACAGGAAGGACTATACAGAGTCTGAATGATAAAGACTAAATTGTTAGTTACTGCTTTCTTCCGTGGGCTTTGTTAGTTACTGCTTTTTTCCGTGGGGAAACTTGCAAAGTTGAATCAACTGGATGCAGTTACTGCTTTTTGCAAAAGTGAAAAATTGTATTTTTGGTCACTTTCATTTTTCTTTTTGCAAAACTGACCTATTAACATTGGAGAGCATTGGGTAAACTAGTCATTTTTGCAAAAAAAGTAGACATTCATAAAAATGTCAGTTACTGCTTTTTTCCGTGGGGGGCAGAGTTGCGCCCGATGCCCCCACCCCTTAATTTCCAAAGCGAAAGATAAATATAGCTACAAACGGAAGTTTTGGGACTGTAAAATGTCAAAATTTTCGAGCTCGCTCGATTCGCTCGCTCGTATTGAATCGTTATGCCACTCTCCTAATGTTGCTGCCAGTAATTGCCAGCAGTTGCGCCCGATGCCCCCCCCCCCCTTAATAACCAAAGCGAAAGATATAGCTACAAACGGGAGTTTTTGGACTGTAACATGTCAAAATTTTCAAGCTCTCTCGATTCGCTCGCTCGTATTGAATCGTTATGCCACTCTCCTAACGTTACTGCCAGCATGGACCCTACCACCAGGGTCCATGCTACCATGCTGCCAGTAATTGCCAGCAGTTGCGCCCGATCCCCCCCCCCCCCTTAATTTCCAAAGCGAAAGATATAGCTACAAACGGGAGTTTTTGGACTGTATAATGTCAAAATTCTCAAGCTCGCTCGCTTTGCTCGCTCGCATTGAATCCTTATGCCATTCTCCTAATGTTGCTGCCAGTAATTGCCAGCAGTTGCGCCCGATGCACCGCCCCATTAATTTCCAAAGTGAAAGATATAGCTACAAACCCCGGTTTTGGGACTGTAGAATGTCAACATTTTCAAGCTTGCTCGCTTCGCTCGCTCGTATTATCGTTATGCCATTCTCCTAATGTTGCTGCAAATAATTGCCAGCAGTTGCGCCCGATGCGCCCCCATTTATTTCCAAAGCGAAATATATAGCTACAAAAACTCCAGTTTTGGAACTGTAGAATATCAAAATTTTCAAGCTCGCTCGCTTCGCTCGCTCGCATTATAGGCTTACATGTTCAAAACATTTAAACAATGTATTTTACAAGTTTGAAGGACGCGGCCTTTTCCTGGAGAATCGTTTGATTTTCTAAACCACTGTTATCACTGCGGGAAGGCACGTATTCATACTGCTGTTTTCAGTACAAATACACTTATAAGCAGTAAATTTGCATAGCTAACTGTTTGTAAAATTAGACCAATTCTGCATGACACATTTTATTATTGAGTGGGTATGTTGGTAGCGGAAAATTATGTTTTCAGAGTAGACTTTGTACTGCTAAATTTGCATTCCTTAATTAATACATGAATATCACTTGTCAATGTTTTTTTTTTCTCTCTCTCTCTACACACTGTTTTAGATAACCTATATCGCATCTCCCTTGAAATGATGCTACGGTATTGGTATTTGTACATAACCATGTTGTATCCAGGTACTTTTTGTTACTTCTCCAAAACATGGCACCTGACTGTCTGTTTGCAATACGCTTCTTGGGCCTCAATCTTAGTTCATCAATCAATTACATATTTTATCTGTTAATCTACTATGAAATATGACGATATTCCTTTTGGTTATTTAATCTTGTGTTAGCCAACTTTCAACAAATACAGTCTTCAACTGGAATGACTGACATGTGAGCTCAAACTTTCTTACAACTGACAGTATGTTGCAAATGTACTTGTTGTTCTGCTGATGCTGAAATTCATTGCTAAATTTATCAATTATTTCTATGGTTGGTTACTGCTATTTATTTCCTTATAACTGTTATATTCAGATGAGGAACAATGGGGCTTCCCTAACATCATTAAAGCTTCATTTTGTGTAGGTCGTTCATATTATTTGTCTATGTTTGTTTGTTGTTGTTGTTGTTTTTTGTTACTAGAACTTTTCCATGACATTTCGCAATGTATTCATGTGTTTACGTTTAATATGAGTATTCAATTTTAATGTGTGTGTATCCTTGGAAAGATTCAAAAGAAAGGTATTTTTTGTAAAGCTCTGTAAAAGAAAATGCATTATAGTTGAGTTAGATCTTGGTTGAGGTATCACATGTCTGAAACGGAGGGGCCTAATCACGATATTAAGGACTTTGATCCTTATACGATTTTTCGTTAGGAGATAAAAAAAAAATACTGCAGTCTATCGGTCAGTGCTTTGTAAATGAAGTAATGTAAATAAATATATCGCAAGAATGGCTCTTTTTCAGGTCGTGCTTACACCTACATAAATGGTACAAATGTCTATATAAGTACATACCGTCTTCAATTACATGCATTGTTACACAGATGTTGTTACTAATTTTGTGATAATAGCGTAGCTCATTTTTACCTTTAGCAGGGAATCAACCGCAGAAATATCAAGGTCTGTGAGATTAAATGCAGGAATATGTTTTAAGGAAGTCACGAATACTGGTCTATAATTATACGCATCGTATCTACTCATAAATCTGTTGAATAAGTCTTTGTACATAGCATGGTGCCCGGTGGTGTCTGGGGGACTGATTTTTTTTTTCAGTATGTGCACAGTTGACCTTGAGCATATTTGATAAAAATCAAACGTTGAAGCTCATTTAATAATTGCCCTGTGTGTTGGTCATTGATCAAGCTGGTAAAGAGATTGGGCTCTAATCTTAATATGTATTCAACTCTATAAAAATTACATAGTCGTATTTTATGTACACGTGTATACTGTCACAAGGGCGGTGAGTTGGCTCAGTCGGTAGCGCGTCTGCCTCACGATCACGCGGCCCGGGTTCGAACCCGAGTCTGGACTGAGCAATGTTGTGTGTAAACATACCGTCCCCTCTAGCAAGAGGCAAAACACTCTGTCCCTCGGATAGGACATAAAATGGAGGTCCCGTGTATGAGAGAGTCACAACTCATGCACGTAAAAGATCCCGCTTCATTCATTCATCGCAAAGAGCAGGGTGTCTAACCCGGTGAAGTAGTCCCACCCCACATCCAACTGGACCCCATGGAAGACCAGCTTACTGTAGCTGAATATGGGCTATCCAGCCATCTTCACGGATGGAAAATGAACAAATGAAAAAGAAAGTCTAACTGTGTAGGGGAATCAAAATGATATCGGTTTACATGGTCGGAACGTTATACACAATGGAAAGCTTTCTATTCTTGTATAGTTTAACATTAAGAAAAGCCCCGCGGTCAGTGTTCGGCAAATGATTAATGTTACTTAAGCTGTCAATGAAGTTGATATGGCAAAACTAAATTAGGTTTTGGAATTCATATAATTTAATGTGTAATTGTGTAACTGCTGTATTCTCCTCCTTGTTGAAGTATAATCATGTTCTGCTATATTCTTGCCAAAGTTCTGCGATAGTCTATGATGCATGTAATCTTTTATTCTGCATAACTATTGCTATCACGCATTTGCATTGTGTTATTATAAAGTAATGTTATTCAATGTGTAATCAAACATCTGCCAAATCCCATGCAAAGCATAGCATTGTTTTTAGTGACGTGCTTGTTGTATCTATGTGAAGCTGCATCACAAAAACCAACAACATCTCCAGACATGGATTTAATGTTAAGGGTGGATTCTGAAAAAGCAGACTCTATGATTTAAAATGATGTATATATATAACTCAAATCAAAGGAACTCCCCTAACCTACCTACATGTTAGAAAGAAAGCATATACTCTAGAAAGTGTGAACCGAGAAAAGAGGCTCTGAAGAATAAGGTCTATTGAAGCGCATAAAGGGGCCCTGAAATCCAAATGCAAGTTGATTTGTGTTGATTTATGATACCCTCAACATCACTCTTGCGATGAAACGAATATCTAGAAACATTCCATATATTTTTCATGATTTTTTCTTCTATACTTCTTCAGATTACTTGGGAACGCTCACAAAAAAAAAAAAAAAAAATCCTTCCAAACCAATCAATATTGATATTCTTGAGATGACCTCATATGTCAATCATTGCTAATGTAATGAAATGTTTAACAAAAGACATTGGAATGCACCTTCCCCTCGACTCAGCATGACTTGCTGACGCACAAAAGGCTCAAGAGACCGACACTAAGCAAACAAAGCCCACGAGACCGACGCTACGCATACAAGGCTTACGGGACCGACATTACGCAAAAGAGGTTCACGAGACCGACACTTAGCAAAGAAGGCCCACGAGACCGACAGGATGAACAGCGCCACCTACAGACCAATAATTTGTATAGGGTGTCCTGATAATGGCATAAGGAAGATATGAGAGACGGAAAAGAAGAGTTGCCAGGGTGTTACCCCATCAGTTGCCCCCACCCCCCAAAATGATCAGGATCTTTAATTGTGTTTGTATGGGTGTGGGTTTGTGAAAAAAAATGAACAAAATTCAGTGAAAGTGTGCAACAGATCTTTCCACATTAACTTAAAGATGCCAAGACACCCTCGTTTGCATGTTAACCCTTTGATCTGTTTTATATATTCCTACTCCTCCCCCCCCCCCCCAGAGAGAGAGAAAGAGAGAGAGAGAGAGAGAGAGAGATCTGCTTTCGATGATTGTTATCATATTCTAGTAGGATCATCGGGAGGCATTTTATAGAGTGAAAATCGACATGATTCGAGTATGCTTATGGGTTGAATAGAGAAAAAATGGCTTGTAAGAAAAATTCTTAGTGCAATTCAGTGGCGGATCCAGAGGGGGGCGCAACCCGGCCCACGCCTCCCCCCCCCCCTTTAATTTTCGTTAAAGACAAAGAATATGAAAAGAAAAAAATGAAATGAAGCCCAGAAGTGGCACCGGAATATTAGTCACGCCCCCCCCCCCCCCCCCCTTTACAGAATTCCTGGATCCGCCCCTGCAATTCCATCTAATCTCCATAAACAAAGTTGCTACCAAAATCATTACGTTTTTATTCTTGTAGGCGGTTGCTTGTGGAAAACCCGTCACAGAACTGGCAAATTAACATCACTTAAATTACATGAGAAGGTGGGGGTGCAGACAAGAATTTAATACAAGTCAACGAATTAGGAAGAAAATAAAGCATATACATTTTTTTTAATGCAAATACCATACATTGAATGGATGAGAGATAAGTGCTTTTAGCTACTTCACGGATTTTGGGATCTTATGAGATACTATTGTACTATGATGTCAATCTGCATTGGCTTGACGAATCAGATTATCAAGGAAAAATATCACGAAATGTAATGGCAGTAAGTGATTAAAAATGACAATTTCTCATATATACCTATATGATATATACAAAATCAATGTATCATTTTGCTTGTTTTGCATGTATTCTATTATTTAAGACTTAACTCTCTTATAGAACTGTTGAATGAACAAGTGGAAAAGTTTAGAAAGCAATTTCTTATGCAATTTGCATTATTTTCACTCGTATTAAACATGCCTTTTATTAAATTATTTGTGTTTTTTGTCGGGGGGGGGGGGCATGAAGAATACAATTCTATTTTTCTAATTGATAACAATGTCGCTCCCTGACAGACCTGCCCCCCCCCCCCCCCTAGAAGTATGGAGAAATACATATTTGATGTCGTTCATATGTAGATGGTTACCATCTTTCACTTGATAGCGTGACGAAATTGCACCCGCCAGTATGTTATTTTGTCCGGTAATGGAACACCCTGTACAGGTAATTGACATGTAGATGGCGCTGTTTATCCTGTCGGTCTCGTGGGCCTTCTTTGCTTACTGTCGGTCGCGTGGGCTTTCTTTGCTTAGTGTCGGTCTCGTGAGCCTTTTTTGCTTAGTGTCGGTTTCGAGGGCCTTCTTTGCCTACTGTCGGTCTCGTGGGCTTTTTTTGCCTAGTGTCGGTCTCGTGAGCCTTTATTGCTTAGTGTCGGTCTCGTGGGCTGTGTTTGCTTAGTGTCGGTCTCATGAGCCTAATTTGCTTAGTGTCGAACTCGTGGGCTGTATGACTCCTGAGCCGTATAACTCGTGGGCTGTATGACTCATGACTGATGTCGGTCTCGTGGACCGTATGACTCGTGGGTGTCGGTCTCGCGGGATGACCCCGCTATTCTTACCGTTTATTCTACACAACATACAGTAATCAATCTACAAAACTTGGTTTCAAAAATACAAAATGCATTGTATATCTTGTCGCAAAATCGCATAACAGCACACTTTTGAACGTAAATAGTTCAAGTGCTATTTACTGCCCTTGACAAAGCATATTTTAGATAGAGGGTATGCACCATTTATTGATTGTAATTTATGGGCGTATGCTTTAATTGTTAAGCGCATTTACTATTTAATTTTGGATAATGGATTTGGATACTATTTTATTAAACAGACCTAATGTGTTCAGGAAAGTAGTAAATCGTGCAGCTATCAAGGTATTCAGTCTGTATTTTGTGTACTCCTTGTGTGTCCGTGTGTTTACTAATGGCAATTTGCGGTTACCCTAATGTTCGAGAGCACAGGAAATTATAATGTAATGTGTCATCAGCGCTATCCACCTCTAAAGAGACTTAGCACGTATTCACAGTGAAGATACACATAATGCGGAACAAAATCTGACAGGTACCATGTTTAACCATACCCATATTTCATGAATTTTATCTTCCTTTTGAATTGTTTTCATCAATATTTCGACAAAAGTGGTCACCAGGGGGGCATTTCATGAAGCATTTTTGTCCGACAACTTGTCGGACAAATTTGCTCTCAGCCAATTAGATGCAAGGATTTCGGTAGCTTTTAACATTTTGTCAGACGAAATATCTGGCGAAACGCTTCATGAAATGCCCCCCCCCCCCCCAGATCTTCACATTACTCTTTCAAATGCAACAGCTTCATGTGTGTGTGATACTGTGAAGAGGCTTATTTAGTATTACTCAGTTCAGAGTCCTCGCCAAAAAATGAAGTACGCGTGGCAGAAAAGTGTTGTCAGGTAGCTTGAAATATTTACGCATGGCGGCTCAAACTGAACACGTGGTCGGGTGAAGAAACGGCGCTTTACACACCGACATGCGCGTGCGCGAGAAACAAAAGGGAAAGGGACAAAATTGGTGCGACATTGCGCTATCGACGCAGCATAATGGCATTTCAACATCGTAGTTGAAAATGTTACTAAAAGTGTCCGAAAATCATCCCTCCGTTTATAACAGATCATTTGCATTGCAGATACTTATCACGTAACGAAAGTGTATGGTTGCATCGCATTTTGTCTTTTTTGCGTTTCTGTTTTGTTTGTTTTTTTATTAATATTATTTCAAGAATCGAGCAATTCAGAAATTTAGAAATAGCGATAAAAAGATTTTAAAAATACCGGTGGAACTAATGGGAACGACATCGCACTATCAACGTTTCGTTTAACTTAACTTTGCGCCGCTGAAAGAGTGACTCGAAGTCTCCGTAATCATATTTTCTTTGATGACAATATAGTGAATACTTTCAACAAAGTGCGGGTCTGCACAATTTTTTGATACTTTCTTTTGCGTTTCTTTGTTATTTATAACGATCACATTATTTAGAAAAAAATAAGCAAAGAAAAAAAAAGAAGGAAATATTGCGTATCCGGGCACTTACCCCCTGGGCAACCACCCTCCGGATAACTACCACCCGGATAATTACCCACCAGGTCTATTCCCCCATAGGGCAACTACCCCCCGGACAACTACCCTCCTAGGGCAATCACCCTCCAGGGCCATTACCCCCTAGGACAACTACCACCCGGTCATCTACCCTCCTAGGGCAACTACCCCCAATGGCAATTACCCCTAGGACATCTACCCCCCAGATAATTACCCCCTTGGTAACTACCCCCTGGATGACTACCCCCCGGATAACTACCCCCCAGATAACTACCACCCGGATAGCTACCCCCTGGATAACTACCCCCCGGATAACTACCCCCTGGGTAACTACCCCCCGGATAACTACCCCCTGGATAACTACCACCCGGATAACAACTCCCCGGATAACTACCCCCCGGATAACTACCCCCCGGATAACTACCCCCCGGAAAACTACCCCCCCCCCCCCGGATAACTACCCCCAGGATAACTACCACCCGGATTACTACCCCCCCCCCCTTAACCATACCCCGAACCCCCCCGCCCCCGAAAGTTACCACCCGTTGTAATTTTTCCATAAGTTCATAACACCATATCAGAAGATGCACCTTTCTCTTACACTGTCATCATTTACTCTTTTGGCTTGTCATTTTCTACCATTATAACACATTAGACGATAAACATAAGAAAAGGAGAGTTGATTGCACTGCAATTCATATTCCCTTAACATTAGCGAGGGACCCTTCGATTAAAGCCATAATTTCTGATAGGATCCGGGCACGGTTTTATAAAAGTTATCAGTCCTGATAAGCTGTCAGTTCCACACAATTACCAATTGTTGTAGGTCGATCAAAGCAGGTCCATGGTAACAAGTCAGTGACTCGAGCTTATCAATCAAGCAGAACCCATGGTTTTATTGAAATTATTAGAGACTAACAAGATGTCATAACTGGCAACTTTTATCAAACGGTGCCCTAATCTGTCATAAGAGTAAAATTACAGCTTGTTTTACATACAAGTAGAATTGTGCTAGTTTTCAAATTAAATGTTCTCGACACTGAAATCAAGTTCAAATATAAGTTAGTCTGATTAGAAAGAGTAAAATATTTCGAGTTTAACGGTATTTCTTTTCTTTTCTTTTTTTTTTTTTTTTACACAACACCCCTAGTAGTTAACGAAGTCTTTTGTCCTGCACCCTCTTTTTGAATAGATCTATAGAGAGTTGTAGCTGACAGAATCCTTTTTGCATTATAGGGCTGCTCTGTTTTATCACAAAAATTTGAAACCTTCTTGGAATAACATGCTCTTTAATATTTCGTAAGGGGGTTCTAATTATCTCACCCAAAAGATGTTTAAAACCTGAAGTTAGGTCTCGACTACTAAAAACCAGACGATATGAAAAAATGTTGTTTTTTTTTTTCCAATTCAAATAGCAAACGTTGTTCGAAAATAAAAATGAGAGACGTAATTTTCTGGGGGAGAGTTACTGTAAGAGGGGTGATTGGTTGGAGCCTAATTTTAATAAGGAGTAATCGTCAAGGGAGGTAATGCTCCGCGGTGATCATACCAAGGAGGTGACAATCTCTTCCCACATCCTTGATAAGTACGTGTTGTTAATGCCCAATGATGCAGTAGGGCAATTCTGAAATGAGCGTTAACGGTATAACAGTAAAATAGTTACAAAATTGATGAAACAACGCAAAGAAAGCAAATTAAGACAGAGACGAAGTACACAAATAAAGATAAGTGAACTCCCGTTACAACGAACACGGTTATAACGAAATTTCGTTAAAACGAAGCAAAACCTTTGGTCCCAAAATTATCGCCATTAAAGTCTATGGTACAAAATTCGCTTATAACGAAGACGGTTATAACAAAATTTTCGTTACCACGCAGTCTTTTCTGAGCGCCACTGACAAAGAAAACAAAAGAAATGTGCTCTTTTACAACGAAATGCGGATCGCATTCGAAAATGCGTAGCGGAACAAACATTTTTATAGCGTCTCTGCATGCATGAGCGAACGCTTCGCATCATTGTATGTTCACTCCCTGTATCACGCACAGTTTCCGAGGGGAACTTGCGTTATTGTAATACAATAATCTGAATTCAGATAAGGTTTGTTTCATTGTTCAGAAGTCCTTTGATACAAAACACACAGATTTTGATACAACTAAATGTCCGTAATAGTTCGGAAATGAAATATTAAGCACATTTTGGCGTTATTCCAAAGGTTCGTTCATCCCATGATAAAATATGGTTCTTATTCTTATACGGTTCGTTAGTCCGAAAATGATAGGAATTCAAAACGTTCGTTAATCGGAACATTACAAAAAGAATCGTTAATCCATGGTGGAAAAAGGTGAGTACACTAACAAAACTTAAGAATTGCAATCCTTATAATCGTCTTAAGATAAATAAATCTTCGAAATAACTAACCTGTCTAATTTTTTTTTTTCATTAACAAACTTTCTTCGGAATAACGAACCTTATTTCATTTCGGATGAAAAAGCCTTCGAAACAACGAACTTTCTGAATAGTAAACCTTTCTCATTTTTTTTTTTTGATTTATAGTTAACCTTCAGAATGACGAACCTCATTTCATTTTCAGATCAACGAACCTTCGGAAAATGAACAATATATTATTTTAGCTTAAATTATGAACTTTCGGAATAATGATTCTTCGGCAATGCGAACCTTCAGATAAACCAGGGAGGTGAGAGCTCACCTCCCTGGATAAACAAACCATCGGAATCCCGGGAATGGCAAAACTTCGGAATAAGGAGCCTTCCGAGTAACGTAGTTAAGTAAAAAAAAAAAAAAAAAAAAAAAAAAAAAAAAAAAAAAAAAAAAAAAAAAAAAAAACCCTTTGGAATATCGAACTGTAACCAAATCCTACACCGTCATTTTCTACACATGTGTGACAACACAAACAACTGTATGCTCTTTTTAAAATGTAATATTTAAACGAAATTAAAAAGGTACTCTCCCATTTCACATAGCTTTCCAGCGTATGATGAGGATTCAACAAACAGAAATTTATTTTTACGCGGGGTTTCCTTCTTTTCGTTATACATTGCATATTATTATAACGATATTTCGCTAAAACGAAAAACAAACAAACAAACCAACAACTGTCGGTCCTGGGCATTTCGTCCTAACGGGAGTGCACTGCACATGAACACACACGAGATAAATCCCTTGTAATGAGAGAAAGAGGAAAGGTGAGTAATGAATTACAGGAATAGACTACCTTCACGGTACATGGACAGAGAAAAGCGAGAGGGAAGAGGAAGATGATGGGTCAAAACCAGGGCACGTGAGGCATGAGATATAAGCTGCTCAAAATAAAGAAGTGTTACATGGAGTTGTGGTAAACGATAGACGAAGGGGTTTTTAAAAAAAATGCTAAAAGTGAAGTGTAACATTAAATATTTCTTCAAAATGTCTTTAGTTCAATGGTAAAGGCATTCAAACTTAAAACTTCTTTTATACTACTATCAAGAGAAATCCGAAATTTCGGAACAGTAAAAGAAAATACAGATTTAGCGAAAATAGTTTTGGTTAAAGGCATTGACATTTACTGGATTACCGGGTAGGATATGCAGGGACAGTTTCGTTTTTGATGAACATAGAGTCAAAATACAGAAGGGAGGAATTAAGCTTGTACATAAATCGTCCTAAATGCAAACGATACATATCGTAAATCCTTCAGATGTTGTTTTCATAAGATGAAGTATCAGTATGGCATCTCCGTGATTCCTGGCAAATGATACAAAGAACTTCGTTTCCTGTAGTAATAATATTCTTTTTATTAAAAGTAAAAGTTGGGGGGGGGGGGGGGGGCAATGACCCGGGAGGTAGTTATCCAGGGGGTAATTGATTGGTGCACTCTCCTGGGGGTAATTTTCCTTTTGATAGTTATATAGGGGAGGGGGAGTTATAGGCCTACTTATCCGGGGTAATCATCCACGGGAAGTTATCGGAGGGGGTAGAAGTGTGGAAGTTATATGGGGTCTAGTTATCGGAGGAAGGGGTAGTTAACCTGGGAATAATTATACTGGTGGTAATCATCTGGGGGGTAGTTATCCGGAAGGTAATTATCCGGGGGGTAATTATCCGGGGGGGGGGGGGGGGGGTAGTTATCCGGGGGGTAGTTATCCGGGGGGTAGTTATCCGGGGGGGGGGGGTAGTTATCCGGGGGTAGTTATCCGGGGGGTAGTTATCCGGGGGGTAGTTATCCGGGGGTAGTTACCCAGGGGGTAGTACTCCGGGGGGTAGTTATCCAGAGGGTAGTTCTCCGAGGGGTAGTTACCCAGGGGGTAGTTCTCCGGGGGGTAGTTATCCAGGGGGTAGTTATCAGAGGGGGTAGTTATCCAGGGGTAGTTATCCGAGGGGTAGTTATCCAGGGGGTAGTTTTCCTAAGGGGGAATAGCCCTGGGGGGTGATTGCCCTAGGAGGGTAGTTGTCCGGGGGGTAGTTGTCCTAGGGGGCAATTACCCTGGAGGGTAATTGCCCTTGGAGGGTAGCTGTCCGGGGGGTAGTTGCCCTAGGGGGGAATTTTCCTGGGGGGTAATTATCCGCGTGGTAGTTATCCGGAGGGTGGTTTTCCAGGGGGTACTGTTCCTAGAACCGAAATATTGGTACAACTAACGTAGCGGCATCGCACTATTATACACGCTGCGTTTAGCTTAAGCTTTGCGTCGCTAAAAGTGTGACTTACAATATGTATACAGTCTGAGAAATTGTCTTTTATTTCATGACAATATAGGCTTGGTGAATACTTTTTATAAAGTGTGGGTCTGCATTGTTTTTTATACTTTCCCTTTTTGCGTTTCTAAGGATCACATTACTGTATTTAGAAAAAAATAATCCCTCCTTTATAACAGATAATAATCAATATGCATTTTTTCATACTTATCACGCGCCTAAAGTGTATGGTTGCATCGCATTTTATCCTTTCGTTTATTTCTCCCCTTTTTTGTATTTGTTTTTGTTTTGTTTTTGTTTTTGTTTTTTTTTTGTTTTTTTTTTGTTGTTGTTTTCCAGAGCAGGCTATTTTGAAGATTATAACAGAGGAAGAAAATGAAGAAGAGGAAGAAGAAAAATAATGAAACTCGCGAAGCGGCCTTGCACTATCAACCCTACATTTCTAAAATGTCTTACAGGGTGTCCGGAATTATCTTTCTGTTTTACTTAACGCTTGTCGATATTTATCACGTCACTAAAGTGAATGTTTGCATTACATTTTATCCTTTCTTTGCGTTCTTGTTTTGATTTCAGGAATCGCGCAATTTAGAAGAGAAAAGGGCAAGGAAAAGATTATATAACAAAAGAAAATATTGATGGAAGTAATGGGAGCATCATCGCACTATCAAAACTTTGTTGAGTTAAGATTTAATTTTGCGCCGGTGAAAATGTGACTTAAAGTCTCCGTAATTGTCTTTTCTTTAATACAATATTGTTGATATACTGTCACGTAATAAAGTGCAAGTTTGCATCGCTTTTTATCCTTTATTTTTGAGTGTTTTTTTTTATTTCAACTCTCACAATATTAAGAAAAAATAAGCATAGATGGAATTTTTGGAAAAAAAAAGAAAAGGAAAATATCGATGCAACTATATGACGAAACGCGCTGTCAAAGCTGCGTTTATACATGAAGCTTAACTTTGCGGCGCTTAAAATAATTATGACATCCATTTTCCGAAATTTTCTTCTATCATACATTGCCATGATAATGTTGATACTCATCATGTAACTAAAGTGAAAGTTTGCATCGCATTATTTTCTTTCGTCTGATTTTTTTCTTCTTCTTCAAAAATCATACGAAAACGAAGTAGAAGAAAAAAATAGTGCCACTATCGCAACGAAGCGACATCCATGCATGCTCTTTCAACGCTGCATTTAGTTAAACCTAACGTCTCTGTGAGGTTACTGTGTCCAAAAATATATTTTCTTTCATGACATGATTTTTTATATTTATCACGTAACTAAAGCGCAATTTAGAAGAAAAAAAACAGTAAGAAAAAGATTGAAAGAATTAATTTCAGTGTGTTAGTGGAACGAACTGAGTGCAGAGTCAGTGGCATCGCAACGCTTTGTGTCGCTGGAAATGTGACTTTAAAAAAAATATATCCGAAATTATCTATTCTTTCGTAACAATATCATGAATATTAATTAATTAATAAAGTTAGGGGTTGCATCGCTTTTATACTTTCTTTTGCGTTTCTGTTGTCAAAATTTCAAGGACTACACTGATTTGGAGAAAAAAGGAAAACGACGAAAATATTGGTGCATCTACAACGAAGCGGCATCTCGCTGTATCAAAGCTGCGTTTATCTTATCTTAGCGTCGCTGAAAATGTGACAGAGTCTTTGCGTTGTTTTTGTTGGGTTTTTCTTGGATAATTCAAGAATCGCGCAATAAAATTCAAAAGACAAAAAAAAATTATGAAAATGATGAAAGAGAAAAAAGTTTGAGTGAAACGAACTAAGCGCAGAACCGGTGACATCGCACTATCAACGCTTTGTCAGTGTTTGTGTCGCTAAAAATGTGACATTAGTGTTCGAAATTTTTATATTATTTAATATCGTTGATACTTATCACGTTATAAAGTGTGGGTTTTCATCACTTTCTATCTTTTCGTCTATGTATATATTTCTTCCTCATTTCAATAGTGATTCTCGTTTTAACGAAGTTCTCCGGACCGGTAGTTTTGTTTCGTTTTATCGAAATTTCTTGATAACTGTAAACATAAACAATCAAGAAAAGTATATGAGAGCGGATGAGGTTGCAGCTGTGTCTTTACTTTGTTGTTACCGGAATGTTATTATTACCACCAGTGGCGTAACTACGGGGGGCATGGGGGGGGGGGAGCACGTGCCCCCCCCCCCCCCCCCAATCCGCTGGTAAAAAAAAAAAAGAAAGAAAAACTACCAAAATGGTAATTCAAGGGTTAGTAAACTGCTTTTGAAATCGACATGAAAGGATGATCAAGAAAAAAGATATTTTTCTAAGATTTCTTTTAACCATATAATTAAAGAGGTATATATAGTGAAACATTGTTCAAAAAGCCCGGAGACGACAACAGATTGTGATTTAGCGTGATTCCTGGTTGGCATTTTTAATATTTTTATAAGCAGGATGTGCGCAGTGTACTCAGAACATCGGAATGGCAAAAAGAGTCGCTGCAATGTTACGCAATGTGATGTTTGATTGTGCACATTTGCTATCAAAGCTTGATCATTGATTTTGCAGTGTTGCTTTACATACTAGTCTATATCAAAATGCCTTGCATTGCCAATGAAAAGACTTGACCTTGGCTATTTCCTAACTTTTCCATCTGTATGAAACACGCACACTCACAAACACAAACAAATTAGGGGATGCTCTATGTAAAGTGCAGATTTTGGACATCCTTCTCCCGCTTGGTCACTTCGACGCCCCCTCGCTGGTCATACTCCCCCAATCATGAACATAAGCCAACACCTTTGACTACCAGTGGCGGATCCAGGGGGCGCACCGGGCGCCCCCTCCCTCCAAAGCGAAAAATATATACATGTAGCTACAAACGACAGTTTTTGGACTGCAAATGTCAACATTTCAAGCTCGCTCGCTCGCATTTAACCGTTATATGCCATTCTCCTGATGTTACTGCCGATAATTGCCAGCAGTTGCGCCCGGTGCGCCCCCCCCCCCCCCCCCCCCCCGGAATTTCCAAAGCGAAAAATATAGCTGCAAACGGCAGTTTTTGGACTGCAAAATGTCAAAATTTTCAAGCTCGCTCGCATTTAATCGTTATGCCATTCTCCTGATGGTATTGCCAGCAATTGCCAGCAGTTGCGCCCGGTGCGCCCCCCCCCCCCCCCTCCTTAATTTCCAAAGCGAAAAAATATAGCGACAAACGGCAGTTTTTGGACTGTAGAATGTCAAAATTTTCAAGCTCGCTCGCTTCGTTCGCTCGCATTTAATCGTTATGCAATTCTCCTGATGTTGATGTCAGTAATTGCCAGCAGTTGCGCCCGGTGCGCCCCCTCCCCTTAATTTCCAAAGCGAAAAATATAGCTACAAACAGCAGTTAGGGGACTGTAAAATGTCAAAATTTTCAAGCTCGCTCGCTTCGTTCGCTCGCATTTAATCGTTATGCAATTCTCCTGATGTTGCTGTCAGTAATTGCCAGCAGTTGCGCCCGGTGCGCCCCCCTCCCTATAATTTCCAAAGCGAAAATATATTGCTATAAACGGAAGTTTTGGGACTGTAAAATGTCAAAATTTTCAAGCTTGCTCGCTTCGCTCGCTCGCATTTAATCGTTATGCCATTCTCCTGATGTTACTGCCAGCAACTGCCAGCAGTTGCGCCCGGTGCAACGCCCTTAATTTCCAAAGCAAATATATATATATATATATATATATATATATATATATATATATATATATATTGTAACGAAATTCGGTGGAACCGATTCGATTTAACCGTTTCGATTATAATTTGTTATGATCGATTGTGCCTATAGCATAGAAATGGGCGCATTATCGGAACGTTGGGCAAATACTGTAATGTGGTAGTGCATTATTATGAGTTTTAACATTTATTATTAAATATGTGGTTACTTGTTTGTCATGGGCCCTGTTTTATCAAAAGATAAATTTAACGTTAAGTCAAAATAATCTATGATTAACCTCTCAAATCAACTCTAAGTCCACTTAATCTATGATTAACTTCCAAATCAACTTGAAGTCCGTCTTATCAAGACACCCAGAGTTGACATCAACTCCAACTTCCCAAAAAATCAACACATAAGTTTTCTCAACCGCTCCAAATCTATGATTAACTTAACAGGTGATAAATATCAACTTTAAGTAGAAACAGTCTAGGTAGACTCAATTGTAAGGCAATTTACAGAAGAAAGATGACTGTCGCACTTTCCTAGTCTAGCTGGGGTCTTGTCACAAATGTTTGTCTGTTAAATGCTAACCTTTCTCTAACATTTTGTTGCGTTTCTTTCATGTAATCATGGTCTTTTCCTTGCATGAAATTCACGATCGGCACGCATTGCTTACGCGACTGCTGCACGCAAACACCCTCGACAGCAGTCGCAATCCCAGCCTGCGCGCCCGGCGCCTCGGCACGCCGTCCGCCCGCCAATCAAGCTATCGCCAGCAAGCAAGTAACCGAGTACAGTACTGGAACTGGAACCGCGTCTGTGTGTAATGCATATCTTGCCAAAGTAAAGAACCCATATGCGAGGAAACCAGTGATTTCTGACGTGCGTAGGCCTACGTAGAGCTAGTTCGGCAATATATACTAATTAACAGTTTAGTAGGCATATACAGAAAATAAAAGAGTTTAATTCTATATAGCACCGAGTACGACAGTAACTTGAGATCCAGCTTAACGTTAGGCCCAACTAGTTAGAGATAACGTTCAGCGAGTCGTTTGTACTTACCGTATTATGTAGTGGCGTACTGCTGATTAGAGCGTCTGATAAGTCATTCTAGAATTTCGACATGTTGATGATGTAGACTTGCGATCTATTCTTTACAAAGTCGATCTGCGCCGTAGAGTTAAAAACAAGCTACTGTAATCACCACACTCTCACAAGTTTCCATAATCCTACACGTAAACACACAGGACTTCAGCCTATTGAATTAAGACTTGAAGTAATTCTACGTATGTGCGGAATCTTTACGGTACACGCGTACGCAGATTTTCGTTGAGCTGGGGATGTGCTAGATCTATCGACCTACTTTTTTTCAATACAAAGCAAAACGGCGTATTTTGCAGTTTTGTTGCAAACTTAATACTTTTAATTCAGCGGCTGTATAGCGCTAATACTACTGCGTCGCACTAGCAGACTACGAATCTGTGGCCATGGCAAACAATCATGTTTTTGTTGTTTGTTTTGCTTAATGTATTGTTTTGTTTTTAAGCAGACAGTACCGGAAACCAGCCTCGTCCCGTGTTGTAAGTTTTGACTAAATCAATAATTAAGTCATGGTGATGAGCTATAACTATAATCGACTATTAAGTCTCTTTGTAAAACGGGAACTTGCAGTTGATTTAAAGTTATAGCGGACTTCAAGTTGGATAAAGTTAGCGTTGATTTCACAATCAACGCTAACTTTATCTTGATAAAACAGGGCCATGGGCAAGTTTGGATTATTTTAATACCAACTCCGGTTTAGACCGATGATACATGCCGAATTATAGTAGCCATGTACAAGAAATACTACTAAAATGTATAATCCTTGTACGAATTTTGTAACCACGCCAACATTGTAAATAATTTGAACCAATATTGCGGGTATTTTGCGTGTTGTTCACGGCCGTGCGGGATTGCCTCCTTGATCCGCGATAGGAGGGGAAGCATATAAAGTGGCCGTTGTGTGACGTAGTCCGCAACAAGCAGCCCGTGTATGATACATATCTAATGTGTTGTTAATGTTCACTTCTATATGTAATAAACTGTACATGTGTTTCTGAATTGCTGCCTTCAAAGTGTCTTCTTGAGGATTCTACCACAATTCAACAGTTTGGAGAGTGGTGGTACATGTTCCTGAGTTGGAGCGCCGTTCCTGAGAAGACCAACTAGCAAGTCATTGGATTTCGGGTATAATGGTAATGTGACTTGTCGCATAGTCCGTGCCCAATCCAAGTTCCAGTCGTCGCCGTTGGATTTCGGGTATAATGGTAATGTGACTTGTCGCATAGTCCGTGCCCAATCCAAGTTCCAGTCGTCGCCTGAGGGAGTTGGTAACGGTGCGATACCAGCACTTTACCCCGTGCCATCAACGATACCTGTGCCACCATTTGGTTGTGAAAGGTGTTCCACGTTAGCGTGACTGAGTTAGTAGCAAAACATGGAAGCAGAGTTGGTGACAAAACTTGGTAGCAGAACTTGGTAGCAAGAGTTGGTAGTAAAAGTTGGTAACAAAATAAGTGTACCAATTTAACATCCTCTACAAGTGACGCTTGGGAGTGACATACTTTAAGTGATGCTGAACTTGGTATGTGTGCCGCTTGTGTTGGAGAGCTGCTTCTGACACAACATAATACATGGTAGCGTACAGACTAGTAGTTTTAATAATTTAAAGGGATCGTTGTAAACTGCAACAAAACGAACCCCGCCTACTCGGCCATCCTGACACGGCTCGCGGAGGCATTTGTACAGACAGTCAAATACACTCTCTTACTTCACGACGAGAAGGCGAGTTCGTCACAATATATATATATATATATGAAGAGTTTGTTTGCAAAAACCGATAAGTCCATATTTGTCAAATGGAGATATTTGCGATGAAAGGTTTAGAAAAATAAAGAGAATAATAAGAAAATTTTTGCTTCTTTTGACCATAACTTCAAAAATATACCTTTATATGTAGTGAACAATATATCAATTAAAAGGTATTATTTTGTACTTTAAGACAGAGACCGTACTTCAAAATCTTCAAAAATGGACTTATCGGTTTTTGCAAACAAACTCTTCATATAATATATATATATATATATATATATATATATATATATATACATAATATACATATATTATTATATTATACCTACAAACGCCAGTTTTGGGACAGTAAAATGCCAAAATTTTCAAGCTCGCTCGCTATTAATTGTACCGTTATGCAATTCTGATGTTGTTGCCATGAGGTGCCCCCCAATGTCTTGACCCACGGTACGCCACTGATTACCACTTTTGTTATAACGGGAGTGCACTTTACCTCCTGGTTGTACACGTAACCGTTCCCAGCAGCTCATTTCACCATCATAAACTTTACACACAGCCAAGACGTACATTAAATGGATCGTATAGTTTTGGTTGAAATCAAACCTTGGATTTCTAACAATTTGGGGTAAGAATATGAGAAACCTCTTCTGAAATATGAAAGAGCATGTAATTCCAACAGGAATTCATCATTTATTTTATGAAAATTGGTTTTGAAATGGCTGAGATACCAAAAATAGTGAAATTCTAATAAAATGTGGGACCCATCTTTTACTACGAATGCTTTGGTTTACTTTATTTTTGGATGTCTCGGCCATTCCAAAACCGACTTTCATCAAACAATCCTTGAAATCCTCTTAGAAAGGTACGCTCTGTACAAGTGTACTATTTTACAAACGGTGTCTTGATATCTCGCAAGCCTAATTCTCACTTCACCAATACTATACCATCCCTTTAAAGGGGATGGCTAGTAACTGATCAGAGGGAATCAGTGGGAATGCTGGGGAGTATGTTCCAATCCTTGTGGGAATCGTTTAACACTAGGCCTATACATAATTATCTGTGTTGTGTGAAAATGTTGTTGTTGTTGTTGTTTTTGTATTTGAGGCGCGTCATTCAAATATGAATATTTACGCCTTTATCTTTATAATATAATTATTTTTTATTATTATTTTTTATATAAATAACTTTTTACTATCATTTTTATGCGCGATATGTGTCTGCTGTTATACGGTTTGGACAGATAAGTTCTGGTGCATGCTGATGGCAAACTCTGATCAGCCCGGCTCGTTACATTGAGCAGGCTTCTCGGTCGCGCACACAGACCTAGATCCCTCATTTGCCGCACTCAGGACCCTCTGCCCAACGCATATATGGTGCACAAGTAAACTCTCGAATGCGATATAAACATCAAAATTATAATATTATTTCATATATACATTCCATTAAATAAACATATAATTTACAATAATTCATTTTTTTCATTATGTAATAAGCAAACATCCGGTTGTGCAGTGTGCAAATCTAAATTAAATAAAACTCAAAAGATAATTATCTGTATAACTATATAAGACTTATATAAGTTTGTTTGTTTCAGAATAGTCTCATATCAAGTAATGTGCAGTTAAAGGTTTCCATGTTAGCATGCCTGCACAGTGACGGGGCGATCAGGAAACATTAAACAGCACATGTGGGTACAACATAGTCGTAATATAATTATATATAGTTGATAGCATGGAAGGCGTTGTTAATTAGTGACTTAGCTGGACAGTTTGTTTCGGCCGAAGCCTCTTTAAAAAGAAACTATGATTTAGTTGCTGACGGGGCTTCGGCCGAAACAGACTGTCCAGCTAATAAAGCAACGCCTTCCATCCTATATTGTACTGAATAGGCTCCTACACGTTGAGCACTGTCAGCCATAATTGCAGTTCACACTCTTCTTACGTACATTATATTGTGACGAACTCGTCTTCTCGTCGTGAATAGAGTGTATTTGACTGTCTGTACAAATGCCTCCGCGAGCCGTGTCAGGATGGCCGAGTAGGCGGGGTTCGTTTTGTTGCAGTTTACAACGATCCCTTTAAAATTATTAAAACTACTAGTCTGTACGCTACCATGTATTATGTTGTGTCAGAAGCAGCTCACAAAAACAAGCGGCACACATACCAAGTTCAGCATAACCCTAACCCTAACCCTAACCCTAGCATGTCATGCCATTCCCAAGCATCACTTGTAGAGGATGTTAAATTGGTACACTTATTTTGTTATCAACTTTGCTACCAACTCTTGCTACCAAGTTCTGCTACCAAGTTTTGCTACCAAGTTTTGTTACCAACTCTTGCTACCAAGTTTTGCTACCAAGTTTTGTTACCAACTCAGTCACGCTAACGTGGAACACCTTTCACAACCATATGGTGGCACAGGTATCGTTGATGGCACGGGGTAAAGTGCTATATCGCACTGTTACCACCTTCCTCAGGCGACGACTGGAACTTGGGTTGGGCACAGGGCATATGCGACAAGTCACATTACCACTTCTCCCGACATCCAACGGCGACGACTGGAACTTGGATTGGGCACGGGGCATATGCGACAAGTCACATTACCACTCCTCCCGAAATCCAGTGACTTGCTAGTTGGTCTTGATCTTCTCAGGAACGGTCCCCTCCAGCTCAGGAACATGTGCCACAACTCTGTAAACCGTCGTGTGGTGGTAGAATCCTCAGTAAGACACAGTGAAGTCATCAGCTCAGGAACACAATTACAATTTATTACGCAAAGAAGTGAACATGAACAACACATTCGAATTTATCATACAAGGGCTGCTTATTACGGACTACGTCACACAACGGCCAGTTTATATGCCTCTCCTCCTATCGCGGAATGAGGAGGCTGCCACCTGCTCTTCCAGCCACAATGGAAGGCAGCCAATCGCTGATGTGCATGAGCTCGTTGTTGCTTCTGCCTCGGACGGAGGCAGGTAGTACTAACTTACCGGCTGTGGACGAAGGTAACGTAGTCTGGGTGCCAAAGGATTTTTTTTTTTTTGGCTTAACCTTGTTTTGCCGTCCACCCAATGTTTGTACCCTATTTCGAGGGTGCTGAATCCGAATCTGGATGATGCAACTCTTGCATCCTTGAGGGTTTTCAGATATTCAAGATGGCCGCCAAAATGGCCGCCCAAACCAGAAATTCCGATGTATTTCCTTCTAAATGGTGAGAAATTGAAAACAATTGATGGTTTTACCCTATTTCGATGTTGCTGAATCCGAATCTGGATGATGCAACTCTTGCATCCTTGAGGGTTTTGAGATATTCAAGATGGCCGCCAAAGTGGCCGCCGAAATGACCGCCAATTAAAACCAGAAATTCCGATGTATTTCCTTCTAAATGGTGAGAAATTGAAAACAATTGATGGTTTTACCCTCTTTGGAGGGTGCTGAATCCGAATCTGGATGATGCAACTCCTTCATCCTTGAGGATTTTGAGATATTCAAGATGGCCGCCAAAAAGGCCGCCCAAGCCGGAAATTCTCATGTATTTCATTCTCAATGGTGAGAAATTGAAAACACTTGATGGTTTTACCCTATTTCGAGGGTGCTGAATCCAAACCTGGATGATGCAACTCTTGCATTCTTGAGGATTTTGAGATATTCAAGATGGCCGCCAAAATGGCCGCAAGAGTTCCATCATGCAGATTCGGATTCAGCACCCCGAAATAGGGTAAAACCATCAAAAAATATTGGGTAGACGGTAAGACAAGGTTCAGCCTTTGGCACCCAGACTAACGCCCCGAATCCCGCTTTTCCATATAGAGTCCCTATATCTCGCCTCTCAACGTCCATATTAAAAAACATGGCGGCGCACTGGTTTGGCCCATTGTTTTTGCAGATGTTACCATGGGAATATAAGATAGAGGAGTGGTAGTTACTAAGTTTTATGTTCAGTACCACATAATTAGGTCTATGTCCCGTCGTTATATATTATATTCATTTTGCTAACTTCCTTTGACATATATTTGGAATAGGTAATCCGTGGTGTAATTTTCTTTGCTGATGTTATTTTTTCATTTCTTTTTATTCTTATATTGTTAGGACATGTGATATTATTCTCTTTATACCCCCTTTTAGCGCACTTTACATAATAGTATAATGCACGTAGATTATATACCTGTCTGATATGGGATAGTAAGGCGTGTCCATTTGATTGAATTGATATGATGAATGCAAATATTCATACCTGTAAAAGAGAATGATAGGCTATCAGTGTTGTTGTACAGGCCGGAGTGTCTCAACGCCTTCGTAATACCCTAGTCCATACATGATACCATTCCGGCATACGTCCGCCGCCGCTCTCTTTCCACGTGTGCGTAAGGAATCTTGTATCTTTGAGGGACTTCCACGAGCTCATGCACCGTTTAGGCAGAGAGGTGTTACAGAGATGGAAAGGCATCTCTTCGTAATTCATGCAAACACATGTTCGGGTTCAAGGCGTTACAATGGGATGTCCAGCATTCCACTACGCTTTGAAGTCATGCTCGGCACCGCTCTAGTTGCAAGACCAAGTTCGGAGACGAAGAACGCATTTCACCTTTCGCTGAATTACAAGCTTTATTGCACCGTAAAATTCTCAATGAAATACTCGAATTGATTTTGAATAGTTTAGGAAAAAATTCAATATTATAAACATGTACTTCTAGTTTCTTCGTAATGCGCATATCGAAATGAAATGAAAATTAGGCCCTCTTAAAAGCCTAATATTTTTCTATAATACACACATTTCTTTTCTATAATGCGCACATTTCTGCATGTTAGTTTTCTATCTTTTAATCTGGGATATTTTGATCTTTCAAATAAAGTAATCCGCTAGAGCGTGTTCCAGCGTGCTTTTAAACTATTTGCTGTTAAAATTGTCAGTTTTACACTGCATTTTGATTCGTTGCTCCAATTTATGGTACATATATTCATTGTTGCCATCACATTGAAAGAGAGAGCGAATCGCAGTAGGGGCAAGTATTTCTAGATGTGAGAGCGCTAGTCCCGATTATTGATGCTCTCTTTTGTCAAAGCACATGGGTAACCACACCTGTAGTTGAACGCATAACTTCTCGGCGGTGCCGCGCATGACTTCAAAGGAGAGCAGTAGTTGTCTCTCCTTCTCTAGCACCTCTCTGGTTTGAGAAATAACTAGGAAGACGGATTTAACATGACATGACAATATGAGACCATAAACAACAAAACAAAGCCGAACAAAGAAAACCGCAGAGAAAAAGAATCATATATCTATCTGGATTCATATCCACTGGTAAAAGTGTCAGTGTAGGAAGTCATCGTCCTTTCATTCATTCGTTCAAAGCCCTGCCACACCTTTCGGGGCAAGCCTTGAGTGTGACTTGAGAAGAGCAATTTTTGCTACCCGGAGATCCCCGCAGATGGCCCGCACATGGTACATGTCACATGGTAGACAAAAAGGAGGCTTGCACATGAACCCGTAGACAAACGGGAAGGAATCAGATAATTCAAACAAGCCGTTTTCATTTTTTAACGCATTTTAATTATCAGTGCATTGAACATCTACAATCTTTGATAATCTATTTTACTTCCAAAAATAATTTCTATATACATCATTTTGAAGATTAACAGATAAAACTAGAGCACTCGCAATCGAACACATGTATTGTATCCCCCGAACCCGTCCCATACCCCATATGGATTACTTTTCAGGTCAGAATGTTGTACAATATGGCAACTGTTGCAGGATACAATAAAATCCAACGAGAAATGAGGCTAGTATATATAGCACATACAAGGAATGTGACATGTCATCCTATAAAAGTTTGAATAATGAGAGCGCTGGCAATGAAAACTTTTGTTATCTAGAATAACTCCCCATAAACCTCCATAGCAGGTTTGAATAAAATCCGACAAGAAATGTGGCTTTTACAGCATACACAAGAAATGTGACATGGCCTCCAAGTCGGAACACTGAGGGCGCCGTCACCACAAACTGTTGTGTCCTTCAGGTAGAATGACCTTGCACGCATACACCTCTTTAGCAAGTCTGAGTAAAATCTGCGGCGGACTTGGACGCGGACTTGGACGCGGCGGACGCTGCGCAACGAGGCCCAATCCATAGTATCCTCCGAACTCTGTTCGGGGGATACAACTATAAAATGGGCTTTTGTATCACTATAATCTGATTGGTCGATTGTCATGCATTGATTTTTATTGATCCTTTCGGAGCCATGCGTCCGGTAAAATCCTATCGCATGGCTCAAGTCTTGTACAGTGTTGGAGGTGTACCGGACGCATGATAGGAAAATTGTTGTATTTCATGAATTGACGGGCCCATTCTATAACACAAATGATGCACAGGCCTATTTCGTAGATCAATGAGAATTGTATGCTCTCGTTTAACTTTGGAACAGTATAAAACCCACTCGCTTCGCTCGTGGGTTTAAACAGTTCCAAAGTTAAACTCGCGCATCCAATTCCCACCGATCCATTCTGTCCTATGCATCATTTGTATATTAATGGTTATCTGACACCCACACTGCAAGAAGGGTTGGCATTTCTGTCACACACTTAATACCCCTTAAATCCCACAAAATATCAAAGAAGACAAAGCTAATTGCCAAGATAAGTAGCAAATTTAAAAACTGAAGAACGGCACGCACGTATTCAGCCATCATTATGGCAGGGCACAGTCATACAATAACACGGTTAGAAATACTGCGATTATAACTCGTCGATGACCTTCACTCTCTGTGCTTAAAAGAAAAAAAAAACAAAGGCTAAAGATATATGCATAATATATTTTCCCACAAAAATGGCGCAAAATAATTTTGGATAGAACACTCTTTCAATCCATAATCATTCATGGCTGGCTTTTCGAATACATTGTCATTTTCTGAGTGTACACTTCTCTAACCCTAACCCTATAACCCATCCTGCTACCCTCATTACAAAGCCCAAATATAAATGCCGATTGATTAAAAGCAGCATTGTAGAGAACAATAAAAAAAAATATAAGGAGGATTAAAAACAAAATGTCATTCACATCAAGAGAACATTCCATCGACCTGTTACTAACATACATGTTAACTAGGGTAATATCATTCCCCCTGCTCTCCAGAGGTACATACGTGCTCTTTCATTTTCGTACAAAAGTGAAAATACATGTTGATTTTTCTTTTATTTCCCTCACATTGATGTTCATAATTACGTCAGAGAAGCGTAAAAACACACTTATCTAGAAGTGACGGCATCGTTTAAGATGGTAAGAATTCAAAGTATTACATCGACATTGAAAATAGTGCTAGTCCTTTAAACAAATCCAATGACGATATTGTTGGCTAAGTTCATGTTGGCATGGAAACGAGTCAAGGCAACACATGTCCTGCGCTCGCGTACATGTGACGTGTTTAGAAGGCCATGTATCATAAAATGAAAAAGATGTGTTCCGTGCCAGACTTTGCTTGGCATACATCCCAGCTTTATATCTAAAAACAGTCCCTCGCACGCAAGATATTATACAGTCTGAATGCCACGCTGGCTGTTAAGTGTACCATGATGCACACATCGTCTGCAAAACAAAGGAGTAGGCCTACTGTTGTGTAAGACTTCAATGGAATGACGCAGAGCACGAGGCCTTTGTGCTGATAAGAATCACCATTGTTGCAACATTTAAGACGTGAACGTTAAACAGCTCAACCTGCACGAGAAAATCATTTTCACTGCGGAACATGGTGAGACTCGAAGCATCAATCTCCTAGCTGTTAGCTAGCTCTTCCTTCTTTACCCTTGTTAAGTTGTAGAGTGTGCAAACTATTATACTTTCTGATCTGAAAGAAACTTCCATACATGACCGACACGTTTCACTTTTCATAGTCGTGCCTAAACAGACGAGGAAGAATTGTGAAGTGACATCTCCATACGACCGAGTCATCACCCTATCGTTTAACGAACCAGACAGAAAGATCCGACTAAACGTGTGAACGTGTACACACTATCTTCGTTTTATCTCAAAGGTTGCTATCTTGTCCGCGTTAATATAACTGTACATGTATAGTGAAATCATTTCTGCTATATACGATTTCATTTTTGGGGATGTTTCGGTTTCTTGATGTCACTTGTGCACTGTACGACATGACGCAATGAACAATGCAACAGGTTATTACAGCCAGCGAGTGCAGAAGCGGCGAGTTTCTGATGTCACTGCATTGATTGAACTTGTGATATTGCTGCTGCGGTATACTATCCATATGATCTGCTGTGTTCAACGCGACGAGTTTTCGATAGTTCCCAGGGCAGATTCATTTCACAATTTCTGCAAAGATATATCTTGCAAACACTCATGTTTATCATGCTTGATCCACATAAGATTTGAAATCTTTTATCTCCGCTAGATGACGTAACAATGGCGAGCTGTAACGGCGACCTTTTAACACAGAGTAAGGAGAGTGAATGGGATGACAATTCGGTTTTGCAAGAAGAAGAGATCAAGACAACGAAAATTTGTATCAGGAAAACTCGTTCTAAGAGACAGAAACCTAGGCGAGTCGTTGGAGCCGTCGGGAAATCTGTTCTAATCGTCTTTCTCGTTTTCCTCGTGGCAGCAGTTAGTCTCTTCTTTCTCCTGCTTCCTGCCATAGTGAGGTCGTCTACCGATCACGATGCGTTTTCATGGGTCATCGTCGTTGCAATCGGAGGAGGAATCGTCATTGTCGGTATTGGCATGGGATGCTTCGTGCATAGAATGAGAAATAGAAGAAAACGAAAACTACGACTTGCCTTCTCCCGGAAGGATGAGAGACTTATCATAAAGACTGGGAGAGAAAACACTACGTCTGTCGAGGAAAAATAATGAATACTTCTTACATTATTTGTTGTACCTTTGTTTAAGATTGATATCATTTATTGTTATTTATGACATTCATTGCCATCGATGTATGCCAGAAACAATAATCGTATGATGAAAAATATTTACAGAACTTATTCTAAGAGTTATGTCCTACAAACAGCGATGTGAATCGTTGACGAGACTGAGTCATAATTTCATTTGAATGCAAACTCTTATTCAAAACTTGTAAAGACTAAGCCATAGCGCAACTTAGGAGTTTCCGGCTCTCCTAATGTACTTATTTCAAATAAGAGTCATCAATTTCCTCTGTTCTCAGCAAAATGACTTCTTTGCTACACAAAACACACATTGCAAAGCTGTGTGTCTGCGTCCTTGTGACCAAGCGGAGCAACGGAAATGACCCGTTGCTTTAATTTGGTAACACGAGGTTGTCCACCTAGAACAGTGTTAACAAAATTAGGAACCCCGGTAAAAATGTTACTTGTTCGTATTGGGTGTGAAAATACTGTGAAAAGAAGACTTTCGACGGCAACAGGACACAGGGGAACCGTACTTTTTTTTTTTTGTCAAAACAAAGAATATCTAGTTGTACAACTTCGAACACAAATTATTTACTTTGTATATAAACGTACATGTTTACTTCGAGTGACTAAATCCATTAAACGGTCAGAGTTCGAGAGTGCGTGTTCGAGACAAATTAAAAAATAAAGGGTTGTAAGACATGATGATGTAGATACATAATTATGTCAATCGCCAGGGGAAATAGAGTAGGCTTCATAATTATGCTTCTGTTTATCTGTTTTTATTCATTAATATGTGTTAAGGGTGCTTCCAATTGTGTGTTATGTATATGTTTGTATGTGAGCAGTCGGACCTCCGATTTAATCCCTCGCGTGTAGGACAAATAAGAAGATGGCAAAAAAATAACATTGAATTAATGTCAGTTCTTTTTTATGCTACGCAACAAATAATCTCCTTTATAACACTACTCATTCTTCCACATAAGGTGCCGATTATATCTGTAGTGACAACGCCCAAGATTTACGATATAAGAAACCTTTAAAAAAAGTACATCGTATCTCATTGGGATTTGTCCATTGACTTACGTTCGTTTAGCAGTAATGTCATTTCTAAATGTTTCTTTTTCGATGTGATGAATGACAATGGTATTTTGATAAATAGTTCAGTATAAGTACACTCTGGGGGGGGGGGCTGAAGTGTATATGACTTTTGTTTTCTTTGAACACTGTCATACACGTTTCGCAACCGTCTGATGATTTCAAACCGATTTTTATTGGAAAAACAGAAGGATGTACGAACTGTTCATGCAAGTGTGAGGCGCCCTTCATATAAGTGCTTCAGTGAATGACAAGATCTATATTTACGCTTTGAGTCAACCTGATCTATTGTTTGGTCTAACTGGATCCATTGTTCACAAGAACTTTTCTATTGTTTCACGACGCAAAGCAATCCGTCATATCCCTGGAATGTACGTGCCTATAATATACTGTAGTAGAGTCTGTCGTGTTCAAGGGAGACGTTTGTTACGGTTGCAACAGAAGTTCCTCATTCTCTCGATTAGTCTGCCTACACAATTCAAATTTGATGATTTCATGTACTTGTCATGTTACGTACTCTATTATCTAATCTGTCATATTCTGTTTTTATTTCCTCACTACATGCACTCAGAAGAAGCACACTCGCTGTATCCATGCATAAAAATCATTAACCAATAGTAGCAAAGAAATTAGTCTTGCCAACATGTTTCTCTTTCTATGTTACGTCGTTGCGTGATCATCAAATCTTTGTTGCAACATTCCCAAAATACATATCATCTTCACAAATATAGACGTGCACATAACAAACAAACGAAAAAAAAAAATAGACTTAGCTACAGAAAAGCATTTGCGGATCAAAGAGATACATGTATGATGTTTATTAATCATTGCAAATTATGAATGATTCAAACGTTATATTCAATGTACAATAAAACGAAGGGAGCCACAATGTCGCCACCTTGTCTCCGAGCCAATGAGATACCCACGATAATAAGTACATTTGTACGACCATTTCTTTGGTCGAGCGAACAAGAACTCGCATTCACCTTATAGGGCGTCTTCTTTGCCAATTTTTTTCTTCTTTGTCTATTTGAACTGTGTATGATATGTATTTATTACAGAGTGCAAAATATATGTTTTTATGCTATGATAATATTTTACCTGTATTACTACTTGGGTATTTTATATTAAACAGAGATAATCATAATTATGGCACAAGAAATTTTAACGATTTTTACTTGCCTCTGATTCGTACATCCTCTTACAAAAAGTCAATATTTTTTCAAGGCCCGCAAATCTGGAATTCTATACACTCTGATGTGAAATGTAAGAAGACAGTTTTAAGAAAGCTTGAAAAATATTCTGGAATTACTCAATATCATTCTGAATTAATAGTAGAGTGGCATGACAGGGGTGTGTTTGTTTAAATGGCGTCGTGTGTATTGTTAATGTGCTTCATACTTGTGTATGTTTTGTTTGTGTTGTGTATGTGTGTATGTATGTGAACGTGAATGTGCGCGCGTGTGCCGACTTTTTTTGTCAGCTACTGATTATAGTTTGTAGAAAGAAGAGACAATACACTGTATTTACTTTCCCGGGGTTATTTTTAAATACAAAGGCCCAGCGCCTTCTCATTAACCCCTTCACATGATAACTTTGGTTGTATGTTTGCTTGTTTGTTTGTTTTGTCACTTTTTCAAGTTATACTTGTCATACTATTGTCACATTTTTATGTATGCATGTTTTATCAAGTGAAAATAAATGAAATGAATGAATGAATGAAAAAAGAACAGCTTGGAGCATGGAACTTTTGGCCAGTGGAGTGCTCAGCATATCACAACTGTCATACAAAACAACCTACACATAAATTGCGAAGAGATTCCACTCCTACAACAGTTCGGGTGCGTTTAAACTTCCAGCAGTTCTAAGAAGGCCGCGGGGGGGGGGGGGGGGACAGAATTGTCCCAACCTAAAAATCCGCGTCTCATTATATTTTGTGATAAGATAATGTCTTTGTGGCACCTCTGCTCTATTTTATGCATTCATCCATTTGCGCAACACATGTTAGTTTACCTTTTACACAATCACAAGGCTAGTTTATGTTTTTTTCCTGCACATTCACGTTCCCCATAGCCTTCTCGATCACTTTCTCAACCCAGATGACACGCTAATGGAAATTTTAAAGAGTAATCGGGGTAGTACAGTGTATAAAAACTGTCATAATTTATGAAGGACATCTGTTTAAGAAGTGAAATCTACAAGGCGGCAGCAGAATTCACTTTTAGCAATGTTTAATGCGGGGAAAAAAAAGTTTTCCTCACTGACGACAAACGCTCCTCCAATATTATTAGGGAATTCAGCGGGGACTGTCGGCCATGACCACGCGCCAAATAGTTTGGGTGCCTGATGCTGAAACTTCTTTTACCCAGTGTTCTTCATGGTTTTACCCTACTCCGAAGGTGATTAATTCGAGTCTGGATGATGCAACTCTTGCATCTGTGACGATTTTTGAGATGTTCAAAATGGCAGCCAAAATGGTCACCAAAAATCTTGAATACGTGTATATTAAAACTCTCAGGGATGCAAGAGTTGAATCAACCAGCACTTCAAAACCGGGTAAAAACCACACACACACACACCCACAAACAAACACACACTCACAAAAGGTCAAACATTGGGTGGACGGTAAATCAAGATAGGCCAAAAATCTGCCTTTGGCACCCAGACTAAACTCCAGCTCGCGGCATTGTCCTGCAGGTCTTGGAGGCATGAAGACGTCTATTTGGGACACACATTAGATCACGTGATCAGAAGTCACTTATTGGCCGCATTCAACTTTGAGCAAGAGAACATCAGCCCCTTGGAAGCAGTATTCACAAATGTACAGCATAAGAAAATGAAAAAGATTGTTTACTACTATATTTGCATATGACCACGTAAGAAAGCATCAATTTATTTCATCCATGTATTCGAATCATTTAAGACCAGTTAAAAACGATTCAGTTACAACTGGTATGACCCAATGAGACTGGTAGTACGAGTTGTGTTGCTAGTCATACAATTTTCACCAAAGTGCTATGAACATCCAAGTTGGGTTGGGGTGCAGAGATTCCACCTAACTTGTTGAGGAAATGGCGCAACTAGAAGATAAATAATTATTGCCAAAACCCATGCAGTTAAAATGGCAAAGTGCCTGAATCCATGAGATTTCGATCAGATGCAGTCACACTGCATTAATCATTCTTCTGATGTGTGTGAGAAAGGCTGTATAGTATGGTAATGTCACCCATCTGCATAGGCAAAATGAAGAGAAAGTTCATGAGCTAGCCAGAGTAGCACTGCGGAAGGAGGTGTCCATCCCCGGGAATGAAGCCGACAACAGCAGCTGTAGCAGTGAGGGAAGGTCATATGATTAAGCAAAAACAGTTATCAATAGACACGCGAGACACAGACAATTGTAGGCACAAATCAGACAGAAATGATCCAAATAGTCGAGGACTTGTTCAATTTCTAGAATATGATCATCAAACCAAATGAACATTAGAGTGGGGACCCTAAAAGGACAACCCTACATGAAGGAATCAAAGGCTATCCAACAATAATATTTTTTTAAATCTGAGAGACAGATTTGCAAGGTGATTTGGCAAAAAAAAAAATTTTGATAGCACAATCAGGAACTTCCTCCAAACAACCAGCTTGCAGGCTCATAATGTTGCACGAAGACCAGTACTGACTCCCTTTCATTGTTATGCCCATATCCAATGGTGTAGTGAAGATTTGTGATAGAACCAAGAGATGTGACACTTTGTTCTCTTTTCTTATCAGTCCAGGTTCTGTCTCAGGAAGCTTGATGCAGGATCAAGGTTTGGCGTCATCGTGGCATAAGGTTTGCAATTTGTTGGATCAACAGAGTGAGAGCATTTGGAGGGGAGGCCCTATAGGATGGTATCACAGCAAAGAGGAAAGTGTCACTGGTTGTCATTGATCGCAACACAATGGTCCAACGACACTGAGATACAAGTCCTCTCTAGCCAGTGGCACTTCTGTATTTGCCCCTGACCTTGGACCAAATGGTGAACTCTTTCCTACACAGAACAACAATCATTAATGGGTACCAACACAATGAGGGTTTTGAGAGAATGGAATGGCGAGTAAACAGGCCTGACCTCAACCCGATCAAACACTAGTATAAGATCAGCTTGGCTGGTCTCTCAGCCAGAGAGTGACTGGCCATACATTAGCAGACCTGCTACTGATCCTTGTTAAAGAGTGGAATGCCATCCTACAGCTTTACATGTCAAGACTGGTGTAAAACATGAAGAGGTGTCAGGTTGTAGTTGCTGTGTTCTGGTACTACCTTTGATAGTGAGATCTAGCTATCTATCAAAAGTACAGCAAAAGAAAAGAACTACATCAACTGCACAATTTGGTGTATAATTATGTGTGTGTATGTGTGTGCGCGCACGCGTGAGTGTGTGTGTGTGTTTTGTGTTTGTGCATTCATTGTATCAGCATCAATTTGGTCTGAGTGGTTTGTATGTTTCCACCATCTGTTATTGAGTGTTTCAGATGACACCTGAAAAGCTAAAAATTCCCACTCAAAAATAATTATTAGTAATGAAAAATACAAGCTTATCGTCCACAAGCCAGAGGCTGAACCTTGTTTTATCATCCACCCAATATTCAGTGATGATTTCTCCCTATTTAATGGGTGCCGAATCTGAATCTGGATGATGCAACTCTGGCATCCTGGTCAATGAGGGTTTTGAGATATTAGAGTTGGCTGCCAAAATGGCAGCCAAAATCTGAAATTCCTATATATTTATTTATAAATTGTGACAAATGGGAAACCAAACTGAAGGGTTTAACTTAATTCAAGGGTTCTGAATCCGAATTTGAATGATGCAACATTTGATCCTTGAGGAATTTGAGATAGTCAAGATGGCTGCCAAAACTTGAAATTGCCATGTATTTCCCTTTACATGGAGAAAAATTGGAAAAATTTATAGTTTCAATTTATTTTGTGGTGCTGAATCTGAGTCTGGATGAGACAACATTGCAAACCTGAGGGATCAGAGATATCCAAATGGCCATTAAAAATTGAAATTTTAAAAAAATCCTTTAATAAGAACAGCTAAAAATTGAGAATAAATCCAAGGTTTTACCCTACTTTGAGGGTGCTGAATCCGAGATGAAACTCTTGCATCATTGATGGTTTTGAGATATTCAAGATGGCCGCCAAAATGGCCATCAAAAATCTTGAATACCTTGGGGATGCAACAGTCACATCATCCAGAATCAATTTAGCATCATCAAAGCATCTCAAAACATTGGGCAGATGGCAAAACAAGGTTAGGCCCAAAACCTGACTTTAGTACCTAGACTCAGTACATGAGGACACATTTCAACTTTAGACTCTAAATCTTATCAAGAAATTAATGAAGCATCTTCAACTTTAAATGAAAACTCAATATTATCCCAGATTTCATCCACATACGTACATGCAGATAAAAATACACCATGTGTCAACTTTCAAGCATCACCACAGCAATATCATTCAACATCATAAAAACTCAAATCATCTTCATGTGACAATACACTATTGAAAACAATAAATTTTGCAACATTCAATTTTGACCGAACTGCATGTTCAATACAAATGACACATCAATGTATATAGGATTCATCATAGTTTATAATGATACAACATTCACATATAAAAAGGCAATACGAGATACATTAAAAAAAAATCGATTTTCTTGAGGGGTTTATAACTGAATCAGTTTTCTTCTTACAGGCAATTCCGTAATCTATGGTCTCCTGGATGCTTACTGTTGAACCAAACTATAGTTTGACCTCGATTATCTGGCCATGTCGGGACCGGCGCTCATCGGGATAAGCGAATTGGCCGGATATGGGAGACACAATGTTAATGTATATAGCTGCCGTCCAAGCTGCCGTCCCAGTGCACTGGCAGCTAGGCAGGTAGCGTACCCCGCAACGGTGGTGTAATCTATGCTAGCCTGTTCTATGTTGAATTTATGGATCATGACTGCTTACTTTTACGATGATAATGTGGTGTGAATTTATGTTAGTTCTGTTGGGAATATTGTAGGTAAATCGTGTGAGTTTTGTAGAAATTTTAATTGAGTTTAAAGTCAGTTTTTTCTCCATTTTTGGATGGAAAAAAAAAAGTCCTTCAACTGCATGAACGCATCCGGATAATGGAGATTTCCGGATAAAAGGAGGACAGATAATCGAGGTCGAACTGTATGGTTACAGTACAACACAAAACATGAGTTAACCCGGTAGAGTAATAACATATGACAGTTACCTGCGTGGTTGTCTGAACAATTACTGCTCCAACAATGAGAAAATAAAGTCTTAGTCATATAACAGGATACCTCTGTAGAATTGAATCAATTCCCATCATATGAATTGAGGTCACACTTGCCTGCTGCTTCTTTCAGTACAACTCAGTAGATTGCAAGTTTTATTGTGTAGCATTTTATATCCACCAAAAGCACTTCAAACAGGCCTTGGACATGTTTAACCCAAGAAAGATTTAAAGGACAAGTTCACCTTCATAAACATAAGGATTGAGAAAATGCAACAATATCAGTAGAACACATCAGTGAAAGTTTGAGGAAAATCGGACAATCAATGCAAAAGTTATGAATTTTTTAAATTTTTGTGTTGGAACCGCTGGATGAGGAGACTACTTTGGCTTGTGAGTCATATGCGTACAACAGTATAAAGAAAATGTTAAAGAAAATTCAACATATTTTCACTTTTTTCGCATAATAAAAGAGCACTTGACTTGCCTCTTTCTAAAGGCAGGGGGAATAATATTACCCATAACATTTGTCGGTAAGGAGTCAGGGGAATGTGTACTTTTTTCAAAAGATGGAATTTTGTGAAATTCTCTTTATATTTTCCTTATATTGTTGTACGCATGTGACATCTAAGTTCATGCGTTGCAGTAGTCTTCTCATCCAGCGGGTACTGCACAAAACCTTCAAAAATTCATAACTTTTGAACCGATGGTCTGATTTTCCTCAAACTTTCAATGATGTGTTCTACTAATGTTGCTACATTCTCTCAATCCTTATGTTTATAAAGGTGAACTTGTCCTTTAATTGAGAGTGTTCTTAGGCCAAAAAAAAAAAAAAAAAAAAAAACCTACAACTAGAAGAAATGAAGGGTTTCAACCTTTGGTGTTTTCTGTATTATGTACTAAATTCCCCCTCATTTAGTATTTGTACAAGATGTTATCCTTTTATGTCCATAGTTAGATGTGATCTGTTCATGGAACCATGTAAAAGTAATTAATATTTGATACCACTCTGATGCCTGCCTTTGAAACTTTCCTGTATTTCTCGTATAAGGAACCAAATTTTCTTCCAGCTGCAATGATTTATTCTTCCAAAACATTGTTCTTCAAGTCTTGAAACAACACTTTTTAGCAGTCAACAATATTCGATAGAAATTTCATAACCAATACAAAGTCTATAATATTTCAGAGGGACTGCTCAAGAAAGTTTGGACGACCATGATTGAGAGCTGTGAGCTGATTTTTACTGGCTGCACATTGCCTCACTGACCAAAGCCACCGTAAACGTTATCATCACACAATTGTAGCAAGAGTTTGCGCACTAAGTAAGCGCTCATGTACCCGGTAAGAGATGCCTATTGGTTGGCTCACCATGCGTCCAGTAAAATTTAGTGTGCATCCAGTAATCAATGGATGCATGGTTTACATCTATGGCAAGCAAAAAGCAAATGCATTCAAATAAACTTGCCATCAGGTACCATGAGCAAATAATGAATTTCTGACTAAAAAAAACCACAAACAAAAAACCCCCCATTCTGTAATACAAATTCTGGATGCACTTTTTTTTGTGCGTCAGCAGCAAGAATAATGTACATGCAGTGAATATGGAATTTAGTGTACACCGACTCAGCCTTGCCTTTTGGGTAAGCATTGCATAGTTACCTTTATGTGCACAATTCTTACTGATGCACTCAGGTCCTACAATGTACACGTAGGCAACACTTGTACGTATAATAGCAAGTTGCCCAAACTTATGGCTTACATGAAGAACTGAAAATATTCTTCCACATTTTCATGAAATTTATGATCAACATAAAATGTCATGGGTTTCAGTCTACAAAGCTCTGTGACACACATAATGACCATGGATCCACTTTTGAGATGAGTAATCTTGAACATTGAGGTATTTCCTGAATAACGACTCAATAGACACCTGAAATAAGATGGTCATTTACTTTTGGGCTTTAAATGAGAAATGTCTACACAATATTATCTTGTCACAGCTAAAGTCTGATACATCATATTGAAATAAAAGTCTTATTTCAAAGACTTCTGATAATATTAAATTACCCAGTAGGCCTACCCTCATACTTCATCTTAACCCATTGAGGACAGGCTGATTTTGCTACAACACGCATTTCCCGTAGACACTTGCCCGAGTATACTCGGGACTCGTCCTCAACGGGTTAATCCTGCCTGCAACGTTCTACAAGATGGGAAAAAGTCTCTTCATTAAGAATGAATCAAAGCTTCATATTGCAGACAAAATGATGTCCACAGATACAGTAGATTTTATCTTTTCTCAAACCATTCCTCACGCAACCATCCAACCTGACCTTGTCTTGATACAAGCAAAAGAAGAAAGATCTCTATCATGGGATGATATTGACTGGTCATTCTCGATGGACAGTCCAATCAGCAGTAGTGGTCAAACTTGTGGCTGGACCCAACATGGCTGTAGCGGCTGTCCTTTGACCTGGCTTCAAATACCTGGAATGAAAAAATATGTGAATAGGAATCAGTCAAGTCACCGCCATGTCACTGAGTGACATCATATGTTAGCTGAGACAGACATGAGCTCAGTTTATCTAAAAATACAGGTATTAAAGTACTTTATCATAAACCTTCTTGTGAAAATGGCTACACACATGTAACTGTAGACGGATGTCACTGAAAAGGTATCAAGATATAGATTTCCATGTCAGTTAAATGCATTGCGATTGTAAGGTCGTATCTGCACAGTGACATATGACTTTAATGACTTTTGGATCAGTATATAGCAATCTACATTCAATCACAAAGCCAAAGTGAGTACTGCACATTTGAATTTCAATTACAATTCCAACTATGCTTAATGAGGGTAACCCTCTTTGCCTGAAATAACCTTATCAAGAGACAAAAATCAATCACATACACACAGCTGAACACCTTTCAATTTTGAGAGTAATCATCTGGTACTCTTTACTGAAATACTTGATCTTTCTCATAGATTCTAAAGACAGGTGTAATATCGGGATGCGATAACTCTGATACATACAATGTACATTGCTAGACATCGTGTATAAACGTGTCTCACTGAATTTTGATTAACTCACTTTTTTCGACACATTACAAAGATTTAACTTTCCTTTCATTGTATCTCGTCTGTGTTTCAGTCCATTGCTAAAAAGAACTCTTAATGCATTTCCTTGACCACTTCCTTTCATGAATAGTGGATCATTGACCTTGGTCTGTGATATGACCACTTACCTCATGGCTAAAATTCTTCACAACTATCCTTTGCATAATCAACTGCATAATGACATTATTACAGGCATTTCTTTGGGTATCATGGTTGAAATAGAGAACTATGCACAACCAGACATGGTAATAGAAAATAGTTAAGAAGAACTGTGTCTTTACTACTGAAATGGTGCAAACAGAGAAAGATACCCCATCTCACAACATTTAAGATTTGGAGTGATGCTCATTAGTAAGGTAAGATGGAATCTCTAGATCTTGACTCACTTCTCAGCAACGTGTATGAGGTCCTCCTTGGAGACAAGGAAAAGTCTGTCTCGGTTGGTTTGTCTCATGTCATCTGTGACACCAGACAGGAAGAGGGACACACCTTTATCTGATGGAGACACAGGACTGTCCACCTGTCAAGATGACAATCAACTCACTTTAGCTTTCCTTCCTATCACTAGGAATCCAATACTACACATTTACATCAATCAGCATAATCTAATGAATCAACATGTCACATCCAGGTTGCACAATGAAATCAAAACTCACAAAAATAGCTGCTATCACATAAAAACACAATTTGTGGAATTACATATTTGATATGTATTGTAAACACGACTGCTATACAAGGCATAAAGCTTGGAGTAAATGTACAATATGATGAAAGAACATCGGATAAAGGACAAGGGGTAGCAGGAATCAAATGCTGTGAGGATCAGGTAGCCAACTACAGGACAAATTGCACATATATCTAAGCAAGGTGTAAATGGCAAATGAATGAAAGCATTAATCCATCCAAACTGGGTATATGAACTACCGGTCTTTGAGGCCTTTAATTCCACATAGTTTGCTAGCATTAAACATTTCTGATTTCCTAGCTCCTACAAAACCTGTCAATATTCATGAGAAAAGGAATGTGTGATCATGCATAGGTCAAAAAAAAAAAAGTTTTTATGATAGATACACAAGATTAAACCACCTGCTTGTCATCTACAATCTAAGGATGGCAGTCTGAGATAGTGGTTGGAAAGCTATGAATTTTTCTCAGAACATGATGTACACAGAGGAATGCACTAATACATTGGAAACCCTTCCTACTTGAAAGATAACTGCTGTACATTAACTTTTGTTTGACCGAGATGGAAGAGATATCTGGTAAGTGAGCTTCCTTCTACCTGCTGGTGGCATTAGAAAAATTTGGTGTTGTAAGTATGCTGTGAAGATAAATGTTTGGGGTCATGGGTAAAAGCAAGATTTCATTCTTCTCACAAAGCTCACAATGCAATTGGAACAGATGGTAGAAGTACAACAGTGCATGAGAAATAAAGACAGAAGGAGATAAGGAAACAACAGACAGCGAGAGAAAGAAAGAAAGAAAGAAAGACGAGAAGACGAGGTAAGGGTGTCAGATCAGCAGGATACTTGCCACAGAGAAGACTGACAGCTTGGCTTCATCAATATCTTGCTGAGTGAAGTTACCATCCATCGCCCACTGTACTGAAGACTCAAAGGCTCCAAGAGTTTCTACAGTATTTGGATCTCTGCAATTAAGCAAGGAGATATAGCTTTGTGTATTAAAAGCAGGAATACCTATGTAAGCTTTATCCTTTTAGTACATCTCACTACCTGGAATGCATTCTGTGTCTCTATATTGGTCAAGACTCTCCTGTCTTATATTTCTACTTTCTTCATTCACATCTTTATCCCACTGCTATTTTTCAGCCCTTACAACTCACATATTTCTTTCAATTTCATGTCTGTTTTCAACTGTTTCTACCATTTTAAACAGCAATGACAAACAATATCACTGTTTAGAATTTCCTGGGACAATTTCTTTTGGTCACAATGAAGGTGAACATTTTTATAACACATAAATCAAAATACTTTGATATTCCCCTAAAATAATCAATCAGGCAGTTGCAAGGTTATCTACTTGCAATCTCAATGAGATGAAATATTTCAGATTTACTGCTTTTGTAATACATTTTGATAATATTGATAGCCTTGACCAAGCCCTGATTTCCAAAGCCACAGTTTCATTTGTGAAATGACTCCCAAACCTAGTGAATATCAATCCTACTCACTCTCATACTACACTAAAATTTGTGTCTACGACTTCAAAACAAAATGATCCATCGAAACAAGTTAAACACACATCTCATTTTTTTTCCAATGCATCAGATTTATTAGGCCACTGGTTCCATGGAGGATTTAGTCTTACCAAACTGTCTCCCAGTGACTCTAAACCCTGACTCCTAAGGTAACTGACTCCTGATGGTAAAATAAATCACAATACCTCTGACTCAAACCTTCAATGAGTCTTCATGCCACTGACTTCTATCACTGAGATTTCAAAGCCCCAAACCTATGATCCCCAACGTACCATTTAGTGGCACTGTGTGACATCCATCTCACCTGTAAGAGTAGAATTTGAAAGCTCCCTCCGTTCCCATGGATGCTCCTCCGCCATATGCCCCACCTTTTTCCCTACAATGGGAGAAAAGGTTTGAAAGGTTATCTTCAGTAGTCTTGGAAGTAACAAATTTTCACTACAGTGAAGAGTATACCCAAATCTGCAGATAGTGCTAATGACGTTCTTTGCTAGGATTAGATACTCTTGGCTCTAAAGATATATGTGGACAAGAATAAAAAATATTCTGATAAAAGTCACAAGGAATAATAATAATAACATTGATAATAACAACAATTATAAAATGGGTTCAAGAATGTAGCCAATTGGAAGCGTTGAAATGAGTCACGTGTGCGTGCATCAATTTCTCACTAACATGCACGGCCTGACGTCACAATGTTTACAATAGCAGTGCGCACTTAATCAGTTGTTACAAGTGCGTCGCGCGCTACTATACGCGCTGTCAATCCTATAAACAACAGTTACTTTTAATTCGGGCTGCCGGCAGACCTTTCTTGTGTGCATAACATGTGTGGCGTACGTATACTCTTATACGTACAGTACTTATATGTGCAGGATTTCCGAGTTTGACGTGCGTAAATGTCTGGGACGAACATCTTCGGACATCTTGACTCTTGAGCGAGTGCTACATGTAGCTGACTGGTATTGACCCACAAAGGTACGTGAAAAATGCTGTTAGTTTTCGACCCATTTTATAAAACAAATGATGCACAGGATTATTTCGTGGCGTTAGTGGAGATGCAGCTCACTCTCGGGTATTTACAATGTAATGCAACATGCACTCGGCTTCGCCTCGTGCATGTTTCACAATAAAGTGAATACCCTCGAGTGCACTACATCTCCACTAACGCACTCTATCCTGTGCATCATTTGTATACAATAATAATAACAAAAATAATAATAATAATGATAATAATAATGATAACAAAAATTATACAAGGGCAGATCCAAGGGCAAAATTAATGGGGGGGGGGGGTGCATGCACCGGATTTTTTTTCTTTTTCTTTTTTTTTTTTGCGCACACCCGGTGCACTCCCTCCTGGATACCCCATTGCAGTTCTTATATAGCGCATATCACCACCATAGTGTCTCTGTTCTTTCAGGGAGAAGATTGAAAAGAAAGTGGCATTTGCCTGGAAGCTGAGACGACTACAACACCACTGATAACAATGACAATCAGCAGCTTTTCCCACAATGGATCTGAAGATCCTACTCATTGCAGAAAAAACAAGAGACCCGCGGGTCTAGCGCTCACCTGAGTGTCGCAAGTTCACCTTTCACGCAGTCACTAATCTATTATAAAATTATTTACAGCTCTACTAAAATTTGACCAGGCATTCTCAAGTAGAAGATGAAAATGTACAATAAAAAACTATATATATTGCTACAGCTACTGATATGCCTCCGCCATAATGCATGGTTCTCCTAATAGGTCTATAGTAAAATGTCTTGACAATGTGTGATGACAGTTTCACACAATTGGCAAAATATTAAAATGACAGGTTTGACACAAATGTGCTGAATGTTCACTTTCCTAGAACTAGGTTCAATTGGATGAATGATTAAAATGTCAGAGTGCAGGTATTTGGGGAACTGATGATTTTTACTTGACTTTTGACCTTTTTATAAGTTTATGCATTGAGTAATTTTCAAGGTATTGAGAAAAAGTATAATTTCAGTATCAAATGGGAAAATAGCATTATCTAAACCTGGCCTTTGACCTTTGACCTCACAGTTCCAAAGAGAATCACTGTTAGGTTAAACATGCATAAATATGTAAAATTCATGATGATACCTTGAGTTACTTTCGAGATATGGAGGAAAAAGTGCAATTTAGCACTTTCACTTGACCTTTTACCTTTTGACCTTTGACCTTTTGGCAAGAAACTTCCCCAAAAATATATATTGGGTAATATATGCCATACATCAAGTTTAAAAAAAAAAACCTTCAGGCATATTGCATTTTAAGGAAAGTAGTGATATTTTGAGGAGTTGACCTTGACCTTTGACCCCATGATCTTTGACTCATGACCCCCAACTTCCCTAGATAATCACTGCCCATCGGTACAAGCATATATACTAAGATCCATGAAGATACCTTGAACCATTTGCGAGATATGGAGAAAAACATGAAATTTCAATTTTTTTTTTCACAAAATAACCTGTGACCTTTGACCTTTGACCCTGTGACCCTAAAATCCACACAAAGTATTATCCCCCAAGGATATACCCTCATACCAAGTTTGATGTAAAACCACCACATGGTTCTTGAGATATCGACAAAAACAAAACGGTACGGACGGAGGTACGGACGGACGGACGGACGACCCGAAAACATAATGCCTCCGGCCACTTTGTTGCGGAGGCATAAAAAGGGCTCTGGATTCCTTAATTTTGGGGGGTTTGGGCCCCCCTGGGGCCCCCCTGGGGGCCCCCTGGGTGGGACATAGTGCCCATTTTAACAAATTGAGTTCCTAACCCCCTAGGGTTGCTACCTGCCAAGTTTGATGGAAATCAGTCCTGGGGTTCTCAAAAAGAAGATGAAAATGTAAAAAGTTTACGCACGACAGACGACGCACGACACACGCCAGACGCCAGACGAAGGGCAATCGCAATAGCTCACTTGAGCCTTTGGCTCGGGTGAGCTAAAAAAAAACAACATTCTACATAGATGGTACATAATTGGGAACAAAGTTCTTGAGCTTCATTAAACCATTTAACATTCTTAGCTTAAAATTTAGTTTTTCAGTTTCAAAATGAGAAAACAGTATCCTTACATTTGTCTTGACGCTGTAGTTCTGGATAAAACTGATGAAGATAAATGACTCTCTCATATCTCAGTCACACTGTACACATTCGACTGTGAAGACGCAATCTCTTGTAACATATCATCTTGCCACAGACACTCATTTCACAACATTAAAATTTTATATTCGAACAAAAAATAATAATAATATTGTACTGCATACTGCACAAGCATGTAAAATTTCAATTTCTTTTTTGTTTACCTGATTTCTCTGTGTAGAAATTTGGCAGACATCAACCGAGCAAGAACCCTCAATCTGTTAAAAAACGACAAAGCATGATTAATGAATTTTATTTTCACATGTATTTTATCTTGCTTTATTTTGATCATCTTAAAGTCTTCATTCTAAATAAAATCTTGTATTTCCCATCAAACTTGGTGTGGCTAGAAGAAGTTTGACGCATGTTACATCTACAACTGCACAACTTAAGACCATTCTACCTAAAATTCTTTACTAATTGCAGTGAAAGGTCCCCAAAACTTATTGGGAAAGAGAAGCCTTTTTACAAATGTAGTTGTTCAAAACTTTTTTTTTTTCAATTACCTCTATAGCCCTCGTCCAATCCTTGAATAGAGTTGTGCAGTGTGCATATGAACTGCATCCTCAAATTTATTTTTCCTGACTGATAATATAAAAATCTGAGATCATTGTCACTTGTACATTATAACACAAATAGCTGAATGGAACACTTCACATTGAATTGGTGTGTAAAACACCCCTGATACTATGTGATGTACTTTACTGATAAGAGAACATTCTTTACTCAGCTTTAAAACTCTGAGATGTAACACATACAATTTCTAAAGCACTGAATTAATATTAAAAGACACAATGTGACTCACTCAGTTCACATGAAACATAAACTCTAAAACTTACTTTGGGAAGTCTGGATGTGTGAATGGTACACCACAAACAGCATGACTCATGTAATTGACAGGGAAAGGAAGTTCATAGTGTGTCTTCTCTTCTGATGGTGAGAATGTATCAACCTGCAGAGAGACATAAAAGAGATACATAAAGTCATTCTCTTTCCACTTCCCTCAATAAAAGATTAAAATGTGTCATTACTAATATCATCCCATTGGTAAAGGCTCCCTCTGTACTTTATGTCCCAAAAAAAAAAAATTACAATGGGACCCTCCGCAATGATATCTTTAGAAATAGTGGATCAATCCAAATACAAATTCAGAGTATGAGACTATAAATCATTTGCCATATCTTACAGTAAATCTAATTCGATTTGCATCAGTGGTCAAAAAGAAACGAGGAATTTTGTAGAGAATGTCAAAAATCTCATCCCTCCAAGTTTCGTCTATTGTATTCACACACAAAAATATCAAAGTGCTAAACTTGGAAGAATCAGACTCATGACATGCTTTCCAACATTCCACATTTCTCTGTGACCGCTTAACCAAATTGAATGGGGTTTTCTGCAAAATAGAGCTAAGCTGTTACATTTTAAGACCCTGAAGTAGCATTTTGACAGTTTAATCATTTTGGGTGTTATCAATGCAAAAATCTGTTGTAATTTTTTTTTTTTTTTTAACATACTGTATAGACTAACCTGGGTCAGTTGTTGGTCATGTATTCTTGGTGTCCCTGGAATATTTCTGACAAGTCTCTCAACCTCACTCATTGCTTGATTCATTCCTTCTGGGCTGGAGTTAATTGCACACCTACGGCATGAATAAACAAACCGCAAAACATTTTACAGAGTTTGTGGAATACATTACACTACCTGTCTTGATAATTCAACGTAAAATGTTTTTCATTGAAATGTTTTTCATTACTGATGTACAAATTCAACCATTTCAATACACCACAGGATAACAAATCCATGTCCCTCTTTCTACACAATTCCACATACATGTATCAATACTATATTATAGTATTGATACATGTATGTGGAATTTTGTAGAAAGAGGGACATTGATTTGTTATCCTGTGCAAATTATGCATATAAGTATACTAACAAAGCTCATACAATTGAATCGTAACGCTAAACCTAGCAATCTGTGTGCAAAGATATACTGTACAACAACTCAGAGAGGGCCTGTAAGCAAACCTATAGTTTTGATTCCCTCCCCCCTTTCTTCATTCACACATCCTGTATATGTGATGCATGACAAATCTGACAGTATAAGGGTTCATTTATTTTCCCTTTCTGTATTGAAGTTTTTGTTATTCAAATTACTGTTTCTTGCATCAGATTGTTTTCACTGCAGGTGATTGACAAATGACCTCACATTGACATAAATACACACCAATTATTCATTGTTGCTGTTTTTTCCAACAACCATGACAGATATGATACATACAGGGGTTCTGCTTTTACATTTACTTTTAATAAGAAAGACACATAATCCATGAAGTCCACGCACAATTGGACTAGGTTCATACAAAGGAATGACACACTATTTGTAAGAAATACTAGTCCAAGATATCCATGAGATGTCTGTGTTAACTTTTGGTTCATTAACCCTTGATGATATTCTTGGAAGCCTGAGAGATTGTCATGACATGAACTGCGTGCACACACACACACACACACACACACACACACCTACCTCAGGTTATCTTTATTGAGCACCAAGGAAGCTATGGTCTGTAGCTGGTTAAGAAGTGGATCAATGTCTTCCTTCTCAGCTAGTTCCTTCAGGAATGCTACCTAAAAAAGGTTACACAAAACAAATATATCAATTCACTGTCATGATGTTACTACCACAATGCAATGACAAAGACACAATGCTTCAATACTAGCATTTCTTGCTGCTTGATTTGCTTTAACATTATTTCACATTTTCACAATTTCTTGTAAAAACAGACACACAATTACATACACACTTACACAAATGCACAACAATCATATGTGCCATTGCTTTTAATCTTGATAGCAACCGACCAAGTGAAGGAAACCACATGACTGTGATTTGTTGCTACGTCTTGCTTATTTAACATGTTATCATCCATTCTTCCTGTTTTATAAGGTAGACTGCAACATTCTCTCTTTATTGTAGCTTTTTGTTGTTCCTGTATAACTCTTTGTTTCAGGTACAGAAATTTCAAACACTTCTGAAATGCTGAATTCATTACTGATTCCAAAGTTGGCAACACATTTCAGAAAATTACTGTTCCTGTTCCTCTCTCAAATCGGCAATGTTTTGTAAATTTTTTCAGATTTCGTACAGATTTGATAAATTCCACTAGTTCCAGCTCAGCTGAGATATGCAGTGAACTTCACAGGTGTTAATCTAGTGGTGACAAGGTATCATCTGCAGCTAACCCCCTTCCCCTCTTATTCCCTACCCCCCCCCCCCCTTGATTAGTGACAAGGTATGCAGCTAAACCCCTTCCCCTCTTATCCCCCCACCATCATGGTGACAAGGTATTATCTGCAGCTGACCCCAGCTCTTCCCCCCCCCCCCCAGATTTCTGACATCAATTCAAAATTATGTGTTACAACTCATCCAAGTTTTCTGAATGTACAGTGCAAAAAGAAATGGATAGGTACGCAGACTTCCTTGAACTAGTCATTCATTGACCTCACGACTCACTTGTGACATGCCACTTGCTATTTCATGAAGCCTTCCAGAGGGCGACAGACTGCTGCTTGCTCTCTTCATGGCATAGGCATGTCCCATGTTGGTCAGAGAGCTGGACAGGTCAGCTGCCTCCATCCTCACTAGAGTGGTCAAATGCTCTTTATCCTCAAGTCTTGGGCTGCATTTGGTAAAGACAAGTTATTACTAAACTTATACTGGCCAGATTTGTTCAGAAAAAGTTCACCTATTGTGTAACACCTTTTGTTTTCCCAGCCACGAATTGCTTAAAGGTTACATCATGAATACAAAATATGTATGGCTGTACTCAGATTTTTCATTTCTGAAATAAGCTTTTACAGGACATCATGAATTTTAACTTTTGTTCCTTCCCATATTTGGTTTTATTTTGACTTTCTGAAATGTTGTGATAACTGCAGCATGTAGTAACACCCAAATAATGACTGTCATTTTCTTCTCATTTTGTATACCTTTTTAACCCTATTCTAACTGGGCTATTTCAATTTGACCCCCCCCCCCCCCCAGATCTCGACCGCCAATCGCGCGATCGCTGCGAAATTTTGCCTGAAGATAGAGCTGGATGTCAACTACAAGATTACATGGTCATACAATAAAAATATATTGCCTTTTTATTTTTAATAAATTAATTATGCAAATTTGTGCATGAAATCATATTTTCACCTATAACTCCATTAAAAAGACTGGAAGATTGCTAAATTTTTGTGTCAGAATTCCTCAAGACACATCAAACAATTTTTGTGTAAAAAAGAAGCACAATCAAAATCAATTTCTTTTGTTTTATATTGTTTTGTTAATTTCTTATGTATTTTATTGTTTTTTCGACTTTTTGTTTTCTACTGTTTTTTTGCCAAAATTTGTTGCAGGCACTTTTTCAGGCTTATTTACACTAGAATTGATTAATTTCACAGGTTAAAATTTGAAATAATCTAATTTATATCAATCTAACCAAAAAACACAATTTGCATTGGATTTGCACACGATATCATGCATTTGAGCTGTTTTTGGGTTGACATGCATATGCAAAACATTACGTAACTTCAGAACGGTGTACCCGGACGTCGCAAATTTGGTCTCAAAATATGCGGGAGACTTCAATGAAAAAAGTTGTGAAACGACGCGGCAAAATCTTTGCGCGTTGCGGAATTGTGGCGCGAAACGTCAAGGGGGGGTCAATTTGACCCCCCTCCCCCAGTTAGAATAGGGTTAAAACATATATGGTCATATATTAAAAGTTCATAATATTCAGTGTAACAACTATTTTCCTCTAGTAGATCACATCTCCAGTATATACAACTTTGCACTACAGTGGTGAACACATCAGAGACTTTGCTATGATAAATCACACTGACTTTGGATTGCACTTATTATTTGTCACACCAAGAATTGTTTCACTTGTATAAAACGGCCTCTAGTAGAAAGTTTCAACATCGACATACGAAGACAAATCAAAGAAGTACATGTACAGTGTATATGAGTAAACATAGAATGATAGCAAACATGATGAAGACAAACCTGGTAAAGACACTGCAGAGTAAGTCAAACATTTCTGGAAGATTTCTGTCCAAACAGAAGGAAAACATGCCAATTCCCTGAAGTGAAAGAGATCAAAACACAAGTCACTACAGACAGAGCTTCATACAAAGCTTGATTCTTTGATTCAATCATTTGTGTCATTCTCTTTATACTACATTATTGTACCTCATCTGTGTAAGTTTTTAACTACATAGATATAATAGCACTTTTGGTATACAATATAAATGAGTTTTGGATGATGTATGCTCTCAAAGCCTCATGATGAAAAAAAAAAATGTTTGTAATGTTCATAGTAATTGTGTGTGTTGGGCAGCACTGGCTGATATTTCTTCACATATTGATAAAATTCTCTCTCTATAGATCCAATATCATCCTCTGACAATCATTACTGGTTTAGATTTCATAACTAGGTTTTCATGGCAACTGTTCAACCTGAAACCAGGGATGTGAATTATTTCCAAATGTTGATGAGACTCTCTTCATTCAGATAAGCTTGATATATTCTCTGAATGGAGATCTACCTCACCATTTTGAACACCAAGTGCCATTCAAATTTGATACAACACAGCTTCTTGATGATGTATGTCTGGTTTGTAGCACTAGTGATGTATCATACTCTGCTTTCACATGATTAAGAAACGAGGTGTTTGATAAAACCATTATCTCATATAACATTTGACATGGTGGTCTTTACAGCACAACTTACCTTTTGAACTACTTTGTGTGTCACACTACCTGGTTGCTAAGACCACTGTGAAATTGACCACGCTACATACTCAGACGATAGAACAACACTAGGGAACTATTCACACTACCTGTTCATACTGCATGATGTCACTGTGAAACTGAGCGATGCGTCTGAATGCAGTGATTCCACCAGTCTTCAATTCCTCTCGCTGCGCAAATTCACGAAAGTTTAGATCACCAGCACCCATCCTTGTCAAGAGAAACATATCAATAGCTTTTTATTTTTATATGCTGGAACAGAGTATACAAAGATTAATCAAACTTGCTTTACATTATTCACTGATGCCTTACAGCAAATTGACGGTGTAAACATTGAACCTTTATATCCACACACTTTCGAGCATGTTTTCAGTGTGCAATAACATGTTACAGCTCACTGAACAGATGTCTTGTTAACCCCTTACAGTACTTTGTTTGCACACTGGCCTGCACAAATGTCTGGAAACTAACTGTCAATGTACAGATTTTAACCATAACTGTTTTGTGCACCCATTCTGGAGTGATTTTTTCTCTGATAGGTAAAGATATGTATGAACTCATAGGTCAGCAATACAGCTGTAACTTCATCAATATCTCAAGACATTCATTCTACAGAAAGAAATAAGTTAATCCATTAAAATGAAGTTGTAGTATGAGCACACACTTGTGCACAGCTGTATACACAAACCTACACACACACAGAATAGTAAAGTTAAGGCAATATTGTATTTGTGGATGTTGGTCATTTCAAAACCTGATGAAACCAGTGCTCACTTTGTGATGATGTTAGAGAAGAGTGGAAGGTAGATTTGTAGTTCCTCAGGGATGTTGGAAGGGGTGAGCATCGCCCTGAAGTATGTAATGCCATTGGTTGGCTGCTCACAGCACTGTACATGGACACCAGCTAGTTTGGGCATAGAAATAATGAAAAAAAAAATAACAAGAATTACAGTCATAAGAATAAAGAAAGACATTCTTGCCATTTCTTCCTTTGTACTTTAACTTCTGGATTGACTTTCTCAGAAACTCTTCTGACGTTATATTGATACCTTACCTTCTTACCTATGGGAATTAAGCACCCTGACCACTCATGCTCATCAAATCAAATCCACATTTCCCCCCTCTTTACATGTACTGTTCAAGCTTTCTGTCTACATCACATTCCACTCAAGACTTTAAATCTCTTCCTCAATAAAATTACTACTTACTTCATCACTCCTCTCCTCCAGGTAAAACAGTCACTTCTCCTCAATCAGTACATTCCTAGAGTCTATCTATTTCTTCTTCTTCTTTTTTAATGGTACAAAACCTTTAACTTTACGTTCCTCAATCATTTCCTGGCAATCCCCTTCTTACTTTTCTGTTTGTATCTTTCCACATCATTATTCCTGAATTTCCTTTATCAACTGTTTCACTACCTCATAGCTAGCACTGAGGACATAATGAAACTTCACCATATATTACAGCCTTTTATTCAAAGCATTTGTAGGGGAAATATTCTTTCTGAGAAAGGCAGAGCATGAATGCAAACAGATCTCACCGCAAAGTGACATGCTTGTACTTTGTAAAAAAAAATAATAATAAAAAAAAAAATATACATATATATATATATATATATATATATATGTTTGTGTTGTCTCCCAGCAAATATTTAATTTCAGTCTTACCTATCTCTCTGGTTTCCACAGATGTTCTTATGACCTTTCGGTCAATGTCATTGACCTTTAAAGTTGGCAGACAGGTCAAATCTTCCTCCTTCTTCTGCTCCTCAAAGAGCTCACAGCCTGAAAACCAACCATTGTCGGACATAAAAACACAGAAAACAAGCTTTAAAATTATATAGTGTGTCTCATTTAAAAAAAAAAAAAAAAATTAATCTGAGTTACATTGCAACTTTTTGCTATTAAAATTATATCATATGCTATATGAGATATACATGAATGGAAAGATAAAAGCTTCTTGTCTTTCATTTAATGCACAACTCAATGTTCATAATTCATAAATGACTGAGTTAAAACAAAGGACACTGATGGACAGACACTACTAAATTTTTATTTGCACATGTAAATTGCAATTTTGAGTGAGGTTTTCAGGCCTCTTTGACAAACTTTTGCCAAAAAAAAAAAATCACAGCTTTAATATCCATATTTTTTGCGTTCATAAGACAGCTCATGCATAAACAATGATTAACATCTGCTGGAGACAACTTAATTTGAAAATTTGCTTCAATTTTACTCACATAGATGCATAGTTAAGTAAAATAAGGGGCCATTTGGCCTTCCCAACTTGGCAGATAACAATGGCCTTCATGCTTTGATGAATTTACACAAACATGAGGGTGGAAGGTGATAAAAGGGAATTCACTCATATGAATGCAGATATCAAGACTATTGTCTAGTGCTTTTTTTTTTTCAGCTATCCATGGAATAGGTAGAAATGAAGCATGTTTTCATGCAACTTTTTCTCGAGCATACGTCATTCATATTTAATGCATAAGGTCTCATATGATGGAAGAAAAAAGTATAGATATTTCAGTTATTAACTTTGTTTTTGAAAAGATACTTGTCACTGTATAAGTCTCAAAAACTTGACTCAAAAGTTCTGTAGGCAAATGAAAATTTGGTAGACCCACTATCCATTGTTCTAGCTCAGTCATGCATGAATTATGAACATTGAGTTTGGCATCAAATGAAAGAAGAGAAGTATATCTTTCCATTGATGTACATCTCATGAAGCAAATTAATGAATTTGAAAGCAAAAAGTTGCAATGAAACTCAATTTTGTTTTGTTCCTTTTTTTTGTGGGGGGACATGCTGTACTGCAGCTCTTTGAATAAATGTAACTTTCATTTTTTTCCTCCATTCATTAATTTCCACATCGTAATAAAAAGCATTTACAAAAAATACAGGATGATGCATACACAGTAGAACATTGGAACAATACAGGAAAAATGTACAACTTATAACAATTTCACAACAGACAAACACAACAAAAAAGCAGTTATTTCAGTTTGTGGGGGATCAACATAGACAGTTGGTCTTTCTATGGCTGATCCCAAGTATTACAGTTAAAATAGTTGCATTAATGCAATACAAACAATAAATTTAACTTCTTTATCATTACAACTTCAAATTTACAGTCTATTGATTCCTAAATGTAAAGGTATTGTACAATGTAGCTAATATGGATCTTGGTTGATACAAACTTCAGGGTTCTTAATGAAAAGAAACGATTTTCATGCAAGAGCAGTGGTATGGGAGAAGCAAGAATTTTTTAAACTCACCTTTCTCATACACAGTTTTTCTGTGTGTCTCATCCAGATCACTAATCATTCCAGCTAACTTCTCTCTTTCCTCCTTCTCTAATTCTTCTGTGTAACTCTCCTTTGGCTTCATCATCAGCCACAACTTGTGTTGGTTGACCTGGAAGTAGTCTTTGACCTTCATCTGCAGAAACTTGGGGTCAGATGTCATCTTTGACTTGAAATGTTCCACCAGTTGACTGAGCTTGAGGAATGGTGTTGGGTCATCACCATGGTTCCAGAAAGGCATCAGACCCTGGAAAAAAAAAAGATGGCAAATTACAAACAGATCTTACTGATGTTATCACAAATATGAAAACAAAAACATCATGCCTCCGGCAGCACTTTGTGGCGGAGGCATAAAAAAAAAAGTCACAATGGTCATTACACGTACTACTCTGTAACGACACAAATTATTTACATGACATATTTTCGTTTTAACGGACAAACATTTAATTAACTGAGAAGTAATCATCAACATTTCACATAAAAGTGGTGTAACAGCGCCTACAACACCTTCCACATTATGGTACATTATACATTTTCATTAGTGTTGGCCAATTTCAAGGTGAGTGACTGGTGGATAATTTGGTACATTTCTTGTTTCTTAATTCCTATTTGTCTAGTTGATTTGAACACCTACTCCGCTCTCCACAAGACTCCTTTTCTAATAGTACATTATATGAATTATGTCTTCAATAACTGATGCAGTCTTGTCACAAAATAAGTCATTTAAAAACACCTAAAAATAAATTCAAGTTTTACAGCTGATGAGAAAATTAAGTTGAGTTGAAGATATAAATGGTGACAGGAATTATAAACAAACAAACATGAACAACAACAAGGTCTACAGAAAGATGAACATACATACACCAAGGCCTAGAGAAAGGTGAACACACTGCAGCAACAAGGCCGAGAGAAAATTTAGCATACATGCATTAACAAGGCCAAGAGAAAATTGAGCATACATACAGCAACAAGGCCAAGGCCAAAGTGAGTGGTCTGGTGCTTCTGAGAGAGTTCTATCTTGTGCAAAATGGCTTCAATGCGCTCAGCTTCAAATCCTGTCCTGTGAAAAAAAAAATAGTAATAATAAAACTTTTGGTTCAAACTCTAATGAAATGATAGTGGGCAATTCACACATACAAATGAGGACAAAAGCAAAATAATAATCCATACAAAATACACACACTTTCATGTTCTGGTTGGCAAGGGGATGAATGAATGGAACATAATCAATTAAAGTGACTAAAAGGCATATTGTAATTCAAAGAATACATTTCTCCTTCATTATTGTATAAGCAAGCTACTTTGAACGAATTAAATTCATCATGATTACAAACTAAATATATGCATGTAATAAAAGTTGAAATGTATGCACTGCAAATTACAACAAGGAAAAGTAGAAATTACGCGGTGCGTAATATATGTCCCCGCCGGAAGTAGCATTTAGTAGCAAAATGTACAATATAGGTAAAAAGATCAAGGTCAAAGGTCAAAGAAGTCAAAGGTCAAAATTCTATGTAGAAGTTTTGAAGCCCTCACCTAGTGCCATCACATAAAGCAAACGGAATCGAAATCGGGTTAGAAATGGCGAAGGAGTAGCATTTTGTAGCCAATGTACAATATAGGTAAAAAATTAAGGTCAAAGGTCAAAGAAGTCAAAGGACAAAATTCTGTGTATAAGTTTTGAAGCCCTCACCTAGTGCCATCACATAAAGCAAACGGAATCGAAATCGGGTTAGAAATGGCAAAGGAGTAGCATTTAATAGCAAAATGTACAATACAGGTCAAAAATCAAGGTCAGAGGTCAAAGAAGTCAAAGGTCAAAATTCTGTGTAGAAGTTTTGAAGCCCTCACCTAGTGCCATCACTTAAAGCAAACGGAATTGAAATCGGGTTACAAATGGCGAAGGAGTAGCATTTTGTAGCCAATGTACAATATAGGCAAAAAATCAAGGTCAAAGGTCAAAGAAGTCAAAGGTCAAAATTCTGTGTAGAAGTTTTGAAGCCCTCACCTAGTGCCATCATATAAAGCAAACAGAATCAAAATCGGGTTAGAAATGGCGAAGGAGTAGCATTTTGAAGCAAAATGTACAATATAGGTCAAAGGTCAAGGTCAAAGGTCACAACTGAAATTCTTTATAGAAGTTTCAAAGCTCCCATGTAGTGCTATCATATAAAGCAAACAGAATCAAAATCGGGTTAGAAATGGCGAAGGAGTAGCATTTTGAACATTTTGATCACACACGGACGCACGGACGGACGCACGGACGGACACACGGACGCACGGACGCACGGACGGACACACGGACACACGGACACACACACGTACGGAGCCCGTTTCATAGTCCCCTGCTCGAACTCGTTCAGCGGGGACAAAAATGTGAACTGAATAATAGACTGCTTCTCCATAAAAAAGCAGGTACACACATTTATTGCTTGTTTGTACTACTGGTGAAATGTGGCAAATGTTTGTGCTGAATAGCCTTACAAACTGATTGCTTCAATTTGGAGATATATTGAATTTAGTGTAAGTGTACAGCATTCATGTTGGCAAGATTGTGTCACAATTCAAACTCATGAACATAAAACTCACTCAATGACCTCCTGGAAAGTTTTCTCAATGATCTGCTTAACTTGGTCTGTGTCCTCCTCCGAGATGCCACGAAGCCCAACACTGAATGTGCAGTCTTTGGTATGGTTGCTGAATCTGGGGAGGTGAGCAATGGATTCAAACAGGCATCACTACTAGTATACCAGCATACCATACAACTCTCCACAGTCACCACCTAGCGATGCTCAGCAGCACCGTGACTAGCTTACTACAGCTTTGTAGGAAACTTCATCTAAGAAATGAAGCTGAAACTTGTTTACAGCTGCAGTACAAGTGGTCGTTTGAAGGGGAGGGCCATTAGCTATCGACACAAATGTCTATATAATCTTGTATTGTTTACCAGATAATCTGCAACTGCATAGGGCCTACTTGGAAAATTCCTAATGGTTGCAAATATCATAATTTTGAAGAAACTGTGAAGTGCTGCAAATTGATATAGAGCACTGAGGTTTGGGTCAGTTTAGTATTGGTCGAGATAAGGATTCAGCTTTTAACTTTTTATGAGATACATAGAAACCACTTTATGAAATGTTAGAGCATACGATTCTAAGAGGAATGCAAAGTTTACTTGATGAAAATTAGTTTTGAAATGGCTTAGATATCCAAAAACAAAGTAAAACAAAACAATCCTAATAAAAGGTGGGTCCCACCTTGTATTAAGATTGCTTGGTTTTTGATATCTCAGCTATTTCAAAACCAATTTTCATCAACTAAACTTTGCATTTCTCTAAAATTATATGCTCTTTCACATTCCATAAGAGGTTTCTCATTATCTTGAAAAAAATAATCATCAAAAAATGTTAAAAACCTAAAGTCCCATCCCAGCCAAAACTAGACCAACCTTTTAACATCTTGAACATTTAGTGTACAATTTTTTCACCATATCACTATAGCAGAACTTGCTGCAGCACACTGCAGCATAGTCTAGTTGCACATGACGCATGTTTAGTAGCATGCATGTGGCTTGATGAGGGTGTTGTTTCCATAATGATGGGGGTATGATCCATACCAATTATTTTAATACTAAATTATACTGCAGACACAAACTCTTGTACGTGGATAAAAGACGAAAAGATGAGACTGTGAAAGAGAGAAAAAATTCGTTGACAAATCATATATCTATGTTCCGCTGCATAAAACTTTTATACTATCAGACACAAGTCAAATGGAAAAACAGCTTGTCAGTTCCTTTTTTTTTTAGCAACTAGACCTACAAAATTGCACCCTTGCACAGCCACTGCATTTTCTGTGATCTACAAATTAGTGCCGTGTTGATATAATTTGTCCAAAGCACATTCTGTACATTAACGAATGCAAGGTCTGCATTCATGCAAGCAGAGTCCCAGCATGAATTACTGATAATCCTTTGGAGTTGGTCATCAAGAAGATACAGCATTCAAACACAATAATTTTTATGATTAATATTAATGGGAAAGTTTGTTTAATGATATGGTGATGTTGAATAAGGTCAGTTTCATTGAAGCTAAGCAAAAATCACTACGCTCAAATAAAAACCTGACACAAGTTGTTGGGTGAACCCACCCCACAACTGGTGCATAGTCAGATCCAATATTGGCTTCTACCAGAGAGCGGTAGAAAGGTGAGGTTGGTCCGTCAACAAGCAGAGAACCCAATAGCTGACATGTAAAGACTTCCTCAGCATCAGCTATGCTGTAGAATAATATAGAACAAGTTTGAACAACACCTTTTATGAAAGTATATGGAAACACTATACAGTTCAAGATATTAAGAATTAACACTAAATTAATATTAACAATTAGTTAACAAGAGACACAAACACAAAACTCAAATACAAGTTCAAATCATTCAAGCATAGCACAATCAGCAATACTACCATTCAAATAGGCCATTCTTGAGATTCTTTTAGAAAGTGTAAAGAAGAGTCCTGAATATGGTGAATATGTGTAAAGAAAGAAAACCATACTCAACATAGAAAAAAAAATATGATCAAAACTTCTGTTTTCTGGTTCATCAGAAATTGATCCACTTTATTTAAAACAGAGTCTAGTTTATAGCTCAACGTAATAGAATCATACAACAATTAAATGCTTCAATTTTCAATTACCTCAATTCTCTCCTCCATGCCTACTATGATCCGCAGACTGTAATCTCAGTCCCTACCTGTATGTCCTACAACATACCATTTACTTGGATTAGGATACACTGTATGTCACTGTTACTATTACGATGTTGTTACATGTACGATGAAATCATGATGTAAATCTAAAAGGTTAAAATGTCAGGCAGATACAAGGGGTGACTGAAAAGTTTTGAGCCTAACATGGAAAGGGTTAGAATATAAAGACCAAAATTTAATATGGTCAATGAAATCCTTACAATCCTTAATTATATCTTGACCCTACCCACCAAACTTCTTGGTTATATTATGGTAGACTATTACCTGTTCCTCCAGAGGGAAGGTACATTGTACTATCAATGGACAAGACTACTCTAATCTTCTGAAGCTCCTACAGCCAAAATATGAGAAGAGAGGCACAAAATGACCACCAAATTGGCCTTGTTTCTATCACAGTGGCATGAAGGCACTCCGTCATCAGTGCAGGAAGTGTGTGGACTCACAGGGGGACAATGAAGGCAATAAAGTACTTCTGTATCTTACCATCTCTTGGAGGCTCAAACTTTCAGTCCCCCTAGAGACTTGTACATTACTATGTGAATTCTGAAAGCATGACATACCTTCCCATCATGTAGCTTGCACTCAGTACTGTCTGCTTGCTGGGGTCAGGGGTCATGGGGTCAGGAGGGCAAAATACTGTGTGCTCTCGCTGTGCAGCAGAAACATTAATCTCACTGTTATCATAATTTAAGACATTTTACTAAACAGTCCATTACACAACAGCACATTTTTGGGGATTTTTTTTTTTTTTAAATCAAGAGTCTATGTTCTACAAGATGTCCAGAGAAAATACCTAATCATCAGAACATTTATAATCTACATCATATTAATGTTTCTTGTACATTTGTATGGATGAAAACAAAGCCAGGGCCCATACAGTAGCATAGAAACTAGTACAGTTGTAATACTATTCAGTGCAATTTGACTATGCAGGTAATTTTTAGGTAGTTTTTAGTCCAAGAATAATCGAAATTCGCAGCTTCCATGGTCTGAATTTGATCATTTCATATCAATAGTTGTTCACACTTTTCTAACCTGTGTAAATCCTTAGTAAACTTAAACCAATGACACATTGACACTAAGTGACATTACAGGGTGTGCACTAAACAAGTTTATGGAGTAAATTGAGGTATATACACGTTTGTACCACAAGATGGTAAACTAAGAATGTAAAACTCACTGGACTGGTCCATCTCACTTCATCTGGTACCATGGTGTTGGGATCTATGCTGCCAAAGTGAGACAGTGCCTTCTCCTCTATCAACTCTAGGTGGCGCTCTACTGGCAAGTCACCATACGTATAAAACCTGTAATTCAGGATAGTATGAAGCAGAAAACACAGGGAGTCATCTATAAAGAGAGTTACTCTTTTGTCAAACTGAGCCAGTGACCATGAAGATAAAACTCTGCTTAAAACATATTTCCATCCACAAAAAAAGGGGGTTACATTACGATAAATATCTTCTCCAAACAATGGCTCCTAAATACATTGGGTACCTGCACACCACAGACTGACATACACACATGTACGATAACTCCTTCACGTTGAAACATATGACTATTGAAACTATCCTCCCTTGATGAGCTAGAACAAACCACAATATGATCCTGATTACACCATTCTCTCTTATGTACACAGGAATAGAAAATCTACAAAACTACAAATTGACTTCACAATACAATACTCTAATGGTGTGCTGAAACCTATTAAGCTTTTAGTCTCATTTTCTGAATTGTGTTCTACAAACCATTGGTGACATTGTTATAGGCCTAGCACTAAGGACTTCACCGATAGTTCCTTTTAATAAAAGTTCTGCAAGCTCCCCCCCCCCCCCCAATACATTATTGCACGCCAGGATAAACACACATGACATTTACCTTGAATTGCTTGGATGATAGTGTGTAGCATGAAACTGTTTGAGTTGATCCCATGTTAGATCAGGTATTTGAAGTGGATCCCCACCACTATTGTGTGAATACGTGTGAGAGGGAAGAAGAGCTGATTGAGCACAGCGAGCATACAGCTGGTCAGGACTGGACTGTGGGATTAAAGATGATAAATGACATTGCTCTTGAAACACAGAGATAATCACGGGTCACATGACTTAAATTGCTTGGACTTAGAACACAGACACTAACAAATTTTACAAATAGAACTTCATTTGAGCAGTGTATCAATATATTGAAGAAATGTCATTTTGGCAACTTTGAGCAACTATTTGGCTAGTGCATATGTTGTATCATGAAAATAGAATTACCAACTTAAGCAAAAATCGACCAATCTGCATGTCTGTCTGAGCAAACCCAATTTGCAAACAGCAAATGGATGCCACAGACCAGAGATGCATGTAAACATGTTGGACACTGCAAGATGGAGGATGTGGGGAGCGCGCCATTCCATTGGTTGACCAGAACCCATTTATGACTAATTAGTAGGATTCAGGCTTCATGAATAATATCAGACCTCAAATGGCTCTCGTGCTGTCACGCTCGGCTGGTCTTGCTTCGCTCGCTCATTTAAAGTCATCATACAGCAAGAGGGCCGTGACAAAAGGCTATGGAATTTAAGGAAGATCACACAATATTTTTAAAGGCACTGTCATGTCACTGTCATACACCAGTTATCTCGCATACACAGCAAAATTAAGGTTTGAAGTTCTTGCCACTTTTATAAACTTACATGATCTCATAGTATCTGTACAGTAATAAAACATTTTAGCTCCTTGTAGTTTCAATCCTCATGATATCTACACCACCACCATTACTTTTGAGCTTTTAAACATATGAGGCAGTCAGAACAGTTCTACTCTTCTCACCATAGCTCCTTTCATCTCATTGAAGACAACACCTTTGTAAATGATTGGAGACGATGAATCTTGAGTGACTTCATGCTCTAACCTCCAGCCTTCCTGCCTGAAATCAAGTTGGAAAAATCAATCTTGAACAGTTGTCAGTGCTGTAACACGTAGCAATATCTTTCACTGATACTTCTACTAGAAGAACAAATTTTACTCCCTTCAAATATGGTCATTATCAAGGCACTTAAGTTAAAAAAGTTAAAAATAAATAAGATAAAAATGTGACTTAGTAACACACTATCAGATGAGGTAAAATATACAGTGTAGTTACAAATAGTTGCCACAGTGCTATCCCAAGGCTCTGCTGCATGTACCATCAATGGAGGTAAAGACCATAGCCTACACATTACATCCATACTAAATTGCAGCAGAATTCACAACCCTAGAGTGTCACTGTTTTTTTCCAGATCCAATTATGAATCAACAACACATTTGACAGCAATAAATTTCAAGAGTGAGAATTATGCACATGGTTCATGTTTACGGTATGTAGAGGCAGGCAGCATTTGTTCCTCAGAATTCCTCTTTCACCTGTCTCCTTGCCTTCACCTCACAAACATTTATCAAGAGTCCTGGTCATACTTTCAATACTGTCAGAACTCTCATTTTCACGCAAAGATATTTCTGCTGATAAGGTCACAAGACATTTTTGTGCGACATTGTTTTCAAAATTTGACACCCAGCTATTGTATGTATAAGTGCACTAATGCCTGCCCGGTCACAAAATTTTCGTGTGGTGTTAAATTTGTGGTCCAACAATGATTCACAAGCTTCACAAATATTAAACCCTTTTAAAAAATAACAGCTTTTGCAGCACACCACAATCAACCATGTTTTCTTACAAAATCTAAAAATTTCCACAAATAAACCAAATCTAGACCAGTTTACCAGGACCTGGTGTGGTCAGTACATTCATATAATCACTAATCTACATACATTCAGACAAGCTGCACTAACTCCCCTAAGATCTGTGTAGTCTTCTGCAAACTCTATTTGCTGTATGGATTTATTATGTTATTTAGGTACATTCTCTCCAATGTACATTACAGGCGATTGCAGAAAGTTAGGACATCTTGGCAGTATAACTGTTCAATTGCATCCTGGTATGACTTTCAAGGGAGTGAATTTGGGACTAATGTAACAAGCAAAGAGGAGGAAGTTACGCACTGCCTGACTTACACACAATGCATATGTGGGGGCATGTAGGTGTAAATACATTTGTAAGTGCATAAATTTCAGGACAGCTCCTGACCCAACGCCTGTATCTTTCTCATGGTCATGATATAATTCTACATGTATGGGCACATCTGACCTTGACAACAAGTTTGTTTTTGTTTTGTTTTGCTTTGTTTTGTTTTATTCATTGATCCCTACACATGGTATCATCAAAATCCACCAAAGCATGTACTCAACAAATAATGCATACAAGGAAGAAAGCTGGGATACATTTTCCACAACCTGGACAGTTATCATTACACTTTGTTGGCATTGTTTCATATCATTCGCTGAACTCTCTCTCTCTTTCTCTATTGGATAAGTTCTGCACACACATGTGATCAGCTCTTCTAGTTTGTTGTAATTCAAAACATTGTTGTTGTTTTCCTTGGGAATCAGTCTGAATGAAGAGCATCAAAGAGTAGACTTACATGAAATCCAGTTGTCTCAATCTAGGGAAGAACACAGCATCAAGGTAGACTGAAAGCAGATTCTCAAAATCTGTGGCATTCTGGGTTGAGAATGGATACATGGTGTAGTCACTGGCTGTGGATATGATCATCAGAAAAATATATTTATTGTTGGCTGAAAATTGCTGAATATTGCTTAAATTCCAATAGACATTCAATGTGTACAAACCTATGAGTTCTCAATATTTTCATGCATACTGTTGTTGTGGGGTTTTTTGGCAAGCCAATGACTTGGTGACTTGGTGATAAATAATTCACACAAAGGTTCAGAAATTCTGAACTATATTCACTACATCACAGTATTCTATTTCAAACAATTATGAGTTCATTCATTCTCACATCACAACAGCAAAAACAGAACAAAAATCAGCATACAGGCATGACAAGAAGAAATCCAACATTAAGGCTTCAAGAGTGTGAAATTAGGAGTCATATTCTATGCACATGTAAGGTATTTATAACAGTGGTATCTGAGAACACTACATCTGATCTATCTGCTATTACAGGGAAACTGTGTTAGCACTTGCATTTCCTCAAAAGTATTCAGTGTTTTCATACCAAACTCATTTCTGTTTTCATTTATTTCAAATGACAACAAAATGTCATATTCTCATGAAGCAAATTCACAAATATGAATCCTAAACTTACCTCCGAAGGTTCAGTCAAATTGGAATATATGTTACAACAAATGACTTTTGGCAACTACAAATGTACATAGCTCTCAATGATACACCCTGAAAAATGTCTAGGAAGAGCTGAGTAAAGTAACATGGTGAATTACCTGTCCAAGCGTTCATGAAAGTTGAGAGAGATCTGTTGAGCATCTTGAAGAATGGATCTCTGACAGGGAATCTCTGAGAACCACAGAGGACTGTGTGCTCCAAGATGTGTGAAACTCCACTACTGTCCATGGGTGTGGTCCGAAATCCAACACTACATCAATGACAAACACATCTTCAGATATATCTGGTATTCCGAAAGAAGACAACTATGCTGTTACTTTGCTTTTCATGCTCCTAGTCAGGTAGATTCAATTGTAAGTATTCATGTAGATGAATCTGTCCTGGTTTTCTTTTGTGAATGGCATGAAATGGAAAGCAATATATGGATGAAATTGCTAAGAGGCATTACTCACAAATTTCTTCTGTTTGTTGCATAATTTCATACATGCATGCTTCATACTAACATTACTTAGTATTTGATTATGGCAATTATCTTACTAATACACAGCTATAACAGGCATTTATTGGAGGCATTATGTTATTGCACAATTGTAGCACCACCACTTATAAAATCTGCAAATTTCACACATTGCAAATTTTTATCCAGGGTAGTTAAACAACACAAAATTCCATGCATCATGATCTACAGGTATGTTGTATCATATCCTGATATGGGGGGGGGGGGGGGGGGGAGGGGGGGAGGGGGGAGGGGGGAGGGGGGGGGGAGCCTTACCTGAAGACATTGTTGGCGTCTTCTCTAGCGACGTGAAGATACTGTGCACCAGTCTTGTCATGAGTCAGTTGCAATGCAGTCAAGTAGAGCTCAGGAATAGGAACTACCTGGTAGACCACAGAATGAATAAATCATATTCAAAAGCATATTGAATGTCTTGCTACATTTAGATAAACGATGTGCTTGGGTGGATCTTTGTAATTTTGTTAGTTATCAATCCTGGAGTAAGCAAGGATATTTGTAGCTGTTTTCAAAGTAAATATTTTGGGGGAGGTAACAAAAAGAAAAGTACTTCATTATTCAGCTGTACAAAACTCTTGTAAAATTACATATTAAAACTACTCAGTCTACACTAAATCTGGAAATGATGTTTGGCAACTGCTGGTCATTTCACTATCACATTGATTGATAGTAAAATCTCTGCATGGTTTGCACAAATTCCACTCCCATCAAAACATGAAAATGTAAAATGCATTCTAAGCACAGCATGGTTCTATGATGTTACCCTACTTTGTAGATTCAGGTAGCTCATTATTGACCTACACTCTTGCAAATACACAGCCTGAGATTTTTGCTTCCTTCATAAACAAAAAGAAATATGTTGCAAACAGTAGACCTTAGGGAAAATGAAATTTGCCATGCAGCCTTTATAAAAATCTACAATATGTAAATGAATCTGTATGAAAGCGTGAAACATTTTTTCTTTACAGTCACTTACTTTAAACTTACTACTTCATACTCCATACAGCTGTTGAGGACAACTTCACTATGGACTACATGGGATTGAATGCAACAATATGCAAAAGGGATGCACGTAATTGGAAAAAAAAAAATTGTGATGTATAATTTGACTGATTTCATAAACTGCATACCATTTCCTATCTCTTGCAAAAAAAAACAGTTAAGGTATACTAAACACACACACACACACAAATATGTTAATGACAACAAAAGAGTGATGGCAATTATTGACCCTTTGAAGACTATTTCCAAGTACATGTATACTCGGGCAGGTGTTTATTCCATAGCAAAATTAACTCATCCTCAACTGGTCAAAATATCAGTGATGGTATCCATTGCCCCTTATACAATTTATCACTCACCATGTAAAATCCAATATCTATCATTAATTATTTGGTAAGGAAAAATTACAAGTGTGCAAAGATTTAAACACAAGATAATCAAGTGCTGCTTAAAACATGTATCCCAGATCATCAAGAACTCCCTACACATACATGTATCACTCTAATATGAAACATTCAGTGTGTACATCATTCTTATTGTCTGCACCATTTCAATTCAAGCTTCTATTGTTCTGTTGACTTCCTTTGTTATTTATCACAATTTACCTGACTTTAACCAGTCGTAATTAATGACAAATGACATTTAATGAAATTTGATGAAGAATTATGTTATTATAATGGTGCCACAATTCATTGTTTAACATTATTAAGTTTTCATTCCATTTCAGGATGCTGTGAAAGCTTACTTCAGACATACATGTAGCTTACCTTCTGAACTGAGAATCCATGAATTCTGTCCCCTGGTTGATATCCCGACACTCGCTCGTGAGCTCTGCTTCCTGCAATGTAGCCTCTAGTTGATATGGTGGGCAATGCATGTGACAATCTCCCAAATGACCTGAAATCAGTTACATTATAAAATTTGACTTTCAGTGCATAAAATTCCGTTTGTTGGTCCCTGTGATAAAAACAAAATGAAACAAAAAAAAAATGCCAGACACTTAACGATTAAGAACTGAACTTTTTGTAATTACACTGTAAGCTATGTCAAATGTTGAAAATATTTGAACTATTTTTGAAATAGCGAAAAGAGAGAAAAAAGTAAACTTTACTTCAAAATATCATTATTCTGTTTTTGGCATAGGCCTACTGTGTAGATACAAGCCGCTCATAAACATCTAGATCATTTGTAAAGTTGTAAATAAAGATACTGTAATTCCACAAAATCTAATTTGTTTTCTGTAGAGTCTACACATTGTTTTTTAAGTTTGACTTGTCATTCAGTTTGTAGCATACTTATATTGGGCATTTCCGCAGTAAAAGGGTACTTTTCAGGGATGTCTCTTTATTTTCTGTTTTCAATGTGCAGTATGGTAGGTGTTCAACCCACCGACCGGGTCCATAACGACCGACCGCGCATTATAATGGCATTGCGCGTACAGAAAGAAAATGTACGCATGGGACTACGCGCAACGGTGTTCGATTCTTCACTGGGCTACGCTACCGAGTAAAATGTGGTGAAACTAAGTATTCCCTCTAAATTACCGAAATTTAGTAAAATCGAATAAGGTTTATCGTGTATATAACTAGGCCTACCTTTGCTGACTCGTTGTTAGATGTAACGTTAGAGTATCCTTTCGTAATAAATTTGACGATTTTGACCGCAAAATTGTCACCGCCGCTTGTACGATCGTGCACACACGTTACACATACACATGACATACACATTTTGTCGCCCGCTACGACCGTACAACTGTACGAGTTGATGCAGAAACGAGAAATGAATGTGAAAAAACAAACTGACTCATCAATTTATTTCAATTACGATGAAAAGTTTCCTAATGAAAATCATGTCAAATTCATCAAACAGTCCTTCAAAAGTGATATCGAAGGATTCAAAATATATTCAGATATTATTGGGGAAAAAATGACACTAGAAAAAAACAGCGGCCTGTCGAAAAAATGCATTTAAATGCCCTTTATACGTATTGTCAGGGTGGTTGGTTGAAATGAGCAGGGCACTGAGTGCGGAAAAAATGACACCCCACGCGTTCGAAGCCGCCATCTAAGAGCTCGTACCAGTTGTACCTCAGATCGCATTTTCAATGCACGCTTGTGAATCCGGAGTATTTTCTCCACACGTGAGTAAAATTTCAGGCAAATTGTGAGATTTTTCACGTTTCTATTGATAGCAAAACGTTAGGTGTCCGTTATTATGAACACCCAACCATACCCCTCCCCCCATACAATCTGAATCTGATCTTCTGTTCTAGAACACTTTAATGAGAGATACGCTCGAACTCTGCCCCTGCCCCAACACAAGCAATCAGAATCTATTAGAATTTATGCCAAAATTTAAGATTTGGGGTGAACGTGTGTAACACTGGACAGAAATCTATGTACTGACATATAACGGTCAAATTATGAATGCTCATTGAAAGTCGATGAAACTTTGTTGTTTTTCAATTGAATGGCTTCATTTTGATGAGAGAAGCTCAATTTGACAGCTCTGTAAGTCTCATGAACATTGTGTCTGACTCTTAGCTCTACATACAATTTCTAGACTATTGTATAGGGGTGAATGCGCGTAACATGGACAGACATCTGGACAGACCAAAATCCTTGAACGCACAGCTAGAGCGACTTTGGTGACTCTGATGCAAGGTAGTTACTGAATAAACAAGCGTGAGTTTGTGCGTGTTTACGAGATCATTTGACAAATAGGTCTAGATCTAGGTGTGAAAGTAATTTACACTAAATTTAGCGCACGTTCATGCCACTGAATCCATATAAATTTACATAAAATTGGCATTGATTCTGAAATATTCCATTATATCCGAGCATTATTTGAGTGTGGCTGCTGTGAACGGGGTTTAAATGGTTGGACTGTGGTACCTGTACACGAAGGATCCAATTCCAAGGCGATCCTTGAATTGAAAAAGTCTGATGCAACATGCATTTATACACGTGGGACTACGTACAGTACTCCTTTTGAACAATTGCTCATATGCTCTAACGTCGAGACCAATGAGATGAGTGAAACACCTACCTGGATGTTCTTGATCTTGCACATCGTGACCAAGATCTTGCTAGTGATGCTCGCATCATTTCTAATGTCAGTTCACCATAGATTGCTGACTTGCCCGGAGAATATTGATGTTTAGCAATACTTTCGTCGCCGCATCTGTTAGGCGCTACACACTACAGCTGCTTTCAAAACGCCATACGCCCAAGGCATGATCATGATTGCGTAAGAAAGAGGGAGACTTGCGTGTGACAGTGTGTACAAATTCAGTACACGTGCGTTGCACGCTCTCCTACCGGCATCGGGCACTGGGAAATTAGTCAAACCTGTCTGGGGGCCTCCCTGCTGGGGGCCAGTACAGTCACCACCTGTTTCTGTACAGCAAACACGCAGCCATCTAAAAACAAAACAAAAACAAAAACAGATGAAACCGTGGTGAAGAAGACTCTTGCGGCCAACGCGTCCAGCGGACACCAATTTTTATCCCGTCTGCATAAAAAAAAACACTAAAAAGTCGCCAGACCTGGAGTCCGTTTCTTGAAAGTCTTGTGAAAGATTTTTCGCTCATCATGAAGACACACATGAGACTTCAATAGATAGGAAAGTCTTCAAGCGATTTTGCCTTTGGCCACTCTGAATGAGAAGACTTTTGTAATGACTTCATAAAACGGACCGAGCTTTAAAATGATGTACTTGGTATGTGAATGGAGTTCCCAAACCCATCTCAATATGAAATGGAAAGAAAGTATAGACACATTCCAGAAGAGTGTTACAGAGAAAAGAGGCTTTAGAGAACGTATAGTCTCAAAGCCGCACTAAGCGTAATAATCAATGGGGAAAAACGGGATGTAAAACACGAAGTAACCACAATGCACGGATTATCAGATGAAAATTTGCACACGCCAAGAACACGATTTGCTATTCAATAAACTTTCAAAAGTTCTTAGAGTTGAAAGTGAAGTATGTACAGAGGGTTTATAAAAAAAATTAAAGTTGCAATTATCAATACATAGACACCAAATGAAATCCTCTATTGGAAATGATTCACCTCTTTTCTCACCATAATAATGTTTCTTTAGCTGCCCCTTCTTTTTATGCTTGTATTTCTTTGTTAAGTGTATGTTTCTATTGATATTTTTTTTTCATAAAGTACTATAGGCCCCTACTCGCATTATGGTACACTAGGTTTCGATTTTGGTATTGATTAACGTTATCATTTTGTATTTATTTTTTATGTGTGTGTATATCTAAGTTATTCTGTTTCAGTGAAACAATGTTGAATGTACATCAAGTAGGCCTATAAATAAAAATGTTTGTTTTAACTGTACAGCAAGGACCCCTAACAGTTGAAAATCAACCTTAACTATGGCTGAAAGGGCAATCAATCCCATGAAGAATAAATGGATATATAAAAATCACAATACTCTTCACTAACAATCTATACATGTTGCTGAAAAACTGCAAAAATCACAATTTCCCATGGATTATTATGATCTCAAACTCCGCCAGAATTAAGTAGAAGAAATGCTCTTTCAGAAAATAACATCTAAAGATTGACCGTTAGACCCACTTCATCTTATTCTGAGTCCTCGTGAAAATGCCACTCTTTATTGGTTTTGAGTTGCACGGTCACATACAGCGGTCACGGCCAGACGCAAGGGTACAAAGCCGTAACCGATATCCACTTATTCAGCCTGTTGTTTGTTTGCTTGTTTGTTTGTTTGTTTGTTTGTTTGTTTGTTTGTTTGTTTGTTTGTTTGTTTGTTTGTTTGTTTGTTTGTATGTTTTGTTTCTGCTTTGCAGCCGTGCTTGCAGTCATGCATGGCAAATTACTGCTGTCATGTAATCAGGAATGTCCCAAAACCATCCACCCAAATAAACCTGCATTCCAACTTGACCAACATCTTTAGGTGATGTACTCAAATCTATAGAAAGTTGAGAAAATACCATAATTCTGTGTGAGCAATGCTTATCAGGGAATTAAAGTTCATTAACATTTTGACCTCTGACCTTGTCGGACTTTACCCATATTCGAACTTGACCGGCATCTTTAGGTTATTAATCCTTGTTGAGAGTTCGGTAGTCATGTAGCTCAAATCTGCATGTGGAAAGTTATTGAGAGTACATCACAATACTGCGATTACAGCGGGGATTACAAGCTTAATATCAAGGTAAAGTTCATGAACCTTTTTTACCTTTGCCCTTGACGTACTGCACCCATATTCGAATTTGACAGCTATCAATAGGTTATGTGTAGCTTTGGTGTGAGTTTATTATTTTAGCTCCATCTAGGGCGAACGATGACGACCCCTAGTGATTCACCCCAGTTGTCTAGTCAGCAAACGCCATTAACCAGGCACACTGAATGAATAATATAGCTCAAAACCTATAGGAAAATTGGAGGGAGAACACCAAATCGTTGACGGCGGCGACGATGACAACAATGAGGAGGGAACGTGACGCCTATAACATGTCTCGCGGGTGAGACAACAGCGAGCTTTAGATCTGGGATGCGAACGCTAAGACGAAATAATTAGGAAAAATGAATGAATAAAATAGATAAACAAATAAATCTACAAATAAATAATGATAGGTTCTCTATCTGCGCGAGACGGCCGTTTCCATTGTTCAATCCGGGAGGATGCGTTGTCTTTTATCATTCGTGTCGCAGGTCTATAAAGCTTGCTAATAAACCAAGAGGAGAACTTATCAGAAAGACAATGTTCATTTTATACGACGTACGCCCTATACATACTGTACGTGAATGAAAGTAATATAATATGCAGTGCACTCCCGTTATAACAAGCACGGTTATAACGAAACTAAGGTTACAACGATGTGAAAATTCAGTCCACAATATTATACTGGTTGTTATTTTGTGTGTGTGTGTGTGTGTGTGTGTGTGTGTGTGTGTGTGTGCGTGCGTGTGTGTTTGTTTGTTTGTTTGTTTGTTTGTTTGTTTGTTTGTTTGTTTGTTTGTCCGGTTATAACGAAAGGAAAGGAAAGTGCCGGTCCCGAAGACTTGATTATAACAAGAGTCTACTGCATGTACAAACCTGCATGCAAATCTGTCTATTCATCTCAGTACGGTCAACGACGCTACTGAATAACTACAAAGAAATGCACATTTTTCATATCATAGGACCTACATACATATCATATAAAATTATGTAGTAGACATGATAATACAGCTGTACAGTCAAAATTGTCTATAGCAGCCACTCAAAGGAGACAAAAAAGGAAGCCCCTGCAGACAGGTGCCCGCTAAGACTAGTTTGACTGTACATAATAATATACGTATAATTAATGCACACACACACACACACACACACACACACACACACACACACACATTTAAACATGTTGCGAATTCACGTATTGGCTCCAATATAACGAAGAATCAAGAAGTAAACTTGTTATGCATTATTTCGCCAATAAGAATGAGTTTAGATGCACGCTCCCGCTACAAATTAGATTTGTTCAGATCACAACTGCTGATCTGTAAATTAACAAACATGTCGGAAAAAAGGAACCAGTGGGACTCGAACCTTTCATCTACTGCTGGGTTGTGTTCCTTTTTTCCGGCATGTTTGTTACAGATCAGCAGTTGCGATCTTAACAAATTTAATTTGTAGAGGGAGATATATATATATATATATATATATATATATATATATATATATATATATATACATTTATATATATATAATATTTATACACATTTGGGTGTGTGTGTGCGTGTGTGTGTTTTCTCTCTCCAAAAGCCACTCCTCTGAATACACAGATGATGCAGCCTCCATTTCTTTTTTTCTTTTTAAAGATCTGGTTATGTGAGGATTCGTGGGTCCACCTGAAATAGCATCAGTCTGCGAATAATGTGCATTCAAGCATACACTCATCTATAACGGCCGACTCCAGTCGAAATTCTTCAGCTGTTTGTTAGTAATAAATCATGCTGAACACAATAATTATGTTACAGTTATTCTTGAATATACAGTGAACTCCCGTTATAACGAACATGGTTACAAAGAAATTCCGGTTACAACGAAATAAAAATTCAGCCACAGCATTTTCTGTTCTATGGCTTTTACTGTTTATTTGTTCAGTTATAACAAAGTTTCGATATAACGAAAGAACTGTTGGTCCCGAGGACTTCGTTATAACAGAAGTCCACTGTTTATATCTATAGCATGGCCAGTGAGGGCATTATCAGACTAGGATGACATTTTGCACACCCTAGAACAGCTGTAAATGACACAATTCTTTTTATGGCTAATTCTAACTTTCAAAGCAGTGGCATTATCCTATCCAAATTATCATAACTGAACGTGAAGAGTTGGGAGTGTATTTTTTTAAAGAAATGAATAGAGATATGTTAGACACCATGGGCGTAAATCCGGGGGGGGGGGGGGGATGGGGGGATATATCCCCCCCCCCCCCCCCGCCTGAAATGGAGGAGGGGGGGGGGATGGCCTGTACAATCATCCCCCCCCCCCCCCCTGAATTTTGAGGGGGAAAAATGGAGGAAGCAGAAATGTGATTGTATCAATTTTGGCATATTGCGTGACGTTTGTACGCCGGCCTTCAGACAGGTAACAGAGCTGAACAGTATTCTATCTTGTAGGAAAATGTATAATTTTCTCAAGCGCTCGCTCGCTTCGCTCGCTCGCGAAGAAAGTAACATCGACATACACTGTAGGGTATGGCTCAGGCGTTGACAGCGTCAAATAGTATAGGTCTACATATAAACATGCTATGACGCGAGTAACTGGGGACCATCTGCAAAATATGTACGAAAACATACAAGCAAACAATAACAACAACTTTATCGCCATAATTGAATCCCTCCATTTCCTGAATCATTCCTGAGAAACGACAGTGACTGATCACTGATGACTCAGTCAGGATACATCTAAGGACATACCAAGGGAAGATCATGGACGGCACAGGGGCATTTGCCCCGCTCCAAAGGAAGTGTTTAGACAGACAAATCATTTATCCCCCAAGAAATTCCCGAGATGAGGACAAATCTCAAACTTTCTTAATGGAAAATTGTCCAAATATCGCCAGAACTATGCACCAGATCGTTGTATTGCAATCATGAACATGCAAAAGGTCCGCTATACAGGATAAGGGATAAACTTTGTACACTTTTGACATAGACGTATATTCCCTAATTTACCAGAGTGTGCAGCAGATCTTTCACTTAACAAAAGCAACCTAATATGTATAGAGGCGTCGATGGGGGGGGGGATGGTTCTCAAATAAAAGTGGGACAAACAAAAGCGAAAAATATAGCTACAAACGGCAGTTTTTGGAGTGTAGAATGTTAAAATTTTAAAGCTCGCTCGCTCCGCTCGCTCGCATTTAACCGCTATGCCATTCTCATGATGTTGCTGCCAGTGTTTGACAGCAGGTGCACCCGGTGCGCCCCCCCCCCTTAATTTCCAAAGCGAAAATATAGCTACAAACGACAGTTTTTAGGACTGGAAAATGTCAAAATTTTCAAGCTCACTCGCTTCGCTCGCTAGCATTTAATCAGTATGCCATTCTCCTGATGTCGCTGCCAGTTTTTGCCGGCAGTTGCGCCCGGTGTGCCCCCTTAATTTCCAAAGCGAAAAAATACAGCCACAAACGGCAGTCTTTGGACTGTAAAATGTCAAAATTTTCAAGCTCGCTCGCTCCGCTTGCTCGCATTTAACCGCTATGCCATTCTCCTGATGCTGCTGCCAGTAATTGCCGGCAGTTGTACTCGGTGTGCCCCCTAAATTTCCAAAGCGAAAAAGTATAGCTACAAACGGCAGTTTTTAGACTGTAAAATGTCAAAAATTTCAAGCTCGCTCGCATTTAATCACTATGCCATTCTCCTGATGTTGCTGCCAGTGATTGTGAGCAAGTGCGCCCCCCTTAATTTCCAAAGCGAAAAATATAGCTACAAACGGCAGTTTGGGGACTATAAAATGTCAAATTTTTGAAGCTCGTTCGCTTCGCTCGCTCGCATTTAATTATTATTCCATTCTCCTGATGTTGCTGCCAGTAATTGCCAGCAGTTTTCGCCCGGTGCGCCCCCTTAATTTCCAAAGCGAAAAATATAGCTACAAACGGCAGTTTTTGGACTGTCAAATGTCAAAATTTTGAAGCTCGCTCGCTTCGCTCGCTCGCATTTAATCATTATGCCATTCTCCTGGTGTTGCTGCCAGTAATTGCCAGCAGTTTTCGCCCGGTGCGCCCCCCCCCCCCCCTTAATTTCCAAAGCGAAAAAATACTAGTACAGCCACAAAGGACATGTGGGACTGTAAAATATCAAAATTTTCAAGCTCACTCGCTTCGCTCGCTCGCATTTAATCGTTATGCCATTCTGATGTTGCTGCCCGATTGCCGGCAGTTGCGCCCGGTGTGCCCCCATAATTTCCAAAGCGAAAAAATACAGCCACAAACGGCAGTCTTTGGACTGTAAAATGTCAAAATTTTCAAGCTCGCTCGCCCCGCTCGCTCGCATTTAACTGCTATGCCATTCTCCTGATGTTGCTGCCAGTAATTGCAAGCAGTTGCGCCTGATGCGGCCCCCCTTAATTTCCAAAGCGAAAAAGTATTGCTACAAACGGCAGTTTTTAGACTGTAAAACGTTAAAATTTTCATGCTCGCTCGCTCCGCTCGCTCACATTTAATCGCTATGCCATTCTCCTGATGTTGCTGCCAGTGATTGACAGCAGTTGCGCCTGGTGTGCTCCCCTTAATTTCCAAAGCGAAGAATATAGCTACAAACGTCAGTTTTTGGACTGAAAAATGTCAAAATTTTCAACGCAAAGAGATTTCACCGTAGGAGGGGGAAACCCCCCTACCATACCCTCCCCCCTCGCTTGATTCGTTCCCTCACATAACCGCTCCTCCTAAGATCAAATCCTGTCTACGCCGATGATAGGCCCATTATTTAGTAGGCCTTCACAGTGATGTCGCACAGCAAGAGCTGAAATACCACGATTTTGTCATTCAATAATATATTGTGAATATTCCTTTTTTTTTTATTCCTTTTTTCAGATCGCTGAATTTCAGGTCTGAAAATGCAAAATCTTCCTCGTGTGAGAGAGGGATACCCCCCCCCCCCCCCCCATACACACCCTTCCCCCGTTCGGTCGTTCCGCTCCCTCTCACAGATATTCCCCCCCCAAAAAAAAAAAAAAGAAAATGTTTTCATACTTTTAAGGTCTGATTTTCCGCCGAAAGTCGTCTGACAAGCAAAAAAAAAAAGAACAAAAAGTCTTTATGTTGTTGCTGCCACTTTTCTCCCACTTTATATTTCATGCAAAAGAGTGGGGCATCCGATCCTTGTAAAGTGTGTGTGTGTGGGGGGGGAGGGGGCACAAAGCTTCTCCCCCCCCCCCCACCCCCATCCCCCCCCCCCCCCCAAAAAAAAAGGCAGCGCCGGTCTGGTTATGGGCTTGTAATCGTGGTGATGGTGACCATCCCCCCCCCCCCCCCCCACTCCTCAGTATGGATTTACGCCGTTGTTAGACACACCTTATCTTAGGCCTATTATTGTAACAAAAAAGGATTAAACACACACACACACACACACACTAACGCTGGTTTGATTATCCCAAACTTTGAGATTATGTAGTATTGAAGACCTGCTGTTTCAGAAACTGTATAGTAAAAATAAATAAATAAATAAAAGATTTTTGGTCGGTTTGTTATGCACAGTCGCATAATTCAGTAACTGCATTGTTTGATATAGGTTTTCCCGCCCAATTTCATCAGATTTGTATTCGAATTAATGACAAGGCGTTCAAATTCGAGGGACTTCTGTCACTGATCTACTCTCACGGTTCATTTTAATTCTTTGAGAATTCAATTTCATTTTATGCCATTTCTTTTAGAATTCATTTCATTCAATATAGAGAGAAATTCATTTAATTTAACGGCTCAAAGTTGGCATTCAATTTCGCGCCAGCTGGATAGACGTTCAAATTCGCACCAAATACCAGTTTCAATTTCATATTCAATCAGCATACCTAGTCCTGTAATTCTATGCAATTCTTATGACTATTCTTACGTTAATGAATGGCAAATTCATCAACGTTCAGTGTTATCATTTCATTCCAACTTACATCTCTTTTTCACGTTTTTTTTTTTTATTCTGCTAGTGTCACTTTCTTTCCCCTTCAAAATGGATATCACATTATTTTACAGAATGGTTAAACTCCGACTTTGCTAACATAATGAGAGAGCACATGAGGACGTCAATATGTCAAGTGTGATAGCCGTATTACAGATTTTGTTTTCAGTCACGGTCGAGGTTTGAAATTTGCGTAAGATTCATTGCATTTGGATGTTCCTTCTTTTCACTTAATTATTCATAATTTCGATGTTCAGTCTCTCAGTCTCTTCAGCCGTCGATCTGTTGACGCGCCAGGCAACTTGGCATGTACGTCTGAGAGTGGTTGTACCATTATTCAAACAGATGGAGAACTTGATATACAAGGAGAACATGAGAAGCAACGAAAAACACTTCCCAGATCTGTAAATGTTTCCCTTTTTGTTAATTTGAATTCCTTGATGTTCATCGCAGCTGTGCTGCTGCGAATTTGAATGCGTTACACGTGCATCTTTAATTTGAACACTCTGTTCACACGTTCATGTGACACAATCAGGGATTTGAATGCTGATGAAATTAAATTGAATGAACTACTTAGGTTTTTGAATGTTGAGCTCGGTGATCATTTAAATTCGCTCGAAAATAAATGCTCGCATCATTAAATCGGACGGGAAAACCTATATTCTCTCGCATGTATACCGCACTATATGCATCACACACCAGACTGCGTTATTAAGAATTATGACTGCTAATGAAACTTTTGTGCAAATGCACACTCACAAAGTAATAATAAATACAAATGAAACTTTTTGTTGGTAATTTCTATCAATATCCCCACTAAGTGTCCCTGTCGCTTTGAAGACTGACATACGGCATTGCACTGTTCTTTTGCCACATACAAGATGCAGTAAATGGAGACGTAAAGAGTAAAGCATCGGGAATAAAGCATACAGTGAAGGTTTTCCGTTATACACATTACAACCGCCGTTGACGATATATTATTATTTTTTGTTTAATTTATATGTTTTATTGATTTCAACTGTTGGCATACAAACTTAATCATTTCTAATTACAGTTGTATAGCATACAAATGACACAAGCAAGGAAAGAAAAGAAAAAATGATAGAAGAGAGAATAAAGGCAGCAGAATAGAAATACGTTTTCAGACCTTAGGACCTCCATCAAGGGGAGATTCGAGGGGAAATGATAAACCCGAAGATAAGCGGTAGTTCACAACAACAACAAAAAGGAGATGATTCCGATTCGCCACAGAGAGAGGGGAAGAGGATATTATCATAAGGGCCTTATACCCAATAGTCAGGAAATATACGGATAGTGGCGATAAGCTGCAAGCAAGGAAGTAAAAAAAGACACACTATATTTTAATCATTTCTATTCTTTTGGCTAGATGCTATCCTGAAATAGAGTAACTCTACACTGTAATCCGTTTTGTAGAAGAATGATGTTTTCCTTAGCACGCAGATCTATGCTTATCTATATAAATATATATATATATATATATATATATATATATATATATATATATATATATATATATATATTGTTTTAACCTCATCATAACGAACTGAGAATCGATATGTCCCAAATTTCCGATTTGATTTCTTCGTTCTAATTCAGTCGGGTCCCACCCCCACCCCCATTATGAATTCTGAAGGCTGTAATTGGTGAGACAAAAGAACTTGATAAAGATTAGTTTCGGTGAAAGTCCCCTATAAGACCGGTTTTTATAATTACGATTATTATTATCATTATTATTATTATTAGTAGTAGTAGTAGTAGTAGTAGTAGTAGTATAGTAGTAGTAGTATGATTATCATTATTATTATTATCATTATTATTATTATTATTATTATCATTATCATTACTACTACTATTGTTATTATTATTATTATTGTTATTATCATTATTATTATTATTATTATTATTATTATTATTATTATTATTATTATTATTATTACTATTATTATCGTTAGGTCTACTACTACTACTACTACTACTACTAGGCCTACTATTAGATAAGTAGCTAGTTACAGTTACAACGAAGTAAAAATTCAGGCACCAATATCATCCCCTGTATGTTTTCTAATGTTCTTTTTTTAGCTGTTTATTTCTTCGGTTATAACGAAATTTGGATACAGCGCACTCCCGTTACAACGAACACGGTTAGAATGAAATTCAGGTTGCAACGAAGAAAAAAATTCAGGCACCGACATTATCCCCTGTGTGTTTGTTTGTTTGTTTGTTTGTTTGTTTGTTTGTTTGTTTGTTTGGTTGGTTGGTTTTTGTTTGTTTGTTTTTTATAACTTGTATTATTTATTTTTTTGGTTCTAACGAAATTTCGATGTAGCGAAAGAAAACTGCCGGTCCCGAGGATTTCGTTGTAATGAGAGTCGACTGTACAGTTCACTTCGTCTTTTTCTTCCCAGCCTCATCTCCTCACATTATGCCTTATTCACAGGCCCTTCGACATGTCCGTACCCCCGGACGACTGCGAGCAAGACTAAATTGATTCCCATTTGTTACGATTTTTGTACACATGTTTTTTTAACAGAAAACACATATTGGGTTTATCGACAAGGAAATAGCGGGAACCTGAAAAAAAAAAAAAAGAAGCACAAGATCATAAAGTTCATCAGAGATGTATACCAAAATAATCATATCTACTTCTTTCCTGATGTAATAATAATTATAAAGTTTTTGTACAGCGAAAATTGCATTTAAGTCTCTACGCGCTTTTCAGAAATGAGAAAAGACAAATACATGTACAAGAACTCACAAAAACAAAAAAGAACTATTATACATCAAGTGATATTTCATTTTATATGTAATTTTTAGTTTTCAAGAGTCAACTTTGTGCGGAAATATTCAGGCATATTTATTTATATATTTATTTTCCGCGTCTTTGTCTCTGTTATAACCTATCTCCTCTTATTGCTTCTTGCGGGAGACAGCGTTTGGGATTTTGTTTGTGTGTTTTGTCTCTTTAATATTACAATGTATTTCTGTTTCGCGAAAGGTGATGCATGATGGAGAGGGGCGTTTGGCGGCTCTGATAAATGCCCAGGCAATCGGCCGACCACGTCCATTGTCCAATTGAAGCCACTCCAAAGCACACACTCAGGCAAGGGACCAGGATGGCACGCGCGCTGGTTATACTCGCAGGGCTCCTCTCGGCTGCTTCGTTCCGGGTGGATGCGGGATCAATCTGCCCAACGTACTGGACAGAATTCAACGGATATTGTTACAGGTAGGGTCCATTGGCCACATGTTGTTTGTTGTCATGAACTATAACTATACCGCTTTTTTATTGGGGGTGGTCTTGTGTATTTGGTAGGAGAGTAGATCGTATCACCGGGCGCTGTTTTTTCGTGGCTCTGAATTCCGTACTCAGAGGGTGAAATTTCGGCTAAAAATAACACCACTTATTCAAAGACTCCTGGAAATTACGAATTCAGCCAACTTACGTCAATTGTTCGCTCCAGTTTTTAGAAAACATGCTTCAAACATACCCCTCTAAAAAAAAAAAGTTGTCTTTTTGGGCGGTGCAAAATCGGATTGTAATTCCGGACACGATTTTCGTAATGGAATGATTGAGGTCTTTCGCACCTTGTCCTTGCACCAGAATCACAATTCATCCCACGAATCACCGCACACATTTTCACCGAGCGGACGATAAAGAAAAAAATTGGCAAATGACGCTCAAATTTCGTATTTTACAATAAAATGTCTATCTTGAACATTTCGAACAGTTCACGCAATAAAACCTTGTGAGAAATCGACTTCTATTTTACGTGCTTTGTCTATGGGAGCTGCATGAGCAGGTGACGAGTTGCGGGCCCCTTCCTTAGCGCACAACTATTCCGCATCGTTCGCGTTTGAGGACGATAGCTGCAAATTTCCGATATCAATCAGTGAACTTGTGGTTCTGTTGGAATCTTCAGCATTTTTCCTCTGTGTGAGTGGGATTTCATAGAATTTCAGTCACGAAATGTTATTCAAACATGCATAAATATTAACTTTGACGAGGTGTAGGTCACTAAACTATAAATTTTAGGGAAAGGTGAATTTCTTCGTGTTTTTAATTTTTTTTTTCGATTTCGGTCCACACAAAGTTTTGAGGCTAATCTACGAAGTCTGGCACCTACAGAATGTCATTAGTACGCAAAAATGTGCGTGTCCGGAATTACCATGCTGTCCGGTACTACCATACCTGTATATACTATAGGTTTTTACCGGCCAATTTTGCACTTTTGTCAGTCCATTTGATAAAAGGTTCATTCAATTTAGCGAAAATCCTCGTCACTGCACATTTTTTTCCTTCAGAATTGCAACTGGTTCGTTCAATTTAGCATTTCTTCAATGAAATTCGCACATGTGCCTTTCGAATTCGTAAAACGAGCATTCAAATTGGCACGTGCTCTTCGGTCATTCAAATTCGCCAGCACTGGCGGAAAATGGTATTTCAGTCATTCATTTCGCGTATGGGCACTTAAATTCCAAACATGTTCATTCAAATTGGCGTAATGTTATTTCTCTTTTGAAAAGGCGAGAACCGTGATTTATACGTATTTAAATGTGAATTTTTGTTTCGTCCATCACACACTGTTAAGTATATAGTGAAGGTATCTTTGACCCTATATAACTCAAGTTTGTCGTATTGTAACGCCCCTCTTCTTTCATACATGTTATCAGAACTAGACTATACCTGCACCAGTACCATAGATCAGGGAGGTGAGTTTCCTCTCACCTCCCTGCATAGATTCACTTCACTCTCTTATGTCCAGTCATGGCAGCACGAGTTAGATACAGGCGTATCTCTCAAGAAGACAGGGAAAGAATCAAGAAGCATTTGAGGGTAATAACCTTGACAAGTTGATGGCTAGAGCTGTTCCAAGAACTTTATTCCTAATGATGATTAACGCAATATAGCATCCACCAAATGAAAATAATGAAACATGCAGATGAAAGAAATAATCACGATGTAAATTGAAACCTCCTTCTCCCAATTAATGTCAAAACAAACTTAAGATTAATGTATCTGTGAATGAAATAATTCTATCGAACATTGTAAACACATACACATATTTTGAAAGTACTGTTGAAAAGGTAATATCAGAATAAAGGATGAATACGAAAATATGCGTTAAGATGCTTGCAAGCAATACCTATGATGAATGAAAATGGAAAAAAAAAGGAATAAAAGTATAAACGTGTCTGCTAAATTGAATGCAGTAAATGCGAAATAGGATGCCCAAGAATAAATTCGAATGAACGAGCGCAGCGTATATACGTGATCACGTGACTATGCTAAATTGAACGAACGATTTGCGAAATGGTGCTTGTCTTACGAATTTGAACTGAAAAAGTGCTGATTCGAATGATGTTAAAGGTAATTTGAATGCTCCAAAATGAATTTGAATGAAAAGATTATAAAATTGAAATACCGAACATGCCATCTAGTCTTAATTGTGCTAAATTGAATGCAGCAATTAGGAATTGGACTGAAAAAAGTGTGAAATTGGCCTGGAAAACCTATAATATGCCCCCGATTTTTTTATATTGTATTACTTTCATGAAAACATTCTACTTTTAGTTGGAAACGTCATATTTATTGCACAATGAGAATTTTATTCTCGTCTAATTCATACATCTAACTAAATCTAGCTTTTTTAGTGGAACACTGTTTTCCATCATTGTGATTATTTACTATTTTTGTTGCCATGGCAAAGTGCATTGTTTCTTTTTTACGACATCATTCGTGTATATACTTCATATCGTATTGAAAAAAATCCTTTATCAGACGAGTGTAAGAGAAATGAAAACAAAATTGTATCACTTTGGATTATGTCAACTTTTTCTTTTCTTTTCTTTGTGATGATGGAAATAAATAAACTATTGAATTGAATTGAAGAAAAATCACAGGAGATGGTATTTTTCTTATAGTGATGTCTTTATTGGAAAAAAAAAAAAAAAAACTCAACAAAACAAAGGACATGCTGACATTATATACCAGGTCTGTGATCTTATATTCTGGACACAAGTCATGTCAGGCAATGGCACACTTACAAAAAATGCTAACGATAACCCAAGATACATTATAGTTATACACATAGGCCTACATGTATTTTCATCAAAATTTGATGACTGACAACAATCACACAAAATCTATAGTTAATCACCTCACATTTCCCAATGCAGTAGGCATATTATGGGCCCAACACTTCTCACTCCTTAATAGTTTCCGTTTTATAGTCTTAAAGAGGAAATCCACCCCAAAGATAGATAAACCTCAAAATTAAAAGAAAACACTTGGATATTGCATAGATGACGCTAAAGTACTGACAAAAATGGATATGAAATAAGGAAGATATGATATTTTGAAATTACATTTTTTTTAATATTTCTTGACCTGTCTGTCCAGTGATTTTCAATATTCATATCAACAAATTGACGATGTCATGCTCTCACAATTCACTGCACCGATTTTCCACCCCGGAACAGCTGTCTTTTTCCGAGTCCTAAATTATGACATCAAAGGCTCAAAATCCTTAAAGGACAAGTTCACCTTCATAGACATGTGGGTTGAGTGAATGCAGCAATATTAGTAGAACACATCAGTGAGAGTTTGAGGAAAATCGGACAATCCATTCAAAAGTTATGAATTTTTCAAGTTTCTGCTCAGTCACGGCTGGATGAAAAGACTACGATAAGTAAGCTTGTGATGTCACATGAGTACAACGATATAAAGAAATTATAAAGAAAATTCAACATATTTCCATTTTTTTTTTTTTGCATAACAAAAGAATGCTCAACTTCTCTCTTTCATAAAGCAGGGGGAATAATAATATCCTTAACATACGTCAGTAGCAAGTCGAAGAAATGTGCATTTTATTCAAGAAGTAAAGTTTTGTGAAATTCTCTTTTTATTTTCCTTATATAGTTGTACGCATGTGACATCATACACTGTAGTAGTCTTCTCATCCAGCAGTGATTGCGAAGATACTTCAAATATTCATAACTTTTTAACGGATTGTCAGATTTTCCTCAAACTTTCACTGATGTGTTCTACTAATATTGCTGCATTCTCTCAATCACAATGTACATGAAGGTGGACTTGTCATTTAACGAGTGCATCGGTACATTGGGTGGTTTTATGTTCGGTGCTGGTGCTAGTGCTAGTGCTAGCTCCTAGATAACAGCTTGAAATCGAGCTCCAACACCGACGGTTAGATTAACGAAGCGATACTGATCAAACTTATCGATCACCAGCACTAGGTGTTGGAATCACAGCACCGCGAGCTCCGCAGGAATTGGGCGACGAAAAAAAGTGATGGCACGTGATTACAGTCAAATATTAAAAGATGTAGCCAAAACTGCTTAGTTTGCGTGTCGACTACTTTATAAGCCCGCCGCAGTCAGTACCAGAGACTTTAACTCTCCCGCTTTCTTCTTTCTGATTTCTTACTTAGTGTCGTCGTATGTTGAAAAACAAGGAAAAGTAGAAATTACGCGGTGCGTAATATATGTCCCCGCCGGAAGTAGCATTTAGTAGCAAAATGTACAATATAGGTAAAAAGATCAAGGTCAAAGGTCAAAATTCTGTGTAGAAGTTTTGAAGCCCTCACCTAGTGCCATCACATAAAACAAACGGAATCGAAATCGGATTAGAAATGGCGAAGGAGTAGCATTTGGTAGCAAATGGTACAATGCAGGTCAAAAATCAAGGTCAAAGGTCAAAGAAGTCAAAGGTCAAAATTCTGTGTAGAAGTTTTGAAGCCCTCACCTAGTGCCATCACCTAAAGCAAACGGAATTGAAATCGGTTTACAAATGGCGAAGGAGTAGCATTTTGCAGCAAAATGTACAATATAGGTAAAAAATCAAGGTCAAAGGTCGAAGAAGTCAAAGGTCAAAATTCTGTGTAGAAATTTTGAAGCCCTCACCTAGTGCCATCACATAAAGCAAACGGAATCGAAATCGGGTTAGAAATGGCGAAGGAGTAGCATTTGGTAGCAAAATGTACAATACAGGTGAAAAATCAAGGTCAGAGGTCAAAGAAGTCAAAGGTCAAAATTCTATGTAGAAGTTTTGAAGCCCTCACCTAGTGCCATCACATAAAGCAAACGGAATCGAAATCGGGTTAGAAATGGCGAAGGAGTAGCATTTGGTAGCAAAATGTACAATACAGGTCAAAAATCAAGGTCAGAGGTCAAAGAAGTCAAAGGTCAAAATTCTGTGTAGAAGTTTTGAAGCCCTCACCTAGTGCCATCACATAAAGCAAACGGAATCAAAATCGGGTTAGAAATGGCGAAGGACTAGCATTTTGTAGGCAATGTACAATATAGGTCAAAAATCAAGGTCAAAGGTCAAAGAAGTCAAAGGTCAAAATTCTGTGTAGAAGTTTTGAAGCCCTCACCTAGTGCCATCATATAAAGCAAACGGAATCAAAATCGGATTAGAAATGGCGAAGGAGTAGCATTTTGAAGCAAAATGTACAATATAGATCAAAGGTCAAGGTCAAAGGTCACAACTGAAATTCTGTGTAGAAGTTTCAAAGCTCCCATGTAGTGCTATCATATAAAGCAAACAGAATCAAACTCCGGTTAGAAATGGCGAAGGAGTAGCATTTTTAACATTTTGATCACACACGGACGCACAGACGGACGGACGGACGGACACACAGACACACACACGTACGGAGCCCGTTTCATAGTCCCCTGCTCGAACTCGTTCGGCGGGGACAATAAGCCTTAGATAGCATGAGATAACATCTAGAACCCTATAGTCTCTGGACCCCAGCCACAAGGAACTTCGCGCTTTGCGCACATCGAGTTGGAGTCTTCCGTTTGCAAGGGGTTTAAGGCGGGAGAATTTCCGGATCAGAAGGCGCTTGAGGTGGGAGTCTCTACAGTTACTACCACTCACGACTATACGACCTGAAGACCATGAGACAAGGACCAGGTCGTACGATCTGGCAACGCACACTATACGATCAAACTACACTATTTACCAATGAAATAAGAGCTGAGCGCATAACCTAGCAGTGCACATTGCGTGCGCTTCGATCTATGCTCTTTACAAATGCGCTGTCTTTTGTTTGGCTGATGAAAGCCCACAACCGGTCGTGGTAATTCAAATTGTCAACTCACTACGACTGGCACTAAAGGCCACCGCACACTACACGATCCGACTGGTCTTAAAGTCTTAAGCCAAGCTGGGTCTTAAGACCAGTCGTACGACCGGACACCGCACACTATACGACCCGACTGTAAAGCGCAAGCAGTGCGCACTGCGTGCGTTTGCATTTTGCTGCATTGTGGATGGCTGAAAGGTCACGACTGGTCGTAGAGATTCAACATGTCAAATCTCTACGACTGGCGCTAAGACCCAGTCGTACGACTAGAAACTGGCAAGACTGTGACGTCACACTTCTAGTCTTAAGGTCTTAAAGGGACTGTGCAGTACTGGTTGAGGTAGAGATTCATGTTTTGAACATTCCTAAGTGAGATAATGAGAAGCCTCTTATGAAATATGAAAGAGCATGTAATTTTAAGAAGGATTCAACGTTTATTTGATGAAAATTGGTTTTCAAATGGCTGAGATATCCAAAAATGTTCTAATAATAAAAGGCGACATGCCCCAACTTTATTATTATCTCTTTGTTTCACCTTGTTTTTGGATATCTCAGCCATTTCAAAACCGATTTTCATCGAATAAACTTTTGATACCCCTTAAAACTGCATGCTCTTTGACATCTCATAGAGTGGTTTCTGAATATCTCGCAAAACGTTAAAAGCTAAATCCTCACCTTGACCAGAACTGTACACTCCCTTTAAGACCGGTGAATCGGGGCAAAATCGTGTAGTGTGCGGCGGGCTTAAGACCCAGTCGTACGACTGGAAAATGGCAAGACTGGTGACGTCACACTTCCGGTCTTAAGGTCCTACGACCGGACTGATCGTATGGTGTGCCTCGGGCTCTACTCCTGATGAAACGGAGATTAGTCAGCTTTGACCTTGACATAACATGCGACATCCCATGGTAACACATTTTACGATACCGTACATTGTAGCTCCTGCAACTAGAAACACACTTGCAATCACATCCAGTAGGTAGTATTGGACGACGTTCAGGTTTTTGAGAGAACCAAGGTGATCGCTACCGTGCTTGATGACGTGGTCGATCCAGAATGCGGTCCTCTGAGCTGGCCTCATCGGGCGATCACGGAAGATATCCGAAAGACGGCTTGCTGTCTCCGAGTAACTCACATTAGTAGTAATCGTTCGCAAGGCATTGTACAATTCGTCCTCAGTAAAGTCCTTGCTAATTAAATAGTCACTCCGAATCCGAGATGTACACTCCTCCATGGCATTGTCCGTCTCGTCTCCTCACATAGGCATTTGTAGGGACCCCGTATATGGCCTCGTAGTAGGTGTTATGACCACCATGGTAAAAGAGAGCTTTAGTTTTTAGATGGCCCAGTAAGTCGTTCATCGGAAGCCAAGGGAGGATTTTCACATTCGGCGGGAGAGGAAAAGATAATTTGCCCGCCACCTGCCAAACTACCCTTTGAGGCAATCGTCCGAAAACTCGTTCGAGCACTTACGTGATCTTCAGTCATATTAAGAAAACTTCCAAAAGAACATACAATAATGCCATGATGCCCGGATCCTTGAAAAAAATCTTCCAAATCTGGCGGGAGTGGACGAGGATCTCGTGTAGTGAGCCCTCCAACAGATATACGACGTTTGGAGAAAGGACACACGGATATTCCCCAGCAAAATCACTGTTCACTAACCACAATTTAGACTGTTCAAACATTTCGGTCGGGGACTTTCCATATCTCTCAGTAATATTACTGTATCTGTCTATAAAGTTTATTCTACCGGCGACGGATATTAGGACGCACATAATGGTGTTGATTACTATTTGATAGAAAGTCATGGCCGTTTGTTTGAAAACGGTGTTGCAAATACAGGGAGGAACGATGGATTAAACACTGAAGATGCCGATATGGTAACCATGCATGGATTCGGGAACGGACACACTGCAAAAAGCGGTATACCAAACTCTTCAGATATTATGGCACCACAGAGCCATGTTATGTCGTACAAAACGGCGGAAAAGTTTGACGAACGCAGTCGAGACATCAGCTTCTCATCATTTAGCAATGCGTCACAATCATGATTGTTTCCGTGCCTCTACGAGCTTCCCGGTAATTTCAAACTCTTTCATTGGATCGGGCGGGGAAAATGCCAGTTGACTTAAGTTGTGGAACATCTCATGGACCTCTACGACTGGAATAGGATGTGTAAAAACTTCAAGATGAAACATGTGACCGTATACACTGTCCATCTCTGATCCTATCTTCGAAAGCGTTGCTGACCAGATAGGTGATGTTATAGGGGAACGTGGGGCAAGATGGGACACGGGGCATGATGGGACAATGCGATAACTATCTAAGTAAGCATCAGAGGGCACTATAATCTGCATTGATAAAAAGAACGCTGTCAGGAAGCCATCTTTACGCTCTGTGAAGCTGAGATTCTCTTGAGCTTTGGTGGATAAACGCATCCCCCTTTAATTTCCAAAGCGAAAAAAATAAAGCCACAAACGACAGTTTTTGGGACTTTAAAATGTCAGAATTTTAAAGCTCTCTCGCTCCGCTCGCTCGCATTTCATCGCTATGCCATTCTCCTGATGTTGCTGCCAGTGATTGACAGCAGTTGCGCCCGGTGCGCCCCCCCCCCCCCCCCCACCTTAATTTCCAAAGCGAAGAACATATCTACAAACAGCAGTTTTTGGGGTGTAAAATGTCAAAATTTTGAAGCTCGCTCGCTTCGCTCGCTCGCATTTAATCATTATGCCATTCTCCTGATGTTGCTGCCAGTATTGCCAGCATTTTTCGCCCCGTGCGCCCCCCCCCCCCTTTAATGTCCAAAGCGAAAAATATAGCTACAAAGGGCAGTTTGGGGACTGTAAGATGTCAAAATTTTGAAGCTCGCTCGCATTTAATCATTATGCCATTCTCCTGATGTTGCTGCCAGTAATCGCCCGGTGCTCCCCCCTTAATTTCCAAAGCGAAAAAATACAGCCACAAACGACAGTTTTTCGGACTGTAAAATGTCAAAATCTTAAAGCTCACTCGCTTCGCTCGCTCGCGTTTAATCGTTATGCCATTCTCCTGATGTTGCTGCCAGTATGCGCCTGGTGCGCCCCCTTAATTTCCAAAGCGAAAAAAATACAGCCAAAAACGGCAGTTTTTGGACTGTAAAAATTAATGTCAAAATTTTGAAGAATTTAATTGTTATTCTCTTGATGTTGCTGTCAGTAAATGCAAGCAGTTGCACCCGGTGCGCCCCCCCCCCCCTTAATTTCCAAAGCGAAAAAGATACAGTCACAAACTGCAGTTTTTGGACCGTAAAATGTCAAAATTTTTCAAGCTCGCTCTCTCCGCTCGCTCGCATTTAATCGCTATGCCATTCTCCTGATGTTGCTGCCAGAGATTGACAGCAGTTGCGCCCGGTGCGTTGCCCCCCCCCCCCCCCCCTTAATTGTCCCCTCCGAACGAGTTCGAGCAGGGGACTATGAAACGGGCTCCGTACGTGTGTGTGTCCGTCCGTCCGTCCGTCCGTCCGTCCGTGTGTCCGTCCGTGTGTGCGTCCGTGTGTGATCAAAATTTTCAATTTGCTACTTCTCTGTCATTTATGAGCCAATTTTGATTCTGTTTGCTTTATATGATAGCACTACATGGGAGCTTTGAAACTTCTACACAGAATTTCAGTCGTGACCTTTGACCTTGACCTTTGACCTATATTGTACATTTTGCTACAAAATGCTACTCCTTCGCCATTTCTAACCCGATTTCGATTCCGTTTGCTTTATGTGATGGCACTAGGTGAGGGCTTCAAAACTTCTACACAGAATTTTGACCTTTGACTTCTTTGACCTTTGAGCTTAATTTTTGACCTACATGTTTTGTACATTTTGCTAGAAAATGCTACTCCTTCGCCATTTCTAACCCGATTTCGATTCCGTTTGCTTTATGTGATGGCACTATGTGAGGGCTTCAAAACTTCTACACAGAATTTTGGCCTTTGACTTCTTTGACCTTTGACCTTGATTTTTGACCTGTATTGTACATTTTGCTGCAAAATGCTACTCCTTCGCCATTTCTTACCCGATTTCGATTCCGTTTGCTTTATGTGATGGCACTAGGTGAGGGCTTCAAAACTTCTACACAGAATTTTGACCTTTGACTTCTTTGACCTTTGACCTTGATTTTTGACCTGTTTTGTACATTTTGCTACAAAATGCTACTCCTTCGCCATTTCTTACCCGATTTCGATTCTGTTTGCTTTATGTGATGGCCCTATGTGAGGGCTTCAAAACTTCTACACAGAATTTTGACCTTTGACTTCTTTGACCTTTGAGCTTGATTTTTGACCTATATTGTACATTTTGCTACAAAATGCTACTTCCGGCGGGGACATATTTTACGCACTGCGTAATTTCTACTTTTGCTTGTTTCCAAAGCGAAGAATATAGCTACAAACGGCAGTTTTGGGACTATAAAATGTCAACATTTTCAATGCAAAAGATTTCACCCAGTACCATACCCTCCCCCCCCCCCCCCCTCGCTTGCTTTGCTCCCTCGCATAACCGCTCCCCCTAAGATCAAATCCTGTCTACGCCGGTGATAGGCCCCACTATTATTAGTAGGCACAGGCGGAGCAAGAGCTGAAATACCACGATTTAGTCATTCAATAATAACATTGTGAATATTTCATTTTCTTATTGTTTTTTAAAGAAAAAAAACAAAAATTTCACCAAGAGTGTGCACCAGGGGGGCATTTCATGAAGCATTTTGTCCGACAAAGTTGTCGGACAAATTTTCTCTCAGCCAATCAGATGAAGGATTTCAATAGCTTGCAACAATTTGTCAGAAATAAGTCCGACCACTACGCTTCATGAAATGCCCCCCTCAGATCGCTGAATTTCAGGTCTGAAAATGCAAAATCTTATTTGTGTGGGAGAGGGATAACCCCCCCCCCCACACACACACACACACACACACACACACACCCTCCCCCGTTCGGTTGCTCCGCTCCATCTCACAGATATTTCAAAAACAAAAAATGTCCTCATACTTTTAAGGTCTGATTTTCCGCCGAAAGTCATCTGACAAGCAAAAAAACAGCAACAACAAGAACAAAAAGTCTTCATATTTTTGCTGCCACTCTCCTCCCACTTTATATTTCATGCAAAAGAGCATCCGATCCCTGTAAAGTGTGTGTGTGACATGTGTGTGGAGGGGGGGGGGTACCAAGCACTCCCTCCCCCCCCCCCCCAAAAAAAAAGGCTGCACCGGTACTGTTATGGGCTTGTAATCGTGGTGATGGTGACTATCGCTGATCATCCCCCCCCCCCCCCCACTCCTCAGTACGGATTTACGCCGTTGCATGAAGCATATATACAATGCATGGTTATTGCATTCGAGTATTTTTGTCCCATTAACTGCACAGTGTGTACACCACAGAACTCTGTGTAGAGTTCTGTGGTGTACACCATGCATATTACAATATTGTCACTTGATCCGTGCCGCATCGAAGGAAGTACGCGCTGTTTCCTCATCCGGAATAATGAACGTCGATTTTGCAAAATTAATAATGTTTCTTGTGTGGGGGAGGGGGGAGGGTGGAGGGGTGGAATGTGATTTTGTAACATGATGACTCACACACACTTATAGTACATTTCCACTGCATGTTCAGTTGGTTTTAAAAAATACAGCGACATCAAACACTGGTGTCATTAAATGTGGACAGACTTTGAATTGTAAGAAACATCACAGTGACATACTTTACATAAGTGCTTCAGAATACTGTAGTGATTGTTAATAATGGATGCAGTCAGCGGTTTGTGAGGTGAAACATATAATTATTCATATCCTTGTCCATCTTGATTATGAAAGCAACTGCTGTTTAAATCTTTAAAAACCGGGTTGAAACAAAAAATGAGTGAAGAAAATGGGTTCCATCACGATTTGAACCCGAGTTACCTCTGGGGAAAGACTACAAGCCATGAATAATGATAATGATAACTATATAAATTTGTAAAGCGCAAAACCTATGAACATATATTCTTCTGCGCTGCAAAAGCTTCTGATGTGCTTGATAATAATGAACAGTTAAATGAAAAGATGTGTTTTGAGTTGTGATATAACAGTGGCGGATCCAGAGGGGGGCGCAAGAGGCGCACGCCCCCCCCCCCCTTTATTTATCGTTAAAAACAAAAGGAATAAAAAGAAAAAATGAAATGAAACCCGGAAGTGGCACCAAAAAAAATAGTTACGCCCCCCCCCCCCCCCCCGCCCCCTTTTACAGAATTCCTGGATCCGCCCCTGTAAAGACTGCTACAGTTGGGGATTTCCGGACTTCTCATGGTAGATCATTCCAGAGTTTGGGAGCTGCACAGGCAAAATCAATGCTCTGTCTCCCAGAATTACTTTTGTTTTACATGTTGGACTTTGTAAGAGAAGAGTGTCCTTAGAACTGCGCAAATTATGAATATGTCTATGAGACTCGTTTTTTAAACACTAATAATTTGGATATGTAACTAGGGGCTTGACCGATGAGTGACTATACACAATCAACAAAATCTTAAACAATATTCGTTTATGGAATCGGAAGCCAGTGTAAGTCTTTCAGAACGATATGAATGGTTAAACTACTTTTGTAGTCATGGTACTATCTGCCTTTCCCCATTAGGTTCTGTATTGTTTATTATAGCACTGCTTTATTCCCATGGAAAAAGTGCTAAACTAAAGATGTAGTGGCCTACGTTCCTTTTTTCTCTTTTTTTTTTGCAATAATGAGAAAATAATGCATGTTTTATTACTTTTCATGTAGTTAGCAAATCTGACAAATTCATATAGAGCACTGCTCAAAGTTTTGATATGTGCAAAAAGAAACAAGTGAGAATGGAAAGAAATGGCAATCATTGTGCTGTAGACAAGCTTGTCATTAGAAACGTCTCGTGCGAGAATCAAATAGACACAAAATGGCAAAACGAAATGTGGAATTTTCAAGTTGGCTTAGCTGAACTTGATAAAAACCCGATCAAGAGCTGGAGCTACAAGATAGTGCGATTGTTTTGTTATCAGCCTGGGAAGTTCAACCGGGTGTTTGGAATATACAATGACTTTAACCCTTTGCATGTCACTTTGATTTGCTGTTCATGCGAACCTTGTGAACATTTGCCTCATTAGTACAGAACGGGTTAACATGTCCTCATGAATCGCACGAAGTTTATACGATCAGGGCCGAGTTTTAACATTTTCCTTAAGAGTGTTTCCATCTTTGTTCAGCTTCGGAACAGTGTGATGATGCCTACTTTAAAAACAATGTAACAGGTCTAAAGGAAGTGCCACCCTGTACACTATAACTCTGTACATTATTAACAAAGTGACAAAACGTGTTCATATTCACAAAGTAATGAACATTAACAAGGTAATATACATTAGCAAGGTATATGAAGAACTTGCTTCCAAAAGGCGCTGATTGTTAGCGCCTTTTGGAACTCCATGTATTATATTCACATGGTAAAATATATCAACAAAGTAATACAAAGTAAAAAAAAAATATTCAAAATAATTATTATTTACAAGCTCTGCTTTTTAGTCCATTTACTGAAATAGAAGGAAACTGCAATGACTACATATATTATTGAAATATGTGGTGTGTGATTTGTTGTATTCTGTACTCATGTTAAAGGTATTCATATTACCTTTACTGTATACGGAAATAGTAGAATTATTTTAATGGAATAATTTAATGAATTCAATCGAATTGAACTGAACAAGGAGAAGAAAAGAGAGAGAGTGGTACAGGTAAGAAAAAAATATTGTTCTTCTTAATGCTGATTTTCACTTTAATATTCTAATTTCATATATATCACATTTCGAAAAAAAAAAAAATCCGTAAAAATACGCTGCAGTAAATGATTATGTGGGATATAAGTATTAATTGTATGGGCAATCAACCTCACCGATATCGAATCTATTCTTAGAGACCGATTTGATATTCTTCGGTTTATACTAAAATTTACATAATTTACATAATTTCCAGGACTTCGCCGGTTGTTCTACTTGTGCAAGGTCAATACAGCCGAGGTTTACTGCCGTATAGGTCCGTTATATGTAATACAGTATACACAAACAGACAAATAGGTCTAATACAGCAGACGATACATTATCCTTTCACACAATCACTCGTTCTCAGGGACATCAATCGGGTGGGGGGGGGGGGGGCAGGGGGACAGTTGCCCTCCCCCCCCCCCCCATGAAAATATGGAGGATGCAAACTTATCATTTTGTCACCCTCCCACCCCCATCATTCCCGAGATGTGGAAAATTGTCTTTCTTTTTTTTTTTCAAATAGAAAACTGTCCAAATGTTTCACCCGAAGTGTGCAGTAGATTATTGCATTTAGTTCCAACCATGCAAAATCTCACTACTGTGGAAGGGGGATAACCCCTCCTTCACTCCTCACCCCTCCCCCCCCCCCCCACCTGCATCACCTCCCCTTAGGTCACCTTCATAAATTAAGTACACTTTGGAGGTTGACACATTTTCGAATATTTCATCAAAGAGACGGGAGTAAACCACATATCTATCACTTCAATTCCAATAATTCCAATACTTCCCGCATGTTTTATTGACACTTTCCCCACTTGGTTAACTACCCAAAGATTAAGTAGGCCCTACATTTCTTTAATTTCTTTAATTGACATGCATTTTCCCAAACTTTGTATCAATGTGTATATATAGGCCTAAGAGATATATTCATTTCGGTTCAACGCAAAAGCTCCGTCGAATTGGAGGGTTTGGGAGACACAATCTTTCTACCCGTACCTTCCCCCCCCCCACCCCCCCCCCCCCCCCGCTATAAAAGCCTCCGACCCCTCTACACATTGATTAAGGCTACACTTTGGGAATTGACAGTTTTCCAATATCCAAATATTCCATCAAGATGTTCGCGAGATAGTTTACTCGCAAAAATTAAGCTCCCTCCTGTGTGTGTGTGTGTGTGTGTGTATGTGTGTGTGTGTGTCATCTATGGAGGGAGACCATAGGTGACAAACTCACTACACTTCTCTGGTGCAAATTTCCATTCCACCAAAAGTGTGTGCGCCAAAATTGCTGAATTTCAATTCTATTTCAATTCTGAATTTCAAGGTTCCCGCGAATGAGAGAGGATACGAATATACCCAACCCCTATATCCGACCTCCCCCCTCCTTGCTTGCCCCACCCCCAACCCCCTTCCCCTCCCCATTATTCGGTACCCTTTTCATAAGCGGATAAAGAGGGGCACACGCAATTTTCCCCCATTTCTTAGTTTTAACAAAAGAAATAAAAAGAAAGAACCATCTTTGTCAGCCAATTGTAGTAGCAGCAGAAAAATGAGTTGAAGCCTTTTATTGTTGTGTTTTACTTTATTTTTAGTTTTGTTTAGTTTTGTTTTGCTTTTGGTTTTGTTTCTGTTTTTTTTTTTTTTTTTCGCTTGTCAGCCGATGAATCCCGGACTGGTCACGAGGAATGGAAAAATTGCGCGCTGAAGCAGCTTTTTTCCCCCGAATTCCTGGATCCGCCCCTGCTTTCGGGACTGACAATTTTCCGAATATTCCACAAAAAGTTTGAATCAGATCGTATTATTTCAATACTAAAAATGCAAAGGCTCTGTCGTGTGGGAGGCTATCCCACGTACCCTCCACCCCTCAACTTCGTACTCGTATACATAACAGGGCGCAAACGTAGAACAAGAGCTGAGATACCGCGATTAAGTCACTGACATTTCTGTGAATATTTGTTTTTCTTTGTTTCCTTTGATAGAAAAAAAAATATGTACACACAAAAAAAAAAACAAAAAAAAAAACGATTTCACTTACAGAATACGCCCGATCTTGGCTGAGGTCTGAATTTGTAAATTGAATGCAAAATCTCCCTCGTGAAGGCGGGGCGATACCTCCATTCCGCACCCTTTCTCCGCCAGCTCGCTAGCTCAGCTCGCTCGCACAGATCTTCCAAGTTTTGCTCCCCCATCCCCGTATAGAATGGTGAAAACAGATCGACGCCACTTAAATTGCTAGTTTTCGTTAGTTCTTTTTTTATTGCACTCTTTCAGAAAAAAATACTTTCTCGTAGTAAGGCTCCATATTAAATGTTTGTCTCTTTTCTTTTCTCCTATACATTTTTGCAATGTTCTAGACACTTCGCCCGCCAAATGACTTGGTGGGAAGCCGAGATACACTGTCAGACGCATGTACTTCCCTCTGCCAGTGACTGCAGTACGTACACCATAGCTCACCTTGCGTCCATCATCACACAATCTGAACAGGAATTCATGTACACATTCTTCAACACGAATGCCAATGCAGACTTCGAGGTACGTGACCTAGTACTTTGATAATCCACATCATAATTGAGTGATTACACTTACGCCACCTACGCCGCCTAAGTCTTAAAGTACATGTGTACCTCAAAGCATAGCTGTATTTTTTTTTTTTTTTCCACGTTAGTAGCTATACTAGATAGTGGCGAACATATCGCAAGTTTTATTCGCAAATCATAGGCCGGCCGAAAGGAGAAATAAGTACACTATTTTGATAATCAGCCGTAAAAACGTTACTTTCTCGTGAACATTTTGAATTTAGCGTGTTGTTTTTGGTTGTTGTTTTTTTTTTGGCATAATTATACAGTATGTCTTATTTAATAGAATGAGAGAACGTTCATTAATGGATCTTCAAATACGTCTTCGTTTGTTTCTGCGTCTGTCTTGTTTTGTTAGTTTTGTTTTGTATGGGTTTTTTTATTCTGTTCTGTTACGGTGACCTGTCTGTCTCACTTGTTTTGAAATTGCCCAATCTCCCTGCGCTACTTCCGTCTTCCCATAATGCACCCGCGTCCTGTCTCTGGCTGGACAGACGGACGCGAAACTTTGGATCGGGTTCAACGACATCGCCGAGGAGGGGGAATTCGTGTGGTCCGATAGGTCCACTGTCTACTACCGAAACTGGATTTCGGGTCAGCCAGACGACTCTGGGGGTCGCGAAGACTGTGTACACTTTTACTTGACCGGTGTGCATCGTGACGAATGGAATGATATAGACTGCAACGCCAACACAGTTCGTCACTTCATTTGCAAAGGACCGGCGCGTATTTTAGACCTATAAACACACAAACGTTAAGCGTATACACAGTCGTACAATCGGTTTAACTTTTATTAGGCAGTGTATAGAGATTTTTCTCATTATTTCATGATACAGTGAAATGTCAGTAGGCTTAGACGATGTCCAATAATAAAGAAAACCATCTTATGTCACAAGAAACGAATTTGCAAATTTATTAGATTTCTGCTCATTTGATTTATTAATTTTGCTCTTGTAACCTGATATCTTTGGAAACTGCTACGTGTATTTCATGATAAAATAGAAGGTCGTTATGACGCAGTCGAATATAAGAAAAACCCTCTCACAACAAGGTTATTCGCAAATTCCTTACTTTTTTGCTCATATTTCTTTGGCTATATGAAAACCACCATTACAATTGTCAGGTATGTAATGGGAGCTAGTAAGTGTAATGAGGTAGTAGAAGAACACCCTCTCACAGGGTAATTTGCATATTCATACTATATGTCTGCTCATCATATTGAAATAGTATTGTGTTCCTCTCCAGATAAAGGCTATCATAACCAAGAATCATAACACATTGTATAATCAAAGTATTAGGGTCTTCCTAATAAGGAGGTTCCCTGTATCTGGCATTTTCTTGTCGGCAGTCGCGGAATCACATTAAAACAGACTTACAATATATTATGAACGAACATAGACACACTGTATCAAATAGGCCTACATAGGAGAGGGATCTGAGCAACAGGTCATTTTGTTCCCTTTCCATGTGGCATCTACTGTACTTATCAATGTGTAAAATAAATAAATAAATGAATGAAAAATAAATAATTAAATAGTTAATTAAATAAATATATATACACATACATTCTTTGTGAGAAATGAAAAATCGGTGCGTAGCTTTGACATCATTATTTGTCTTACTGTTCCTCCTTTTCACAGGTACATGTATACGTGTATATAATATATATACAATTATATATAATTGATTACAGGGGAATATATATATATATGGTGGCGCCAAAAACGAGAAAAAAAAGAGAGAACAAAACGTGATGATGACGCGGACAAAATGACGTTTATTGTGTTCACACATGTCATTTTATATTTAGCAGGCAAAATATTAGACGGCGCAGCGGCGTAGCAGCTGCAATTTCTTTCGTTCTGAAGCGATCGCCGATTGGATCATAATAGTATGAGGGCGCCAACGGTTTCGAACATGGGGGAGGGGCAGAAAACCAATTCAACAAGATACGAACGAGACATGATGACGCGGACAAAATGACAACGTTTATTGCTGACGTTGTTCGCACACATGTCAGTCAATAATTACTTGAATTATCAACCACACATTGAAGAGAATCCCGTACTTCCTATATACGACCATGTTCAGAAAATGCTCACACTGATTTGTAAGTTTTTATCAAGCTTATGGATTCAATTGTCGCATGATCTGTTATTTTATATACAGGGCAAGCCACAATATAACAGTGTGCCAGCATTGTATAATTTACAAGTACAACGAACTATGAGATAAGTGCAATGTTTCCTACACAGAAGTATACAAATTGTTTTGTAAGCTAAAATACATAGATTTTCGGGTCGCTCGCTGCGCTCGGTCGCCAAAATTTATCAAAATTTATTGACCCCTTTTACGTGCTTGAAAAAGCATATCATGTAGACTTTTTAAAGACCCTATACCGGGAAGGGGTTTGGGTTGGACACTTTCACAGAAATTAGGGGCGCAATTTTCACGCTTGCCCCGGGGCGCCGTTTTCATTCGATGCGCAAGTGTATAATAAAATGTATGTATAAACATGTATGTATGTATCATATATATATATATAGTATAGTATTATAGTATAATATACATATATTATATATATATATATATATATATATATATATATATATATATATATATATAGTATAGTATTGTAGTATAATACACATATATATTATATATATATATATATATATATATATATATATATATATGAAAAATGACAAAATATGGAAAATGAGTGAAATTTCACCATAATCTCCACTTGACCTTTGACCCCATGGCTCAAAACTTTTCCTACATAATCACTGTGTGGTATACATAACACCTGTACGTTGCACAAAATTCAAGTCTGCCAACCTCAGTGAGAGTTTGGAGTGAGACGCTGTGAGGGGGTGGGAATGGTGTCAAGGGTAGTGTCTCCCCCACCCCCCAACATTGCTTATATTAGCTGAATTTCAACTGAATTGTTTTAAAAGTTTAATCCACGACATTTTGTACAGCTGATTCTTATGAAAATTTGCCATTGTCATGGCAACTCAATATGCGCTACCAACGAAAAATGTGTCTTGCACATCTACCTTAGATATAGAATTCACATATGCCAAATTTGGGGTCAATTGCTCATATTGAGAGATTACTTGTAGTTCAATCAACAGGATTCTGCAACAATTCAAACCGACTGCCTGCCCAACCAACCAGCCACCCGACCTCAGTGATTCCTACCCCATACACACTATAATTAATGTGTGTGGGGTGTGCACAGAGTGCTGGACAGACAAAAAGAAACAAAAATTGCCTCTGTTGCACAAGATACTTCACTGTAAAACTGGATACTTTCGCCTGACTTATTTTTTACCTTCAATGGAGTAAGAATAGTTTTACATTATCAGGAGGTCTCGGGTTTGAATCCCAATGGAATCCCATTTTCTTTGCTCATTTTTCCACTGATAAACTATAGTCATTTCCGGTCAGTTTCCTTCTCTCTGCATTTGTTACATACTCAAAAAGTTACATCACTTTAGTGATCCCTTGCATTTACTCCAAAGTTGAATTATCCTTCAAATTTATGTCAGGTTCAAGTGTGAGCGTGTGCGTCACAGTCACACACATACACACTGCTATATAGCTTCTGACCATTCGAGCAATGAGAATGAAGGGTTTCTGAGACAAACCAGGGAGGTGCTAGAGAAGGAGAGGCAACTACTGCTCTCCTTTGAAGTCATGCGCGGCGCCGCCGAGAAGTTATGCGTTCAACTACAGGTGTTACCCATGTGCTTTGACAAAAGAGAGCATCAACAATCGGGACTAGCGCTCTCACATCTAGAAATACTTGCCCCTACTGCAATTCGCTCTCTCTTTCAATGTGATGGCAACAATGAATTTGTGTAACTTGAATTGGAGCAGCGAACCAAAATGCAGTGTAAAACTAACAATTTTAACAGCAAATAGTTTAAAAGCACTCTGGAATACGCTTTAGCGGAGTACTGTATTTGAAAGATCAACATATCCCAGATTAAAAGATAAAAAAAAACTAACATGCACAAATATGCGCATTATAGAAAAATATTAGGTTTTTAAGAGGGCCTAATTTTCATTTCATTTTGATTTGCGCATTACGAAGAAACTAGAAATACATGTTTATAATATTGAATTCTTTCCTAAACTATTCTAAATCAATTCGAGTACTTCATTTAAAATTTTACGGTGGATAAAACTTGTAATTCAACGAAAGGTGAAATGCGTTCTTCGTCTCCGAATTTCGTCTTTCAAACCAGAGCGGTGCCGAGCATGACTTCAAAGCGTAATGGAATGCTAGACATCCCATTGTAACGCCTTGAACCCAAACATGTGTTTGCATGAATTACGAAGAGTTGCCACTCCATCTCTGTAACACCTCTCTGGACAAACACTAGGGCTTTCTATAGCTCAGTTGGTAGAGCACCAGGCTAGCAATCCGGAGGTCTGGGGTTTGAATCCCGATGCGGAATCCTATTTTCTTTGCTCATTTTTCCACTGTTTTTAATTCAATGGAATCAAGACATGAACTACATATTTTATAAAATGGGCTTTAGAATCTCTGCAATCGGATTGGTCAATTGTCATGCATTGATTTTTACTGATCCACAATGAGCCATGCCTCTGGTAAAATCTGTCGCATGGCTCAAGTCTTGTTTAGTATAGTAGGTGTACTGGACGCACAATGGGGAAAATGCTTATAAAATATACATACATTTCATGAATTTACGGGTCCATTGTCATAACACAAAATTTAATGATGCACGGGCCTATTCCATGGATCAGTGAGAATTGGATGCTCTCGTTTAACTGTGGAACAGTCTAAAACCAACTCGCTGCAGTCGTGGATTTAAATAGTTCCAAAGTTAACTCCCGCAGCCAATACTCACCGATCCACTCTGTCCTGTGCATCATTTGTATACTGGAACATATGGCATGCAAAAATATTTGCATGCTTTTACTTCCGCACTAGTTTCTGGTTAATGAGTGAAATGTGTACAAATTTCAACACCGCAAAAACTTCCCCTTTTACAGTATACAGGAAACATTTAGTAAATATGACACAACAAACAATTGTGTGCGTATATACTCTTTCAATTTTAATTTCCGCTGCTCAAATCTTGGGGGTTTTTTTTTTCTTTCTCTCTCTCTCTCTCTCACACACACACTCTATCTATCTATCTATCCCCATAAAAGTACAAGAAAAAATTAAATGTTGCAACTATTTGTCACAGGGAGTAATTTTCACCTATGTGATAATAAAGTTACTTTCACCCACACAGAATGAGTGTCATTCTCTTCACTCTGTCTTCACAGGAATATAGACATGTCAACTTTGTCACACAGCTAATTCATTCTGTAGATGTACAATCAGTATCCTCCTCCAAGTGTGGTAGTATACTTAGGAAGCCAGTCATTAGTTACATCATGAATATTTGTGATGAATGCACATTTCATGATTACAGGAAAGCATCATCACATAGGCCTACTGGAATTCACAAAATGGTTCTGTGATATTGAAATGCAGCATGCTATATCTGCATGTCACTAAAATATCCAAACCAAAATCTAATTCCAACTGACAGTTGTACAACTAACAAAGTTTGATGGCACACTGTTTATCATTTATATTGTTATTATCTTTATTGAATAAATGAAGAAATCTTTGTGAAAGATTTTATCACTGTTTACAGATTTAAGTAGCTGTGTTATCACACAATTCAATATACAAGTACTTGAATAGATCACATAAGATAATTGGTCACAAATGAAGTGAGCAAAATGTGCATGCAACTTTCTGACTCAATATTGACTATTTTGAAAGAAGACTTTACTGATAAATGCAGTGTATGTCTGTACTGTCTAGTCTCCATTTCAGTAGCTGTCGAAGTTAATTATGTTGGGCCTACAGCTTGATATGCTTCACTGAGACAAGAATTGCTCTACATTTCAGAAGTTATGAGGTTTTTATGATTCAGCTATCAGATTTGCAACTTAAATTTGACTGAAACTTAAGAAAGATCATACTTGCAGTTAACGGAAATGAAATGTATTCAAACCAGTCATTGTATTATAGAACACAAGGTGAGTACCATATCAAGTTGTATTTTTCATATTTCTTCTTTATATATATGTTTCTATCAATATAAAGCAAAGCATTCATATCATCAAAACAGTTATTTCAATAACATGTCTTGTTACTCAAATGGCAAATGCCCTAATAGAAACAACTTTACCAAGAAAACTAAGATTCCAGAAAAATAGTGCATACAAAAGGGCAAAGGTTAAAAATTAAGGCCACATTGAAAGGGATCTTGTCATCATTAGGATATGAACACTCAGACAGACATGGAGAAATCAAGGCACTTGTAAGAACACCATCTATCCAATTCCAAATCACTGTCTGTCTACATCATGACCAAAAATTTTTCAAAAATACATGGCAAAGAGCAATAATTTCATGAATGTCAAAACTCAGAATCGTAACAGTTAATCATTGGGTGTCTCTATACCTTTCCCAGCTAACCTTGTTCGATGCATTTCTCACAGTTCGATGATTGGTAAAGCTGTTTGCATTCATACTTTTGCTTCACTGTGGATTAGTTACGTTTGAGAGAGTTTGTGTGAACGTGTGTCTCTATGTATATTTAGAATAGTGTGAGTTCAAAGATGTGTGTCTGTGTGTGTCTGTGTGTGTGTTTGTGTGTGTCTGTATGTGTGTGGACAGAGGGAGAGGGAGAAATGGGGATATGTATGGCGGTTTAGGGTAGGTAGATTAGTGTGCGTGTGAAGGGAGTTATGTGTATAGAGATAGGGGCACATAATTATGGAGTAAAGACAAATGCCACAGTTCCATATTACTCCATAAAAAGTATGATTTTGGCAAGAGAATCCAGTGATTAAACTTTGACACACTATTGCCTTGTTTCTACAAGCTGCTGAGCAGTGGCTTCTAGGGTTAAAGTAATTAAAAGCTTGGCTGGAACTCCATGTGATGCCATTACTTGATATACATCACTGCTGGGTGACTACTGAAAGTTTCTCGTCTGATAGAAGCATGACATACATTGTACATTAACATCAGCTCAACAATTTGCTTCTCCGGAAAGTGGACATACACTGTACAATGACACTTTGGAATGTTCAAATAGAATATTGCTTGTTTATGCAATATATTTGGGAAATATACATGGAAATATATTTTGTATATGTACACAGAAATGGTGAATAAAATTTAATGCTTAATTCTACAGAAAATAACAGATGACTTTCGAAGTAAGTCATACTAATTTCTTACAAGTAACAGGTAAATTAGATATTTGGTTGAATAATAAGTAGCCATAACATCAAAAATAAAATTAGATGATTCTACACTACACTGCTGGTCATGGAAGCCACATTACTAATATTTGCATTGACAGAATTGTGGCAATACACTAGTCTTGATGTTCACAAGGAACAATCGTTGAAAAGTTGCATTACCAAAACCTTCTCATTCCAAGCCAAGATAAGATTTTTAATCTCACTGGTTTTCAAACCACAAGAACTGCAATTTCCAGGTTAACAAAACACATGAATTGCTATATGCAGCAAAGATCCTGTCCTATCTCACTTAAAGCCTGTAGTGTGGGGATCCATAGAGCAGGAAGGCTGGCCTAGCTTGGATATATTCAAGAATCATCGTAAAGAATTGAGTACAGCTTTACCGCTAATCTCTGTGTAAGTACACACACAGTTACAGAATCTCGGCTGCAGTTGTCCGTTACCAATGAGTGTACACTCTGATTCGCTGATGGGTGCTACTTGTGGTTTTCAAATGTACCCTGATGGGCAGCGAGTGAATCAGGCCTCCCATGGATCCCAAAGCTACCAGTAATAGGTTGCCTTGCCAAGGCAATGTCAGATGTACAAAAAATGGGAGGCTGGTTGGCCTAATCAAGTACCACCTTGATAGGCATGCTTCAAAACATATGACTGAAAACCAGCAAGATCCATCTTTTTATTCAGTCACAAAGAAGTGAGTTCTGTAATGTCGTATACTGTACACACCATATATTAAGTGAATCTGTTTTTTGTTTTTCTTTTTTTTTTTTTTGTGTGTGTGTGATTCGGGAGTTCCAGACAATTTCGCAAGTGTTTAAATCGCAACAGAGAGTACAGCAATGCACAAAGAAATGTACATTTTGCACACACGTATGTTGCATTCATGTTGGGATCAGAGTTCATATTTTTACACGTGGTTCAATACATGAAGTAGCAGCCAACTAGCAAACTGGAAAAAATAGAAACCTGGCAAAATATATGTGTATACAGTAACACAGTGAACAGCTCTTCCTTCCACCTATACATCAAAAGCCATAAACATCACCTAGCAAGTGTTCAAATTCCTAGCATGTTTAGATCACATGCATTATTTCTGACATGACTTCTCTATAACCAGCATTCTCTTCTCATTTCTCATCAGGTTGGACACTGGCAAAGAATGAGCAACACTACCAAAAACCTCACTTCAAAAAAATTTAGTTTGGATTTCATGTCCCTTTAATTACAGTGTTTTTAAATCCTACAACAGGTCACAAGACTGTCTAGCTAAGTTTTAATATCAAGGCCACAAACATTCTTTTCACATATTGAAATGGTACAACCATCTCAAACAACACTGACTTTTAGTTCTTCTTAAGAAACAAACATTACATGTTATGATACAAGCATAATTTTTTTTTTTTTTGTACAGCTTCTTTATAATATATCTTGACATGTATAAACCATGAAAATAAGTCACTCTCTCTACAGATTTTTGTAGTTGAAGGTTTAAGTTGTTCTTATACCTGAGCAAATGTAAGTCTTCATTGATTGTTAATGCTTAGATAGTTATTTATACTCTTATAAATGCAAAGAATGAAAATAAATGTTGACTATATTTTGTACATGGAATATATATATGAGGATTCTCTTATATGAAAAAGAAAAAAAAAAGGAGAGAAACATTACATACAGCAATATGATTACGTCAAATGCATTTGGCAATTCAAAGAGTACACACAAGTCATGTAACCAGACTGAGATACACCAGCGTAATGTACCAAATCAGGCAGCTCTAGAGAAGTGTTGATTGAATGGTGCACAAGATATACAGGAATATTTACAGAGGCTCCATTCTGGCAGCGTTTGAAGACAAGACTTCAACTGACCACATGTGACTGTGCTTTCCACAGGTTTGTATATAAGGACTGGGCAGTGTGGGTTTCAGACTGGTAGTGAGATCAATATCACTCAGCTACAGTAGGAAAGAAACAAAAACTACCTGGTACTCAGCAGTATGGCAGTGCCAAGTGAGTAGTCTGTGTGAAAGTTGTAGGCTCTGTCTGATCACTGATTTAAATTTGAGAACTGTGCACCTTCCAATTCATTCTACACTACACATCGCATTGTTTGCATCACAGTCATAGAAGTGTCAATCAAGGACACCTGTTCTCTACTTTCCCTATTCATCAAAGAAATCTGTGAGGTGAGATCATCAAACAATATTGCAGAGTTCAAACTGTGATAACATGGATAAAAGACCATAATCATGTTTAAACAACAATTACAACAGTCCAAACAGGTGATCTGCCCACAGGTCAGCATCACTCCATTACAGTCATCATTCCAGATCAAACTTTTACATCCATTTCTGTCGCCATGTCACTTAAACCTGTCAGTAATTAGAACCTGAGGCAATTAAAGGAAATGGTACCCGGAAAGTTTGCTCTATCATCAAATATTCCATTTCCCATCTCTTGAAATACAGGAAATATCCGAAGTGTTTCAAACTCAAGGCTAAGTGGTGTGAATTCATCTGCAGTCAGAACCTACACAGAGCTCACAATGCTAACATGGCATCATCATATCATAGTGTAACACAAGACTGTGACATAGCGTAACACAAGACTGTGACATAGTGTAACACAAGACTGTGACATAGTGTAACACAAGACTGTGACATAGTGTAACACAAGACTGTGACATAGTGTAACACAAGACTGTGACATAGTGTATCACAAGACTGTGACATTATAGTGACAACAGACTAGAATGGCACACAGTTTACATCAAGTAGTGATCACTACTGTGTATCTGATAAAGAGTGTGGATTAACATAAATCATTACACAATGCGCCTACATTGCAACAAATTACAACATGACAAGTTAACCTATGTTACACTGCTGCACTGGTACTATCAGTGTATACACACAAGGATGTAATGTGTGCAGTCAAGTGAGGCTCAATGACCTTTTCACACACATTGACAAAAGAAAAGCAATAATGTAGCAAGCTGCACATCAATGGAACAATCATATCTACTTAAGATGGATAATGTAATCATTCACCACAGTAACACTCTTTGGTTTGAGTGATCTCATTTGAGTAGAATACTACCAATATCATAATCATTCAGACAACTCATATAATATCTAATATAACATTCATATTTTGCCCCCTTTCCTCATCACCACAAATCAGCCATAAACATATTGATATCTACTGCAAGAAATGTTCTTGCAGCCTGGAAACAATCTTGCCTAAAAAAAATAAACAAACAAATAAGCAACAAAATATTGTTACACACACATGCATACGACTATGCCTAAGTGAGAAAAATATCACTTTCAACCAATATTTTCAAATGTAAGTTTAAACAGATTTGTATTGATTGCTAATTTAATTTTTAAACTAGAAATGTCGCTTTGGGGCAAGTCCAAGCTATTTTGCACCAGTAACGCGTGGGACATCACAAGAAGATTTAGCCGTATATTGCACTGTTAAGATTGAAACTTCCATATGTTGGGCTGCTTTTGATAGCTAGTAGGTATCTTCATTCAAAACAATAGAAATAATGAGAATCACGCAATCTGCATTTAATTTATGCAAATTTATTCTCCAGTAACGCGTGGGACCACAAAAATTGTCCTTTTTTTCTTCTTTTACTTTTATCTCAATTATTGTGAAAATACTTGGTAAACTATAAAATCATTACAAACATCTTTTTCTACAACAATAACTGTACCTGAAACAAAACATTTCAGAAAAAATCATGAAACTGTTTTCTCTCACGGTCAATTATAGAAAGATAGGTATAGTAACGCGTGGGACAAGTAACGCGTGGGACATTTTTGTCACTATGAATATTGTAATGTGAATTGCACATTTGCTCAGAGAAACTTTAATATGGGGTACTAATTATCTAAATGGATGTATTTCAAATAAATTCTTGCAAATTCAAATGAATTAGACCCACCAGAACAATAGATATAATAAAAAATATGAAATGCCTGTGTTATCCTTTATTTTTTAACATTTGACTTTAAATGTGGCCTTGAAAATAGCATGTAATGATCTTTTGTGAATCATTTATCCAAAGTGGAACTTTTCACCAAATTTCAAGTCAGAATTCAGAAAATTACAAAAATTCCCTCAATAATGTACACATTTCCCATAGAAGACTAAGATTCAGTACACTTCCATTGACTTGTACACAAATCGTCCCACGCGTTACTAAAATGTCCCACGCGTTACTAAATTTAATTGCAAATTGCAAGTATGAGATTTATCGGACTAACTTTTTATCTCTTGGATATGATTAGGTCCATTGTGAATTTGGTCATTTGAAAGTTTCAAGTCAATTAAATCATTAACTTTTATGCAAATGAGAAATAATGACCTAAAAAAGTAACGCGTGGGACATGCTAATTTTGACCCATCCCTCATTTGCATATTTAATCAGTTGAGAAACTGAAAATCACAGTCATGATAACTTGTTAGTCAGACTTAAGGTCACCATACTTAATTTCATAAAAACTTGTAAAAATTAAAAGAAAATATTTTAAAATGCAGAATTTTTGAATGTCCCACGCGTTACTCTAAATGTTAATTTATGCAGATTAATCAATTTATTGCTGGTTATGCGGAAGGATTTTTACTTTTTCTTTTTGAAATTCATGTATTTTAACTTCTTCGCTTTAGAATGATACCAAGTTTATGTAGATTGACCCATTTTGAATTTTCAGTCTTGTGTGATCAAATAGCTTGGACTTGCCCTTTGGCGACTGGTATGCCTCCGCCATAATGCATGATTTTGCTAATAGGTCTAGATAGAACATGTGGACACTGTGTGATTACATTTTCACAAAATTGGCAAAATATTGGAATGACAAGTTTGTCACAAATGTGTTGAATGTTCACCTTCCTTGACGTAGGCTTAATTGGATGAATAGGAGAGCATGTATCTAGGGATTTAAGGACTTTAACTTGACTTTGACCCATTCATACATTTAGGCATTGAGTAATTTTCAAGGTACAGGTGTGGAGAAAAAGTGCAATTTCTGAATTGAATAGTAAATTGTTACCATTTTCATCTGGCCCTTGACCCTAAAATTCATAAGATTTCAGGTAGAACATGCATAATATGTACTAAGTTTCAAGGTAACTTGAGCCACTTCTGAGATATGGAGGATAAAGTTAGTTCAGCACTTTCACTTGATCTTTGACCTTTTGACCTTTGAGGCAAAAAGAGAAAAAAAAACCTTCCAGAGAATTTCTATTAGGTTACACACGCATACACCAAGTGTAAAAAAATAACCCTGCTGGCATTGCATAAATATGAGGGTAATAGTAAAATTTTGAAGTCTTGCACTTGACCTTTGACCCCTGACCTTTGACCCCATGAACCCTACATTCTCTAGATAATCACTTCCAGTCAGTACATGTATATACTATGTTCCATGAAGATACCTTGAACAATTTTCCAAGGTACGGAGAAAAAAAAGAAGTTTTAATATTTTTACTTGACCTTTTGACCTTTGACCTTTGACCTCATGACCCAAACTTTCACCAGAGAATCTTGATTGGGTAATACATGTATACACTAAGTTTCAAGAAAATCTCTTCAGGCATTCAATAGATATGGTGGAAATAGTGAAATTTTATGTATTTGACCCTGACCTTTTGACCTTTGACCTTTGACCTCATGACCCAAACTTTCACCAGAGAATCTTAATTGGGTAATACATGTATACACTAAGTTTCAAGAAAATATCTTCAGGCATTCAATAGATATGGTGGAAATAGTAAAATTTTATGTATTTGACCTTGACCTTTTGACCTTTGACCTTGAGCATGTGCACCCAAAAGTTGATAGGCACAACTTCACCCCCTAATACACATACATGCCAAGTTTCATTAGGATACCTCAACAGGTTTCGATAGTTACCTTGTCCACAAAATTCATTACGGACGGACGGAAGGACGGACGGACGGACGGAAGGACGGACGGACGGACGGACGGACGGACGGACGGACAACCCGAAAACATAATGCCTCCGGCACCACTTCGTGGCGGAGGCATAAAAATGTGTACACCAACACACATCTAAGACTGAATAGCCATTACAAAATGATTGCTCCTATAGAAAAAAGTTGGCTAGATGTTCCTAGATATTATAAGTGCAGCACTGAAAGTATCAATGAAAAAAAATACTGAAATCATACATATACAGGAAGCTGTAGTAATGCACAAGTCAATGGTAAGTACATCATCAGCTATGAAGCAAGAAGAAACCACACATCAGTGAATGGAAAGTCATTACAAGGTTCATCTTAGGACCTGGAATGGCCACATTCACCTTGTCAGTTATAATCATCAGAAGACATGAAGTGGAATGACGGCTGCAATCAGTCCTGACAGGCAACCCTCTATAGCAGTCTCTAGACCTCTTGTCAAATGATCATAGAAAGTACCACCTTAAGTTGGCTCAACATTCTTTGGTGGATTAATTCATAAAATTGTCATATCCAGGAAAAAAAAAAGTGACTTGAGCTAATTCCTCATTAAGGTTTTGTTTTGTTATGTTATGTTTTGTATTGGTTTTCATTTCAATTTTATTAGTAGTATATATCATATTCCCTTTCCAAGACATAATGTGCACTGTTTGCCAAGGCAATTTGGAGTGCACATGAGAGTGTCAATTGGTCCTGCCAGTCCCTGATACACAAATGTAACTTTCTGTTGACATCTGATTTTCGTAGTTCAAGGTGGTCTCTCTTCGTAGGAGGCTTTAAATTTGAGAGTTTAAGGCAACTTTGTGCAGCATCGGAACGCAATATTGGGCTTATAGATATTTTCATTGCTTTATGAAAGACAAGCTGGCACCCCTCATCATCAAAAACCTGCAGCAAATTACATTTTAAATCCTGCACACTATTGTAAAATACTATCTCAATATTTTTTTTCCCACACAATTTTGACACAATGGAGGTTTTTGAACCTATTACTGTCCAGTACTTTCACCCTGATGGACTGACAGGTAGTCATCAGAAGCTGTGTGTTGTTCTAAGGCCAGGATTTACAATCCTCTCAAAAAAGCTTTCATTTAACTCTTTAGATTTGTGTCACACACTTTTTATCTGAAGTAAAGTAAAGGAAAGCTACAAGCATCTGATAGGAAATGCTGGAAATATCTCATCATACAGTAACAAAACAAAAAGGAGGGATTTTTTCTCTGCAGTTCGAGTGTGACTAACAAAGATAAATCCCTTCAAAAACTAAAATACTTCACACAGTCAATTATATGGTCATTTGAAAAAACCTTGATTGGTCTTTTCTTGGGTTAAGTTGGACTAAAACAGAAACAGTGCTTTATAAGTTTTTTCTACAAAACCAAAAAGAAAAACCAAGTACTTAGAGTGTCAGAAGCAAATGTCTTGGATGGACTTGTCCTTGCTTATCTGCAATGTCAGTACTTTATCCACACAAAAGTGAAGGTACATGTATTACACTCTCACAAACAAAAAAAACCCAAAATACAAAATAATGATACCTATCAAGCTAATTTAAGTTAAGTACACATTTTAGAATTGCTGACACAAAATATTGGGAAGTCTTCTAGTGAAGTAATTGAAAGCTTCATCTTAATCTCTTGCTAAGATTCCTGCAGATAAATACTTTCATTCTCATAAACCAGTGACAGCACTATGGTTCTTTACTCATCAAAATGCTTGTATTATGACTGTTGTCATAAACGTCTATCAATTTGTCCTCTCGTCTGTAACATGCAGGTCATACAAATTGCAATTCATTACAGTAATAGAATTGTAGCACAACTAACTTCACTGTGACAATAGACAACATGTATAGTTTGACTTCTGTTACTGTCATGTCATAAAACTCAATTTTCCCTTTCTGTCACATCAAGGCCAATGACCCCATTCAGACTAGTTGTCTCCTTGACAACCGCATCAACTTTCTGTGAGCGACGGGATTTGGTCTCCCTCTGTGGCAATGGAGTGTCCACGTGCCCCTCCACTTCACCATTTGAAATGGCACCATTGACCGGATGAATGTCTCCATTCACTAAATGACCATTTACCATCTTGGGCTCCTCCTCTGCACTCTTCTCATCTCTATTTTTTACCTCCAAACTTTCCTGGTCTCCCTTCTCTGAGCCAAGGTGATTCAACATGATATCCTTGGTATTCCCCTCCTTCTTCTCTTCCTCTTCTTTACTGCTCTCTTTCACCATCACCTGCTTGTCCTGAGATTTTCCACTGTCTGACTTATTTTCAGTCTGAGTAACTTTCACCTCAGACACAGCTTCTTCAGACTCTGTCCTCTTACTAGATGTCACACCTGTGTGCGCCTCTGATTCTACACCTTCTTGAATATCTTCTGAATTTCTACTTACAGCATCCGTCTTCTCAGCACCCAGCTCCTCTTGTCTCCGACGGTTTTTGTGTCGCCTGCGTACATTTTTGTTTGACCGTACTGGCTCGATCTGCTCACTACCTGCTGGGACATGTGACTGTTTCTGTCCTTGGTTTAATTGTGACCCTTGACCTTGGTGTGATACTGGTCTGGGCTTGGACCCCTGCTGTCCTTGCTTGGACCCATGTTGACCTTGAGACCTATCATGCCGGGCCTGGTTTCCACCCTGCTGCTTGCCAGAGGTCTGGGCTGGAGTGTCTTGGTTTACACTTTGAGATTGACCTCTGACATGGCTTTCAGAGGATTCCGGTCTCTTTTTCTGTGGTTTTGACCTGTCAACTCGTTGGCTCTGCTCCTTGGTCTGATTACCATCTGGTTGATTAGCAGCCTTAGGATTTCTTGGTCCTTTGCGACCCTGAATTCAAAGAATCAAGGATGTCAAGATTGTCAATTAAGACATTTCAGAATCATGCTGCATTCAATAAAAACATGCCATGCTTTATATAATCACTAAAACTGCAATATTCTTTCATAAACCACATTTTAAGGCTGCTTCTAGATCTTTTTGAAAGGTTATATGGACATGTCAGGTTGTTAATCTCTTCTACACAACTACAACAGAAAAAAAAAATAGTGAATCGATTCATTGCTACAATATAGTTGTAGGAAAAAAATGTTCACATCTCATATTTCACTTCAAAACTTCGCAACACAGAAGCCAATATATTACTCCAGTGTTAATATAATCAGCTGTAACTGGTACTCTCATTTACAAAAAAAAAAATTGCCCAATATTCAAGGATGTAAATCTTGAGTTTTTGCAGTAAATGGTTTACAGCACATTGTGCTGTTTCAGTTACTCACTGTACAGTACTATACTCTCTGTACTCTTGTTTGTTCCCTAATCAGCTTTATTACACTTCAATAACACACAACAGTAAAAGGCTGACTTTGAGTAAATACTCCACTCAAAAATTAAAACTTTGCTAACACTATGAAAGTTCTTCACTCCTTTCTACAAAGTTCAGGTTACTCAAAACTTGCAGTTGGATACAACATTTTTACATGGTCATGGATAAGTTGATAAAAGAAATCTGACCTGTGTCAAGGATCGCTGCAGTCTGGCAGCCATCTCGGCAACCTCTGCCTTCATGTCTATCTCACCAGTAGGAGAGCGAGGTGACACAAGCTCATGGCTATCACCCTGTACCATGCTTCGACTAGACAGGGCTCCTGGATCCTCACTTAGTGACGTTGTTCTGGACACAGTGTTGATGCTAGACAGAGATGAGACAGACGGCCTGCGAGTCGTATAGTGATGGTGGACAGGAACAACTTCACCAAACGTCTTGATTTGCTGCATAACAAGAAGAAAAATGAAATCCACATTATCTAGTGGGACAAGCTGAATGCCTCAAAATGTAGGTTCCAATCATGACAGAAGAGGACAAGTTTCTAAAGGATATCTTCTTTATCACTTCAGAGGAATACAAGCACATCATCTTGGGCTATAAAGTTCAGCTAAGCTGAGAATAATACATGCAATAAACTACTAATACAAAATTTCCTACATACATTTGATTTTGTTTTAATCATCAGGTACATTTCTCATTGCTGGTAGTCAACTTGAAATATATGACATGTTCTCCTCATCACCTGTACTAACTTTGCCAATCACAATGCAATGCTCTGAATCAACCTTCCTACAATGAACCTGGATTTTGTACGTAGACTTTTTTTTTTACCACTTACGTATGTAATGAGCAAAGACATATATTGTATATGTATACACATAAATAAATTTACATAATTAAATATCTTTGTATACAGAACCTAAACACGAAATGACTTTGAATTTTAAACATCACTTCCAAAGTAAGCTTCCCTCTTGGACTGAAGTTTAACGTGGCTGACTGATTTTGCCTTCAGTATGCAAACTTTATTTGTTTTTTTCTAAAGATATAAATGTGATCTTGCATCATAAAAACAAAAACAAAGTCAAACCCCTTGATTTTACATAGAGACTCCAAAAAGGTGAAACAAGTCAACCAAGTTAATGTTGAGTTTTTCATATTTTCTGAAAGAGGTATTCTTCGTCTACGTTATTTCTTAAGTTTGGGGTCATAAATTAATTGGAAAGCGTGTTTTTAGCAGTTTTTCAACAACCCCTTTTTTGTAGAGTAGTGCGATTAGGGAAGTCTTTAGAGGTGCCATTTCATTTCTTTAAAATCCTTCGCACATCCTTCACGTTCAACATTAATAACTTTTGAAAAGATAGTGCTACTGCCTTGAAAGTTGACATTAATCATGGACATAATGTGTTAATAGAACATGCTCAATTTCAGCTTTATCTGATAATCCCTTCAATTGTTGTTGATATGGTGGTTTACATCCTGTTTTTGTTTTTTGTTTTTTGTCCCATTCATTGCACAGCTAGCATGGCTTGATGAAGATTAAGGGCTTGAATATACCCATTATTTCACAGCCTCTTTTCTCGGTTCACACTTTTCCAGAGTGTGTACTTTCTTTCCAAAATGTAGATAGGTTAGGGGAGGCCATTTTAATTGAGTCATGCATCATTTTTAAGCTTAGAATTGCTCTTTCAATATCTGCCCTTATCTAAAAATCCATGTCTGGCGACTTTTTGTTGGTCTTGTGATGCAGGGTCACAAATGATATTGAAAAATGAATACAAACCTCAATCAACTGATCTGGGTTCCACGTATACCTCAAGGTTTTTCCTATCTCCTCATCAACTTTACGGTCAGACACAAATTGCTGTTCACAGACATAAAAGTGCAGAGAGTGGAAATTATAAAGTTAGACATGGAAAACAATAATTCAATCTCATGCATTGTCATGAAAGGCAGAAATTACCCCCATTAATATCATTCCCATCTGCAACATCAGATACACACCCAATTCAGTAAGTATATACGAACACAAATCATGCTACCCACAGACCGTAACAACAACAAACCCAAAACACACATTTGGCTGAAAAGTTCTTAGCATTTTCTTATTTGCTGACCTCTTCTCTTGTTTTCATCAGCTTCTATTAGGGAATATACAGTGTAGGTTCATCATATAGGGAGGTAAAAGAGGATGCTAAAAGCAATTTTCTCTTCCTTGTGTCTGGATATCCACCTGTGCCAACTCACCAGGAAATCCTTATAGCTAACATACTGCAGTCAACTATTAAATACATAACACTTCTTACAATCAATGATATATTGCTAAGAAGACAAATGAAAATATGAACAGGCACCACTTTTGGTGTAAGCTCTTATTACACATTTATTCTAGAAAGCTACACGATTGTACCACGGAACTCCAGGTAACATTTTCCAAATACTGATTAGACACAATGTTCATATCAACTGTGCTAAAAAAGGGGGAAGGGGTAAATCAAACGGAAGAATGGTAGCAGTTTCAACAAAACGGAAGCGAAGTTAAAGGTCCAGTTTACCTTTGGGAGCAGTGATTTCAAAAATGTTCCAGATATCACATTTGATGCATATGTGTAGGTCTGTTGTATCATAAAACATCCTACCATATGAAATATTTGCAATAAAACCTAAATTATAAGGAGATATCAGGGTTTTTCTCAATAAACCGTAACTGTATACGGTTTAGTCTGGAAACATTTTTATTATAACTATTGTTCACATTTTGTGTATTTAACAACACTTAACATCGATTATGCGGATTCAAATTTCGACACTGGTTGTTTCTATCCCTAACTCACATTTTAGAACTATTTTAAAACACTAATGCTTTCATCTGCAAATGGTAAATTATGCCTTTAAAGCAGAAATTTATAGAGAATCTAGAAATATGACAAGTTTGATATCTACGGAAAGCTAAGAAGCTAGTTAACAAAACTGGATATCTTTTAGATGATGTAACTTTACCCCCAAACTGTTTTTGAGATTGAAAAAACACCCAATTTCCATGACCACGTAGCTCCATTTGCTACAAGAAACATCGGATTTGAGCAACGTCACCTAATGTGTATGAGCTGATTTGCCGTACGGCTATATGAGACCCGCTCTGGCAAAACCCGAAACTTCTCGGCAAATGTGATTTCGCGCTACAGCCCGAAAAAGGTCAAAAAATGACCTACCTCAGGGACCAAATTGACATTTTGGTATCACGTTGTTGGGGAAATTTTCTAGTTTCTGATTGATATCAACAGCATTTCGAAATACAACCTTCAAAATGTGGAATTTTGAAGAGAAAAGTGGGATGTCAATCTCAAATGTTGGCCAAAATCTTACGTCTAAAGACCAAATCGCCTTCACTTACGGCGAAAGTAACTGTTCTTTTGGCGATCATGTCTTAGATATTATGCGTTGAACCCTGACACATTTGGTACCTACAGAAAGCTCTACCTCTGCTTATTCCAAATATGGTTATGGCATGATGTCATGCTACTCACTTTCATTCATAAATTTGTCTGAAACATGCGTAAGTTTATGCAAATCGTCTCCCAGACGCGTAAACAGCCTTGTTGCTTACCAAGACACGTGATCGAAATACGTGTTCACGATTGGTCAACTGCGCCGGGGACCCCCTTGTTTACAAGCAACCTACGTGTTATACTATGGGGATCGGTGCAGCAGCGGTGCATGCTTGCATGCAACACGTGTATCGTGACTGCTGCTCAGCACGGAAATGTTGCAGTTTCCCGCTTTGTTAGGCTGTTTTTTTTAGCAAGTTGAGGTAGAAATTAGAATTTAAACCAACACACAAGAGAACAAGAAGGTCACATTTATCTAACAAACCTTCATCATGCCATTTCGAAGTAGAATCAAGCTGAAATCACGGCATCAAGGAATACCTCTTCACTGCCGATTCTGCTGGTTCTGTTGTGCGTACACCTGATCACGGCAATCGCGAATCTTGAGCTGATTACGGTAGGTTTTGTGCTTTTCAAACGACTAACATGTGACACTTACACCAGATCCTGATGAGTTGGTTCAGGTTTCTATACCATTGGACATTAACATATGACACTAACACCAGATCCTGATGAGTTGGTTCAGGTTTCTATACCGCTAGACACTAACATATGACACTAACACCAGATCTTGATGAGTCGGAACAGGTTTCTATACCTTAATCTCTGCTCTGAGTTCCATCAGCTGGTCTTCAGACATGGCTGCTGCTCGTAGAGTCTTCTTGTCCAACTCTCTGGCCTGCTCCTCCCTTCCTTCAAGCATCTCTGTTGTCTCTTGCTGCACAGAAATAACCCACAATTCCACATAATAAAAACAACAGTCATCAAATTTTCCAGAATATCTCTCATTCATTAGCTTTCAGGGTTGTTTCTCGAAAGTTTCACAATACCTTTTCTCTATCACATGTCTTATAAGCAGTCATCTTGTCCATAGTATATTACAAGCTCTAGCGTGTCTTGCTTAATTCTGTTCAAATCTCACTCAAGAGGACTTTGATTGGTCCTTACTGAGCAGCAAACTTGCAATGTGCGCCACCTGTAACAATTTTAATCAAAAATGCATGAAATGGCCTTCAAATAGTATTCTGTAGTAACATGCTGCAGTAATATTCTAAGTAGCCTGCATAATGAAACACATTCAAGCTGTAAGATGTTGATGAGATACACTTTAGGAATATATGACTGGTGCTCCAGGGTTAGGTTCCATTAAAGATAATATAAAGTTTTGGTATTACCTCAAAAGTTTCCCTGAATTTCCTTGTCTTAGTTTGTGTTTCAGGTTAAAGTACCTTTCATATAACTAACACTGTGAGACTTACTCCGCCCAAAGTGCTCTCATGTCTTAGTAATCATTCAATAATGGTTTCGTACCAGAGCAGCCGCTGTACAACGGCGGCGAGGTAGTACACGTATTGTGCGAGATAACTGCGACCAGCAGCGTGCAGCCCCATACGCATACTGTGTAGCTAACTGCGACCAGCAGCCCCATACGCATAGCTAAATGGGGCTTCGCATTGTAGTCCAGGCGCAGCGACCCAGAAAAAATGACTTCGTTCAACCCACCCCGCAGAAAAGGTTTGACTGCATGGGGTGGTCGGTTGGACCCTCTGGAACACCCCTAGGTAGTATGTGATATCAAATTGTGGTATCAATGAAATTTTACAGGCCATTTTAGTTGCGACATGACCATATTCTTCGAGGAAGCGTCTGCGCACACTAAGACTACTACACGTACCACTAGCACTGCTACAGGCGCCAATGCCAGTGGTGCGTGTTATAGTCTTAGTGTACAAAGACTTTTTCCGCGACAAACATCGGTTTTTGCCTGCAAACTAACTTTTCACGATAAGCTGGGGTCGGTGTAGTGTAGTTTCCAGACATTTTTATTTCGTCTTTATTTCTCCGAGTTAAAGCAAGCCAAGTGAGAGTGCATACCCAGCGATTGTGACGCCCGAACCGTTTTTGGTGGCAATCATTGAGCATGCACCCTCACTCGGCTTAGCACAATACAGCAGGCTTCTGCACAATACACAAACTGTAACTCAGAGAAATAAAGGCGAAATAAAAACAGCTAGAAATTAAGACTAGGGTCGGTAACGCTTGTTGCTATTGGGGCACTGAAAATGACAAAATTATCACAGTTTTTGCATTTATTTCACGAAGGATTCATCGAAACGCCTAAAAAACTGTATATGTGCATGTTGCTAGAGATGTCAGCAATACAATGGGATACATTGTAAGGTATAATATTGTGCATGGTTACCATGGTAACCGGATGCCTACAGGTGATTGGTAACTCCCAAAAATATCTGGAATTTAGACAGGTTTATTTCTTTTGCCTTTCGTGCACATCACTCATTGAAGATGAGCTCTACACTGTAAAATTAGTCTGGATAAAAAGGGAAAAGACGCCCAAGATTTGTCCCTCATTCTCTCCTCAGCATTAATTATAATTACTGCACGTTTTGAATAAAATTTACATATCATGATATGTCATTTCATTCTATAAATATATATATATATATATATATATATATATATATATATATATATATATATATATTTTTTTTTTTTTTTTTTTTTTTTACAATAGCTAACGAACACAAAAGTACGCTTAATTCTTTGATGGATAATCCAGCGCACGTGTATATTCCTTCTTTAGAAAGGAATTTATCGGTATTCTTGAATAAACTTCCTTTAAGAACATAAACAATCAATTGCTTTCCTCTGCTCTTTTCCAGGATTGTTTTGAATAACCATCGCTCTGTAAATACTCGAAAGAGCTACTATAGAATATTGGCTTTGCTTTCTGTATTCATCTTATTTTTAAGGGAAATTTGTGTCCATACATTATTAAAAACTATATACATTTGCCTATGCTTTGAAGTCAAATTTGTGTTGAAAGTACGACGGATGCAACGTATTTTTCATGCATTTTACTATTCGAAAATGATATTTTTCTTTCAATGGCCGTTTATAATGCCTTTGCTTACAAATTTTGCTGTAACTTAAGAATGCTTCAAAATATTCTTCAAAAAAAAAACAACAATGTTTGCAGCAGCAGGAGGCATTTTGGGGGTTACCAGTCACCTTTAGGCATCTGGTTACCATGGTTAACATACACAATATTATAACTTGCAATGAATCCCACTGTATGGATGATATCTCTAGCAACATGTACATATATTATTCGCAAGTATTTAACTCGTTCAGCCACAGAAAAAATAGTTCATGCTCTTATATCATCACGACTTGACTTTGGTAATGCACTCCTATTTCAGCTACCACAATCTCAACTTTCACGGTTACAAAAATCGCAAAATTCAGCAGCCCGCGTTGTTACCCTTACCAGGAGAAATACTCACATTACCCCTGTTTTGTCCTCATTGCATTGGTTACCTGTTGAATCTCGCATTGTATTTAAACTATTACTATTTGTTTTTCATTGCATACATGGATCTGCCCCAGAGTACAATGTTAATTTACTGACATTTTATAATCCTTCCAGATGTTTAAGGTCATCCGATTGTAGATTGCTTGTTGTTCCAAAAACGAAGAAATCATGGGGGGATCGGTCGTTTGCACATGCTGGACCTTACCTGTGGAATCAGTTGCCTCAAGCTATCCGTCACATTTCGAATGTTGACTCCTTTAAAGTTGCCCTCAAGACTCATTTGTTCATGACCATTTTCCAGTAGAATTGTATATTATGATGTATATTTTTTCATTATCATTATTGTGTCATTCATTTTCATGTGCATGTTTGTGTAAGGATTTTTGTATTTCATAACTTACTTCTTCTACTGCGCCTTGAGCACGTTAACTATGTGGAACTGGCGCATTATAAGTACCCTGTATTATTATTATTATTATTATTATATATAGTTTTATGCAGTTTTGATGAATTTTTCGTGAAATAAATGCAACTAGAAATGTCGCTTTGGCGACTGGTATGCCTCCGCCATAATGCATGATTTTCCCAATAGGTCTAGATAGTACATGTGGACACTGTGTGATTACATTTTCACAAAATTGGCAAAATATTGGAATGACAAGTTTGTCACAAATGTGTTGAATGTTCACCTTCCTTGACGTAGGTTTAATTGGATGAATAAGAGAGCATGTATCTAGGGATTTAAGGACTTTAACTTGACTTTGACCCATTCATACATTTAGGCATCGAGTAATTTTCAAGGTACAGGTGTGGAAAAAAAGTGCAATTTCTGAGTTGAATAGTAAATTGTTACCATTTTCATCTGGCCCTTGACCCTAAAATTCATAAGATAATTACTTTCAGGTAGAACATGCATAATATGTACTAAGTTTCAAGGTAACTTGAGCCACTTCCGAGATATGGAGGAAAAAGTTAGTTCAGCACTTTCACTTGATCTTTGACCTTTTGACCTTTGAGGCAAAAAGAGAAAAAAAAACTTTCCAGAGAATTTCTATTAGGTTACACACGCATACACCAAGTGTAAAAAAATAACCCTGCTGACATTGCATAAATATGAGGGTAATAGTAAAATTGTGAAGTCTTGCACTTGACCTTTGACCCCTGACCTTTGACCCCATGAACCCTACATTCTCTAGATAATCACTTCCAGTCAGTACATGTATATACTATGTTCCATGAAGATACCTTGAACAATTTTCCAAGGTACGGAGAAAAAAAAAAGAAGTTTTAATATTTTTACTTGACCTTTTGATATTTTGACCTTTGACCTCATGACCCAAACTTTCACCAGAGAATCTTAATTGGGTAATACATGTATACACTAAGTTTCAAGAAAATCTCTTCAGGCATTCAATAGATATGGTGGAAATAGTGAAATTTTATGTATTTGACCCTGACCTTTTGACCTTTGACCTTTGACCTCATGACCCAAACTTTCACCAGAGAATCTTAATTGGGTAATACATGTATACACTAAGTTTCAAGAAAATATCTTCAGGCATTCAATAGATGTGGTGGAAATAGTGAAATTTTATGTATTTGACCTTGACCTTTTGACCTTTGACCTTGAGCATGTGCACCCAAAAGTTGATAGGCACAACTTCACCCCCTAATACACATACATGCCAAGTTTCATTAGGATACCTCAACAGGTTTCGATAGTTACCTTGTCCACAAAATTCATTACGGACGGACGGAAGGACGGACGGACGGACGGAAGGACGGACGGACGGACGGACGGACGGACGGACAACCCGAAAACATAATGCCTCCGGCACCACTTCGTGGCGGAGGCATAAAAACTGTGTGAGTTTGTCGTTTTCAGTGCCCCAAATAGCGACAAGCGTTTACCGACCCTAGTCTTAATTTCTAGCCGTTTTTTCGTCTTTATTTCTCTGAGTTGCAGCTTGTGTATTATGCAGAAGCCCGCTGTATATATTGCGCTAAGTGGAGTGAGAGCACACACCCAGTGATTGCGATTCGGTCGTCACAATCACCGGGTATGCGCTCTCACTCGGCTTGCTTGAACTCTTGAAATAAAGATGAAATAAAAACGGCTAGAAACTACACTACACCGAACCCAGCTTGGCGTGAAAAGTTAGTTTGCAGGCAAAACCCTTGTTTATCGAAGAAAAAGTATATGCGCTCTAAGACTACTACACGCAGCACTGGCACTGGCGCCTGTAGCAGTGCTAGTGGTGCGTGTAATAGTCTTGGCGTGCGCAGACTCTTTTACATTTGTTCCAACAAATCATGATGAAAAGTGGCCAGTAAAATTCTACTGACACCACAATTTGGACCCACATACTACCTGGGGATGTTCATAGAGGTCCCATCTACCACCTTGTCTGGTCAAACCTTTTCTGCGGGGTGGGTTGAACGAACTCCTTAATTAAGCCTCTTACAGGATTTGGCCTTGACTATTGTAGCTTACAGGATCATGACAGATTTAGTATCGCGGGTAAATATCAACTTAAAATCCAAAAATCTCTTCAATTTGAAGACTTACCAGTTAAGTTGAAGTATTGAAAACAGGCTTTGGGCAACGTTTGGTTTTGCCAATAGTCCCTTTTCTGTTCGAATTGATGACTGAATGTGACTCGGTCGAGAGGACCTTGGGAGAGCTACACTGAATTGACGGCCAGCGCATGCGCACACAAACATCTTATCCATTCATGGATTTGAAATTTGTTCGCATGTGATGTGTGCGTATGCGCTGGTCATAGTAATCAGTGTATGTAGCTCTCCCAAGGTCCTCTCGACAGAGTCACATTCAGTCATCAATTCGAACAGAAAGGGACTACTGGCAGAACCAAATGTTGCCCGAAGCCTGTATTCAAGACTTCAACTTAATTGGTAAGTCTTCAAATTGAAGAATTTTTTAGATTTTAAGTTGATATTTACCCGCGATACTAAATCTGTCATGATCCTGAATGCTACAATGCGAAGCCCCATTACGCTATGCGTATGGGGCTGCTGGTCGCTATGCGTGTGGGGCTGCTGGTCGCAGTTAATTGCATGATTACTAAGAAATGAGAGCACTTTGGGGCGAGTAAGTCTCACAGTGTTAGTTATATGATAGATACTTTAACCTGAAACACAGAAATTCAGGGAAACTTTTGAGGTACCAAAACTTTTTATTATCTTTAAATCTGCTGAAAAATTTCAAAATTTCTTCATCTTTAGTATGACATTTCTATTGATAAAATAAAGACTCAAAAAGTCAATTATTCATTTTTCAATATTTCTGAAAAAGAGGACTATCAAGCACAACCATGTCGAGTGAAACTACAATATGCTCCTATATCTTTCACAGCATTCAAGAAAAAACAAGGAAAAATAGAAATTACGCGGTGCGTAATATATGTCCCTGCCGGAAGTAGTATTTTGTAGCAAAATGTACAATATAGGTCAAAAATCAAGGTCAAAGGTCAAAATTCTGTGTAGAAGTTTTGAAGCCCTCACCTAGTGCCATCACATACATGTAAAGCAAACGGAATCCAAATCGGGTTAGAAATGGCGAAGGAGTAGCATTTTGTAGCCAATGTACAATATAGGTAAAAATCAAGGTCAAAGGTCAAAGAAGTCAAAGGTCAAAATTCTGTGTAGAAGTTTTGAAGCCCTCACCTAGTGCCATCACATAAAGCAAACGGAATCGAAATCGGGTTAGAAATGGCGAAGGAGTAGCATTTTGTAGCAAAATGTACAATATAGGTCAAAAATCAAGGTCAAAGGTCGAAGAAGTCAAAGTCAAAATTCTGTGAAGAAGTTTTGAAGCCCTCACCTAGTGCCATCACATAAAGCAAATGGAATCGAGATCGGGTTAGAAACGGCGAAGGAGTAGCATTTTGTAGCAAAATGTACAATATAGGTCAAAGGTCAAGGTCAAAGGTCACAACTGAAATTCTGTGTAAAAGTTTCAAAGCTCCCATGTAGTGCTATCATATAAAGCAAACAGAATCAAAATTGGCTCATAAATGACAGAGAAGTAGCAAACTGAACATTTTGATCACACACTGACGCACACACATACATACACACACACACACACACACACACGGACACACACACGTACGGAGCCCGTTTCATAGTCCCCTCAGTGCTCGAACTCGTTCGGCGGGGACAAAAAATCAGATGTGAATAATGTCTGAACCTGTATTAGCTTTTCTCCCCAAAAGAAGTCTCTAGTCCAAAGGAAAGGATCACTCAAACCTTTGTATGCAGCAGTGAAAAAATGGAAAAAAGATGGGGTAACATCCTCACCTTCACAGCAAGAAAGCTGTTTGTGACATCAAGCTGCCTCTCTGTTAAAAAGCGGGAGATCTCATCAAAAGACTTTGCTATACTCTTCTCTGACTGCTCCAGCTTCTCCTTCAACAAGTTTTTATGCCGTGTTAAGGCTGCTGATGTTCTGTGCAGGTCTTTAGATGATTTTTCTAGTACTGCGCCTGTGTTACAAGACATTGCAAATTACAAAAGGTCTCATTTTCATCTAAAATATTGTGCAATGTCTACACAGAACAGTAAAGAATCAAAGTTGCTTGCATAGATTTGATGTTTGTTTCATCTTAATTGATATGATGCTAAGCTTTCAAGATAAAATGTAGATTTTTTACACAACAGTTTGCACACTTTACCAATGAAAAATTAAAAAGAGAACAATTATGACAGCATATTACATAAACTGAAATACCCTAAAACAAAGCATAAAAACATAAAGGCATATCTAGCCATGTATAATTATATTTCATCTCAGCCTTTGACCTTGGTAAAATAATACTGCACTTCGGCTAATTATGCATTGGTTGTGCATATGATCTAATACAGTGCATTCAAAACCATGTACCATAATATATAATAATGCTCTAAGCGATGTAACAATGACTTTGTACGACTGTTGTACATAATGGAATCAATGTTACACATGCATATTATTCACACTAACAAATGGTGCATTTTTCGTATTTTGGATGAAAAGCAAACACATCGAAAAAACACATCAGTTAGTAGCTTTGGAGTAGGCTATCTAGTTTCTTACCTAGTTTCTTAGCTTTGACAGTGTCATGTACATGAGGCAGAGTGACATCAGCTGGGACATGATGTTTGTCTGCTTGATGAGAAGAGTTTAACCTTTCCTCAGAGGTCACCTGAAACTTGCCCCTTGAACCTTGGTTTCTTTCATCATTTCTTGCAGCTAGTGGATGAAGGGGCAACAGAAGGTATTGAGCTATATCAACATTCCACAAGTATCTTATTGCAGGAAAATTACAATATATGCTTTGTGTATTGAAATTTGTGTATGTCAACTGCTATGTTATTCAAATTCTTAATCCCTGATTACTTTTGTTCTTTGATGCAGTCACATCACAGAAATGTCAAACCACTCACTCAGTGAAAGTATAAAAAGGCTCAGTTCACAATTTGTGACAAAATACACCCATCTTTCCTCCCTTCCCAGCACTGTGTGCTGTATAAAAAAAAATAAAAACAAGGAAAAGTAGAAATTACGCGGTGCGTAATATATGTCCCCGCCGGAAGTAGCATTTTGTAGCAAAATGTGCAATATAGGTAAAAAATCAAGGTCAAAGGTCAAAGAAGTCAAAGGTCAAAATTCTGTGTAAAAGTTTTGAAGCCCTCACCTAGTGCCATCACATAAAGTAAACGGAATCGAAATCGGGTTAGAAATGGCAAAGGAGTAGCATTTTATAGCCAATGTACAATACAGGTCAAAAATCAAGGTCAAAGGTCAAAGAAGGCAAAGGTCAAAATTCTGTGTAACGTTTTGAAGCCCTCACCTAGTGCCATCACATAAAGCAAACGGAATCGAAATCGGGTTAGAAATGGCGAAGGAGTAGCATTTTGTAGCCAATGTACAATACAGGTCAAAAATCAAGGTCAAAGGTCAAAGAAGTCAAAGGTCAAAATTCTGTGTAGAAGTTTTGAAGCCCTCACCTAGTGCCATCACATAAAGCAAACGGAATCGAAATCGGGTTAGAAATGGTGAAGGAGTAGCATTTTGTAGCAAAATGTACAATATAGGTCAAAAATCAAGGTCAAAGGTCAAAGAAGTCAAAGGTCAAAATTCTGTGTAGAAGTTTTGAAGCCCTCACCTAGTGCCATCATATAAAGCAAACGGAATCGAAATCGGGTTAGAAATGGCGAAGGAGTAGCATTTTGTAGCAAAATGTACAATATAGGTCAAAGGTCAAGGTCAAAGGTCACGACTGAAATTCTGTGTAGAAGTTTCAAAGCTCCCATGTAGTGCTATCATATAAAGCAAACAGAATCAAAATTGGCTCATAAATGACAGAGAAGTAGCAAATTGAAGATTTTGATCACACACGGACGCACACACGGACACACGGACGCACGGACGGACGCACGGACGGACGGACGGACACACACACGTACGGAGCCCGTTTCATAGTCCCCTGCTCGAACTCGTTCGGCGGGGACAAAAAATCACCCTAAATCTAAATATATGTACATGTTCAAGTACTTTATACATCATGTTTAGTGAGTCTTATTTCTCATGAATCTGGACTCTGCAACAATTTTGTGATCATGGAGTACAGTACTAAATGGAGAAATGTACAAGTGCATGTCACATTTATGCAGGGATCAGAGTGAATATTTTAATGTGTTTTCAAGTTAACAAATAGCACCTGACTAACGAAACTGACGAAAATATAAACTCTATGAAATATTTGGTGTATTCAGTAATGAAGGACGTGCTTTGGCAAAAGTGGAATGTGTAAAATAGTGATTCTGTCTCTTACATGATTCTGACTGTGCCTGGTTGGTGCTAGTGCTAGGCTGGTGTTTGACATCCCCGACCCTGTCTTCTCTGGGGTAAGATTTACTACGATTGTGATCCTCTCTCCTGCCCTGTGGGTACTGTCTTGACTGGGACTGTTGTGGTTTGTCCCGGGAATACTGAGGTCTCTCGCGGGACTGTTGTGGTTTATCTCGGGACTGTTGCGGTCTGTCTCGTGATTGTTGTGGTCTATCTCGGGACTGTTGTGGTCTGTCCCGGAACTGCTGGGGCCTGTCCCGGAACTGTTGGGGTCTGTCCCTGCCTGATTTGTTAGAATGGTTGTCAGAGGGCGTGGCATTGCCATGGCTACCAACTTGAGACACTGAACCTGTTGAGGTAAAATGGGGAAAAAATAATGAATAATAATAAATTCAATAATGAGGGAGAGAGAAAAAAAGGAGGCAAGGAGAAAAAAGGAGAAAAAGGAGCAGAGATCACAGACAACAAGAAACAGATTGACAATCAGTATGATGAGCAGTACAAATGAGATGCATTCATCTAGAAAACAAAAGAAAAACGAACTGAATTGAAGGAATTGTTCTTTTACACCTTTCAAAAGATCTAAAGAGGTGAGGGGCACTTAAATGAGCCTGGTGTTTTAATGTACCTTTCTGTTCAACATCAATCTTTTATAAGTATTATTCTTCCACAGCTTTATTACACAACTACATGTATTTGTTTCTCAAGGAACCTACCATTCCCTGAATTCAGAAGAAGCCTGATGCACCTTGAAAATCAAGGCAGGGTTTCAAAGTGTCAATCTGCTATAGTTGAGGATGGATTCCAACTTTAATATCAATATCACAAGTTAGTTATCATTTCGGAAGATAACTGCCTGCTGCATAAATCTTTGGACATAAGAAAACTCTTACTGGCCAAAAGAATCTTCCTATCTAAGAATAATAAAGTTTTCTTTCTTTCTGATTTGTAGTACGCCTATTGATACTTCATGAAACCCTCCACAATAATGACAAGGACACATTTGTATGGCTTCTTCTTGACCACACTTTCTATGAGTGGAGAAGATCTCTCCCCAATATAGGTCATACAAAATAATATGTGCAATTTGCAAGGGGTCACTACATGATCATGCTTCAATCTTGCAGCATTCAACTTTATTATGGTGCATGGTTCAAGAGAATAAACACTCCTCTGTGATATCCTGAGACAAATTCCGAAGAGACAAATCTTAAAAAGGCTGAAAACACTACACATCCTTACTATCTTCTCTCACAGATTTGCCTCATTGACACCCAGAACAACATTAAAATGGACTAGAATTATCACTGAAGGTGATTAATACCCCCGCCCCTAGTGTTGCTTTATAGTATGTGATGTCATGAGGGCAATGACGTTAATACCAAGTTTGTGCACTTGTCGAACTGGAAACAGAATAATTTTAGTTTACTGTACAATTACAGAGTTGACACTGAGTTCCACAAGGTTTGGGTAAAAAGTGTGGTTACCATGGCAATGCATTGTCTGATACAAACACAAGGGACATTTTGCATAACTACACTTAAAGACCATCATACACACCAAATTTGACCTTCATAGCTTGAATGGCTTATTTTGATACAAAAATGAGTGGTTACCATGGTAAAACATTTCCTCAAACTAACACATTGGTGTCTTGCAAAACTACACATCTAGATCATGATACATATTAAATTTGACTTTTATTTCTTGAATGATGGAAAAGTTATTCGATCTGCAAGGTTTTGGTAAAATTGTGGTTACCATGGCAACGGTTTGTGTGACAAACACAAAAATTATGTGTTCCACATCTATACCTCAGGGCCATAATGCCTACCAAATTTGGTTTCAATTGCTTGAAAACTGTGGAAGAAGTTCACTCCACAGGATTTTAAAAAAAAATGTGGTTACCATGGCAACGCATTGTCCGATACAAATACAAAGGACATTTTGCAAAACTACACTTAAAGAGCATCGTACACACCAAATTTCACCTTCATAGATTAAATGGTTCAATTTGATACAAAAATGAGTGGTTACCATGGCAACACATTTTTCTTATATGAACACATTGGTGTCTTGCATAACTACACCTCCCGATCATCATACATACTAAATTTGACCTTAACTGCTTGAATGATGTGGAATTTACTCAATCCACAAGGTTTTGGTAAAATTATGGTTACCATGGCAACGCTTTGTCCGACAAACACAAAAATTATGTGTTCCACATCTATACCTCAAGGCCATAACACCTAGCAAATTTGATTTCAATTGCTTCAAAACTGTGGAAGTTGTTCACTCCACAAGATTTCGAAGAAAACATGCGGTTACCATGGCAATGCTTTGTAAAGTACAAACACAGAGAGTGTCTTTCATAACTACACCTATAGATCATCACAGATACCAATTTTGAAATGGATTGCTTAAATACTATGGAAGTTATTCAATCCACAAGGTTTTGGTAAAATTATGGTTACCATGGCAACGCATTGTCCGACAAACACAAAAAACATGTCTTGCACATCTATACCTCAATATCATCATTTGGGCTATTCCATAGGTTGGTGGACATGAGCTTGAAATTTCAAAATCAATATTTTTCCGAATTGTTTATCATTTTTAGTCCTCCATACATACTAGTTTCAGGGAACAAAAAAATGAAAAGTTTATTTTTACATGTTTTCTTTGAAAAAATTTGGTTGAAAGTTGTGTCTTCCATTCTGTGCCAAAATGCAAGAAAAATAGTGAAAAATCAAACATGGCTTATTGTCATTTCATTATTGCAATATCATACCACATTATTCATTTCTGAATTTCAGAAGAGCCAAATTACCTATAATACACAACAGCTTTTCAAGTAAATTTGTAGTACTTATTCAACGACGAATATTGTTACCCACTGTAGTGATGTAACGTGAGTAACCAAAAAAAAACTGACTTTGTTTTCTGAGAGAAAAATTCTTCACACTAAATTGGTGGGATTTGAAATTCTCTTCCTTCAAACAATCTTGGACAAGGTAATGACTACCAAAATCAAAACAAAAAATTAATTTTTGTAAAAATGAGGAAGAAAAACTGTACCGTGAGTAACCCTGTAACGTGAGTAACCACCATGTAACGTGGGTAACCACCATGTAACGTGGGTAACCAGTAAAAATTGTGAATTTGGGTAACATTCTCTATGAGATGTCAAGTTTTAAGTCTCGTGGTGAATTGTGAAGTTATTTTGGGTTAATTAAAAGCAAAATGAGGTTACATCTCTTTGAGATGTGAGTATTTTCTCACCCAAATACCAAAGTTCCTGATCCAAAGAACCTGCTCCTTGTCTAATCCTGATGTGATGTGATTGGCTATTGTAGTAAACCGGTGTATATTGTGCACAGTCTGAGGTTGAGACTACCTTCATTACTTCCACTCTTGCTCTCACCCTCTCTACTTTCAGCCCTATTTCTCTCTCCTCTCTGATAACAGTAACTCTCTGTTCTTCTAATGCAACACTATTTATCTTCTTTCTCTTTATCTGATGTAAGACCACACATGGTTAGACTGGATGCATTCCTTGCTGACCACGACCCCTTCCCACTGGATACACTGTATAAAAGAAAGTAACAGCCAGCAGTGATAGCCACTGCTTTTTGTGACTCGCATTTGGGTAGCCATGCCTCTTACAAATGTGCAGAAGCAACTCCGCTTCAGAGCAAAACTCAAAGCTACTGGACAATATGAGGAATATAAACAGCAGCACAGAGAGGAGGTTCGGAAATCTAGAGCTGCAAAGGAAAGCCGCTGAAACAAATCTTCCAAAAGCTGTGAGAGAACGTGTGGCAGAGGAAAGAAGGGAATCAACCAGAAAGCGGGTTGCAGAATGGAGGAAACGCAACAAGGAAAAGAAAGAACAGGCATCTACTCAAGAACAGAAAAAAAGATCACCGTTTAGGAGTGCTCAGGCCTATGTAAAGGCTACAGCTCGGGCTAGGAGAATGCTTCCTCAAACACCAAAAAGGAGAAAGGCAGTATGCCGTAATCTCTACGATACTGAATGTGATGCATCAACTCCCACATCTTCCAAAGGAAGACGGAATAAAAGCTATGATTCTCTGCGCCTCAACCAAGAAACCGTAGATCTTGTTCAAAATTTTTATGAGCGTGATGACATCAGTCGACAAGCTCCAGGAAGGAGAGATGTCATTACTGTCAGAGAGGGCCATGGAAAAAAGATAAAGATACAAGCTAGGCACCTGACATCATCAATTTGGGAAACGCATGCTCTTTTCTGCAAGGAGTACCCAGATGTGAAAGTGGTAAAAAGCAAGTTTGCTGAACTTTGCCCCAAGCATGTCCAACTTTCCAGCAAGCTTCCCCACAATGTTTGCTTATGCAAATATCACGAGAACTTCATCATGGCAATTAACGCTCTTCACAAAGCATCATCATCATGTCCCCCATACTCCCATGAGCTACCAGAAAGATTCTTGTGTAGTGAACCTACACGAGCATGCTGGATGAATGAGTGCAATTCATGTATAAGGATGGTGCTGGATTCAGAAGAATCATGAACTATGACACTGCTGATGCCCAGTGGTATGTTTGGAAAACTGCAGAAGACAACCGACTGATGAAAGCTGTTGAGGAGGGCACCACACATGACCTCGTCGATTACATCTGCAGTTTGGTGCCCCAGTTTCTTGAACATACATACATAAAGCGTCACCAGGCATCTGAGTACCAGATATGCAAGGAAAGAGCAACCAGCAATGTTGATCCTGATGAAGTCCTCATTCAGATTGATTTCAGTAAAAATTACACCTGTGTCGCTCAAGATGAGATCCAGAGTGCCCACTGGAATCAAAGGCAAGTTAGCCTTCTTACAGTGGCACTGTGGCATTCTGGGTCTCAGCATTCCTACGTCATCACATCAGACAATCTTGCCCATGGAAAGGAAACTGTGATTGCTTATCTCGACAAGGTGCTGGATGGCTGACCAGATCATGTAAAGAAAGTGTCCCTCTGGTCAGATGGCCCAGCATCACAGTTCAAGAACAGATACATTGCAGCATCACTGAACACATTGCAATGCAAGCATAAACCTTGAGATCCAGTGGAACTTTTTTGCCACATCCCATGGCAAGGGACCAGTGGACGGGATTGGTGGATCTGTGAAACATCATATGTGGGGAAAAGTAAGGGCCAGAAAAGCAATTGTGATGCTGTTACATTTGTTGCTGCAGTGAAGGACATGAAGGGTGTAACAGCAGCAGTCCTTACCCAAGCTGAGATCAAGGCAAGAAATGCATCTCTTCATCTTGATGTCATATTTGAAGCCGCACGGCCCTTAAGGCCCGGTCCCACTGGCCGATGGACACAAAACGTATGCAGAAAGGACACAGCGGACGAGTAAAATTTCGGGGATGGCTCCATCCGCTTTCATCCGCTCCAGAAATTTACAAAAATTGGCGAAATTTTGCGAAAATGGAACGGAAAAGAACGGACGTGGGTAGTATGTCCAGTGTAGCGGGGGTGTTAAACGGATGTTCATCGGAAGCCTAGCGGATGAAAGCGGATGGAAGTGGATGACAGCTCCGAAGGGTTTTACCGGGGATAATTGCGAAATGGACGCATAGTGGAAAGAGCAGAAGCAGGGCGGATGAAGCGGATGCATCACGTACGGCTAACGGAAACAAACGCTCTTTCCGTTTAAATAGTTTATATGCGAGATGCATACGCTTACATCCTTTCTATTTCCATGCTATTAACGATGTATAGACGTTCCATGTACCATATCTTTCCTCCCTCTTTCCGTTTTCAGCTGCAGCGGATGTGAGTTGCGAGGATGCCCAGAGGATGCAGAGAGGATACAGCGGACGTTTAAGGGATGAAAATGGACATACAACGTTTGTTGCTCGTATGTCGCAGATTTACATCGTACACGGCGGAAAGTTCATCCGTTCTAAAAGTTTTAAAGGTAGGGGATACCTTTTGTAGACCTCCCAAAATGCAGCAAAACATTAAATATGAACCTAAGGGGACTTGTTTATGCCACTGCTGAGAAATTTGGAAGTCAACAGTTATCTACAATTTGAATAATGCACAAAACTCAACTACTCAGTAGTTTTGTGTGTCAGCCACACTAAAGCCTTTTTGTTGCAGTCTTCTGTATCTTTTATCTATAAACACAAATCTAAAAGTATAAGAGCTGATGTAATGACATATAGAGTGTGTGGCAAGAATGTATATAGAAATGTTTGTAAGTTTTGATGAACTTTCTTCACAAAATATACATGATGGACACACATGCGGTGCTTGGGTCTGCAAAGGTAGCCTAGTAATGTACTGGAATTTACGGTGAGCCCCGAAAAAAATTCAATTCAAAATCTAACGGTCAATAAAAATGTACTAAATGTTACCTTCAACTTTCAATACTTTACGGGAGTTTCTAAAATGATACTCTCTTCAACATACCACTGTATTTATACAACTCTTCATCTAAGGCATGCAAATGGGACTCCCTACCTTTAAGCAGCTTAAAACTTTTTGCGCGGATGAAATCACAGTGGACGGATGCTCGATGGATAGAGCGTATGAAACACGTATGCGATGAGTACACAGCGGATGCGTAGCGTTTTCCAACGGATGGCAAGATTTTCTTTACGTTTTACATCCTCTTTGCATCCGTAAGTGCAGTGGGACCGGGCCTATACCAAGAATCGCAAGCATGCAATTGTATCCAGTTGTCAAAAGCAGGGGAGATCCTAACATTCCTGATTTCTGCGGATGCAGGTAGTCGAGCTCAACCAGAGTCAGAGGAGGCACAGGAAAACCCTTCTATTGGAGACTGGTATGCAGTGGAATATGACGGAAGAATGTATCCTGGAGAAGTCATTGCTGTTGGCCAAGAGAATGACTATCAAGTGTCTGTTATGGAGCAAGCTGGGAAGTACTGGAAATGGCCCCACCCATGTGATGTCATCTTTTACTTGAGAGAGAAGATGTCAAAGAAACTAGATGCACCAGCTATTGCTAATAATCGCGGACACTTTAGATTTACAGACACATTTTAATCAGCTGTACAGCTGTATCTATAGTACAGTCAAAATGCAGGTTGAAATAACACGGAGAATATCAAGGAGAGCTCAACGTGAACATTTGATTCGGATTTTGTGTCTATGTATTGCGTAGCCTATCTGAACTGTATATTCTCATTACCTTTGTCTTACTTATTGCTAGTTCTTTCATTGATGCTGAGGCAGGAAATTGAATATGTCTCTTACATTTTTCGATTTGCGGAGCCCAAGCCCGATCTCCTGCAGTTACAGTTTGTAAGTTAATACATAACATTATATATTGTCCAATAAGAAAAAAGAGAGGGGAAACTTATTGAGAATGTTACCTTTAAGTATAAGCTGGTCCCTAGTTATATATTATTACAGAAACAGAAACTTGAATCCTACACACATTATTGAACTTTTGGTGAAATTTATGTTGTTGACCATACATGGACAAAATGTAACGTGAGTAACCGTAATGTGAGTAACCACTTTTTCTGCACCCCTAGTAGAAACCATGTGTTCCTTATTTTTTATACCATATACAAAATTTGTCTCACTAATATGCTTCTTTGAAATGAGTATACTCAACTTCCATGAAAGCTTGGTATGAGGACACTTTTCACTTTTGTTGACTTCTCATTTTATGCATGTCCAAATCATGTAACGTGAGTAACCGACACATTTTAAAGATTTGCCAGGAGCGTAATGAAATTTCCCAAGTTTTGTTTTTATACAAAGTATAGTCAGACTGTGTACTTTGTTGTGGTAAAAAATTGTTTGGTTCATATCTATAATAAGGGAGCTATAGCTCCAAGAATGAGTCAAGGTGTCTCCAAATGTAACGTAACCGTGGAATAGCCCATTTACCCTAAGTTTCATTTGAATTGCTTCAAAACTGTAGAAGGAGTTCGCTACGCAAGATTTTGCAACAGACCGACCGACCGCCTGACCGCCCGACCGACCGCCCGACCGCCGACCGACCACCCGACCGACTGCCCCACCAACATCACGGTGATTCCTACAACCCCCTTCACACTACATGTACATGTGGCGGGGGTATAAAAAGTAGTGGTGATCAAGCTATGGTGGGTAATTATACAAATAGTGAATGGTCATGAGTGCAATGGTACAAGATTTCGCACGAGGTGAAAGACAGAGGCGCTCAAATCCGACTTGAATAGTGCGCCTCATCTTTCACCGAATGCGAAATCTGGTTCCACTGCACGAGTAAAGACCATACACTATTTGTTTTATACAACACCTCGAACGTCAACAGATTTGGTACTCACAGATTCTTGAATTTAGCACAGAAATGGCAACCATTTTCCGTGAAAGACGAATGAGTAGCCTCAGGGTCGCAGTCACTGTATAACACTACATGTGTACGTACGTACACGAGTATGCGAAACGAAGTTGTTTACAAAAATGAGTGACAAAAGTACGCGCATGTAAGCGCGCTTGTAATTGTGAGTGCACGCGGCACATGTTTGTTTATTGTGACATTAGAGCGCGTGCAATAGAACATTTTGGTCGAACTACAATTGCACAGCTGAGACAGCCAGTTTGTGCGTGCAATAGAACGGTTCCCTAAATGTCACGTGATGGGCAAACGACCAATCGGATAGCTACATTCTAAATAGGTGTTGTATACATTGTATGCACTAATTGATCTTTGAAAGAGAGCTTGCAAGCTAGAGTGTCATGCTATAACAAAGAAACTTCATCTTATTTTCTTTGGTCATCATCTGGCCTATGAAAACTTTTTGGAATACAGGTAATGTTTCACACACAACTGGCAAAAAATAAAAATAAAATACACTGGCTTTGGAGTTGACTTGATCATGAAGCCATGATGGTCTTGTTAAAGTTTCAAGAAAGCAGACAGAAAGTTAATCACATTCTATCAAGTTTTAAAATGCATCTTACAACATCAGCAAAGTAAAGGAAAAAGTTGGGAAAGAGTGAAAAGAAGATATGATACTGTCTAGGGCATTTCAGTTGTTGTCACCTGCATTGCTTGAACTTGAGCCAGTCCCAACCTCCCCTGCATCACTCCCCTTCTCCTGGAGGGGTACACTTGGGGGTAGGGATCCCTGGGGCGGGGCAGCCTGGCTGTCAGCTCCTTCCCCTGTCTGCTGAGCTCTCCTCTTCTTCTTGTTCCTCCTGCTGGCAGACTGGAGGGAAGATTAAGTACACTTGAGCCTTTATCAAACTCATCATGGTCAACTGTGATAAAACTTCACCTCACTCCAGGCCAACCAATGGAATGATAAGTGGAAACAATGGATCTGAGCTATGAAAAATGGGTGCATGATTAATGTATCTTAATTACTTCAGCTGTCTATTCAAAAAGCACTTCACTGTTAAGCAATATTGCCTCTGAGGTAAAAGAGCATTTACAGTGTAGACAGGATTGCTATGTGAAGACCAGTTTTATGACAAATTAACCCTTCACTCTCACAGCTTGCAGACAGGTAAACTCAGTACCCGTACGCTCACTCACAGCCTGTAGACAGAATAAACTCAGTACTCACTTCACTACCTTCACCACACCTAATCAGACACACCAAAAAAATAAAAAATGCTTCCATCTGCATTGTAAAACTGTAATTCATTTTTACTCTGTGAAATGGCTTCAGCATTGAAACTACATACACTAAAAGACAATGATCACAATGCCATCACACAAGGATACAACTTCATCATGAATACCATGGTATAACTGTTATTCCAGGTGTGAACCATGCAAAAACACACTGTATGCATACTTACATACACCAAGCCCAACACCACATGACATCTCCCCTTATGAATCTTTACAATAAAGGAAATGACAGATGAGCAACATTACTGCTGCGCACATCCCATTGATATGCCACTGATTATCACTATGTGCAAAAAGAACATGGTCCTTCATACATCTTGATGAGAGCCCATTGATCTTCGTAGCATATTCTGGGCCAGGTAACATGGAAATTAATTGAATGGTTTTCATTATATCTTGATAAAGAAATGCATTTACCTACAGACAACCTGAGAATAAATAATGTCCCAGGCATCATTCAGGGCAGGAGGGCTGAGGCATAAAAAGTACACATGACACCAACAAGTGATGCTATCCTTGAGACAGGTTGTAGCCGCAATGACCCTGACTTTCAGGACAGGTTTGGAGTGCTTTGAATATCTGGTAGCTAAACTTATCACAGGAAGCAGACTGCAGACACTACCTCGGTTGGGAATCTACATGTACACACTAAAATATCATTTAAAATATCATTTTCACTTGAACTGTCAACTCCTATCCACTTCTTCTCTGCCAGAAAACCAGGCCAACTTTGAAGGTGTATACTAAAGTCAAGGTTACCCCTCATCTCTGCATTAACAAGCTTCCTGTAAACAGCAATCAGCTATACAGGTACATTGTACAGTATACTCCCATGCTACAGGTTGTACATACTCTACATGTATCTGATAGTTTGCATTCCTGAATTGATATACAGACATAAAGGTTATTTCTTTGCTCACCTGTTGTACAAGTAAGTTTCACTAAGTGTTTTAGGCAACAACAACAACAACAACAACAACAAAAAGCACCAGACTTTACTGTGATGGCAATTGTCCATCTTTTGGACCTGTTCAAGGCGATCCACAATCCAATGCAGCATAAAGATATCAATTTAAGATACAGGGCTCTGTATCATTCAACACAATTTAAGAAGAGTCCAAAGAGCATAGAGAATCACATTGTACAAAAACATTAATTCACAAACATGCATACAACCCAAACAAACACACACACACACACACACACACACACAAACAAACAAACACACAAACACAACACAGAGTTAAACTTACAGGATACCTCATGTACATCGGAAAAAAACAAATATACATCGACAGCAGTATAGGTACCATGCACTGAGATCCTCTGGTTATAGTTGAAATTACCAATGCCAAGGTGACAGAACAGTAATGTATTCTCAATCACAGAGGAATTCATGATTTCACTAGAAGCTCAAAAAAGTGCATGATAAAATATGTATTTTACCATAAAATCAACATGTTTCTACTTACAATAACTGTTCCTCTACAATTGTAGTTTTGGTTGTTAATTGCAGCTGTACCACAATCAGAAGATGTGATTGGGCATAGGGGTCTATGAGGCCGACACTGATAGCACTTTACACGCACATGATGAATACGCCATGAACATGACGTCACTGTATGGCACATTTTTCTCAATCAGCATTTTGTCTTTAACATAGCAGTGTTATGTTCAGCTAAAAGGTGCTATGTACAACGTAGATCAATCAGCAAATAGGATTTCATTGATGAAGGATATGATAGCAAATGCAGCATTGAGGAGATCACCATGCTTTCTTACCTTTCCTTTCTTCCCAAGGGACTGCCATTCATTCAGCACTGTTTTGGCTCCATCTGTAAGACATATGACAACATTCAAATCATCCAGGACTTTATTCCTCCCATTTCAAGAGCTCATGTCATTTAAAAAAAAAAAAAAAAAAACACTGAACAATGATTCTTTGGTAGGATTAAATGCAGAAAATCACCTAGAATATATGCAAAGCTATTTCACTGAAAACATGTACAATGTACGGCTCATTGTTTTTATACCAGTGCATAATTGAAAGGCTCTGTTTAACAATGTTTCCAAATTGAAAACAAAACAAAACAAAATAAATCTGAACTGCATGGTCATATATACCTCCAGAATCATATATTGTGTGAATATGAAGCTATGAAATGACTGGGTTGAAATAAACACCAAAGGCTTTGGAAAAAAAAAATGACACTGAAAAGCTGTGAGTGATCAGACACACTGTCAGGTACCATTGTACACACTGTACACACCAACAAGTATTCAATATTGCCTAGAGAAAAATCATGTTTACAAATATGTAAGAATGAACCATAAACTGTTACCTAGCATTATACAATGTAGCATTTGTGCATGTATATCTCTCAATTCTAACAGCATGATTCTCCAAACTTTTGTTGGGTTTTATTGAAATCGAACATCATACAAGACAGCAACAAAGTTCAGCACATTTCTGAAAATGATCCACCAAAATTTTTAGCAGTGTCTTTCAGCAAAATCCTCAGCATGAACTTTGAATGCAAACAATATGAAATTCCCAAACATGCATACAACCTGGAGTAGTCACTAAATAACCTGAAAGGTTAAAAGTCTATTGTGATAGTTCTCTGGAAAATAATCCATTATAAAACAGTGCTGGGTGTTACAATATATACACACGTAGAGGTGCCTATATTGAAGAACATTTACCGATTATTTTTTTTTTATGATTTGGTGGAAGCCACCATTATAAAAAATAATTTTCTAAACATGAAAAGGCAAGATAAAGGCAAGAGTGACTTCACAGAACTGCCCACACACACCATATTGATTCTGGTACTGTACAAAACATGATATTTTAGCGGCATGAAAAAGGCCAACGGCCTTTTTCATGGCATGAAATTTTCGCAAAGTGCCTTTGGCATTCAATGCATAGTGTAGACATGAGCCTTAGCATGCATTTTAATTTTGCGAATCTTGGCTCTTGCAAAATTTGTGAAGTTAAAATGCATGCAAATATTCCTCATTTTACAGTACATGTACATGTATTGTATCACGTATATCACGTACTGTATTTTAATGCACAGTGAACACTGTGTACTTGTATAAAGTGAACATTGTACACTAGATAGTTTGTGACCCGCTACAACAAAAGGATCCTAAAGTCGCTGACGGGTGAGCCGAGAAAATCAAGTTTGAAGGCAGATCACCAAAATCTGTCAAAACGTTCGGATTTCTGTTTTTACATAATTTTGTAGTCTAATGTATCTTCTATCATCTGCCGAAATTTCGAAGCTCAATTATCAAAGGAAAGGCCAGAAAATAGCATTTTTTCTGGGCCATGCTTGGCTCGCCCGTCAGCGACTTTAGGATCCTTTTGCTGTAGCTGGTCACGTTTAATAGCCAGTTTTTATCAACATGCAGTTGACTCACAAATCCAATACAGTGCTCACCTGTTAAAACAGTAACCGCTTTTATAGTGGGAACCCCGCTTTTAAGTACAATGAAACTTGATGTACCAGTAACAAATTTTGTACACGTTATCAGGACAATTTCTGGCTGAAACACCTCCATTGCCCTTTGTTAATGTCTCAAAATAATAAGAAAATCCTTTACATAATTTCAAGGACTGCATTTCCTATACCAGAAGGATTATTTTCGGACCTATTCCCAATACATCATGTCGATGGTACAAGTACACTGTAGGTCAAAACATTTGCCATTAGGCATACGTAGTAGGAAGTACAATGTAGTGCAGGCGGTCACCTCGAGAGTCGTCAGCTTTATCTCCTGATGGAGAGTTACTGTACAAGCTGAAATTTTCGCGGTGGTTTTATTTTCGCGAATTTCGCAAATCGCCTTTGAACCGCGAAAATAACAACACACGAAAATAACAACGCACGAATAGCGAAGTTCAGTTAGACCCTTGCAACCGCGAAATTAACAACATGCGAAAATGTCCTCCAAGTAGCAATTCGCGAAAATAACTGTACGCGAAAATTTCAGCTCGTACAGTATCTTCCCCATGTGTGGCTCACTCTCTCCCTGTTCGTGCACAGTAGCCCCTAAGATGCATGTGTGTACACGTGTGTTTGTGGCAGACAGCGTAAGAAGAAGGCATGACAATGAGAAACTTATGTGTTTGTCACAAACGTGCAGTCAGTGTCATCGCATAATGTACATGATGTTAACATCTTAAAGTCAGCAATGCTGCCTCTTTTTCAGCATACCAGTAGTTAGAGTCTTTATCATGACCTGAAAATGTACTGTAAAGTCTAAAAAGGGTTAGTTTGTTCTTCAAATGAAAGGTTTGTTCCGATGGTGTATTTGCACAGTACGAGACTGTTATCTTTTTTTATTGCCATTTTGAGTCTGCGTGTTGTTGCGTGTGTGTACTTGTTGATGTAGTTATCAGTAGGTTTAATAACTGTGCATGATTTAGTGTTATGCCGACATATTGGGCTTCATGTTGTGTGGTTTGCACAGGCCAACACCAGCCACTGCTTAGGCGGGAGCACCGCTTAAAGGACAAGTTCACCTTCATAAACACAAGGATTGAGAGAATGCAGCAATATTAGTAGAACACATCAGTGAAAGTTTGAGGAAAATTGGACAATCCGTTCAAAAGTGATGAATTTTAAAAATTTTTGTGTTGGAGCCACTGGATGAAGAGGCTACTAAGGCTCGTGATGTCATATGAGTACAACAGTATAAAGAAAATGTAAAGAAAATTCAACATATTTTCACTTTTTTCGCATAATAAAAGAGCACTTGAATTGCCTCTTTCTAAAGGCAATGGGAATAATATTACCCATAACATGTCAGTAACGAGTCAAGGATATGTGTACTTTTTTCAAAAGATGAAATTTCGTGAAATTCTCTTTATATTTTCCTATATTGTTGTACGCATGTGACATCATACACTGCTGTAGTCTTCTCATCCAGCGGTGACTGCACAAAAACTTAAAATATTCATAACTTTTGAACGGATTGTCCAATTTTCCTCAAACTTTCATTGATGTGTTCTACTAATGTTGCTACATTCTCTCAATCCTTATGTTAATGAAGGTGAACTTGCCCTTTAAACAGGAGAAAAACTTGTCACCTGACCTCTCCCGATTATTAAAGCGGTGAGCACTGTACCATATTGACTTTTAAATTACACTTGGAAAAAAAAAAAAAAAAGATCTACAGCATATCAAATCATTCAAAATAGAACAGGTGTCTTAACAATATCACCATTAACACTGTTTGAAGATGTATAGTATGCAACTTGCACCCCACATAATATACACACCATGTAAAGAGAGTGCTCCAGGAATGTTCCTGAACCTCTCTGAATTCTGTATGAACAGACAATTGGGCCCTGGAGTGCTCTAAAGATATGCCCCTCTCTTGGTTAGGGTCAGGAGCACTCATTACTGAAGCACTCTAAATTCTGTATAGATGGTCTCTAATGGTCAGAGCGTTCCAGAAGTGGAATGCACATTTATCCAGTGCATACAGTACTTAGCATGTTACTGTTAGAGGTTCCCACGCACACTCGAAGGCAGCCACTTTGTACATGTGCTCTCAGAAGCGGTGATTCTCTGTATGAACAAACTCAAGGAGCATGCATACATGTACGTATGTTCATAATAATAAAGTCAAAGCGTTTTAGGAGCCCAACTTCTAAGCCCAACTTTGTGTATACATGTACACATGGGGCATTTTCTAGCTCTAAATTTAATGGAGAAAAGGCAAGAATTCTTGGTGTATTCACTGCCTGTCTACTCTCCAATATACTGTACATACTTTCTCTTTGATGAAAACTATGACTTTTTCAAGCATCCTGAATGACTACATGTACACGTACTTCATTACAAACATAACATCACAGTGTTATACAATGTTTGTCACAGTTTGGTGATTTCATATCAATATGGGCTGTGAAAAGATGTCCTGTCCCTTTTAATACTTTAGTGGAACTCCAATAGCCAAAGGGACACACCTGTGACTTGATGACAATACAGTACATGTAGCATGTTTGAAATGACAGACACGCTGGATTCATGGCCTTTCTCACTGAAGTCAGTGAGTGCCATAGTATAACATTTATACCCCAAATCATTGACTTTAATACAGTACAAGTATGTGTGAAATATGAATTGCCATTGAAGAACTTTGTTTTATGTTTGTTTGTTTTTTGTTTTTGTTTTTTAATCTATACTAGTACCAATGCAGGTACAATGTACTAGAGTGCAATGAAATGAATGCATGTTTACTGTCTTTGCACGTTTTTTGGTGTAACTTGCATGTTAAGCATGGGTAGAGCCAAATGTACATAATCATCGCACTCTCCATAGTCATGCACAAACTTGCCACACATGCTCTGTCCATAGCCGCATTTACACCTACTAACAGCGTGATTTTTAAAATCGCGATATTTTGGTTCCACCATTTCTGTACACTTGCGCAAAAGCATGCAAAGTTAGAGCTTCACGAAACATCGCGATTTTTTGGTCAGTAGTGCGCTGTGTAATTTACCTCTCTTCAACACAGTAGACTAAGCGCAGGCTATTCGTATTCATTGCAGTGCAGTCTATTTTACCAGTACTCACAGCAAGCTAGCTGGTTGGAACGTTGAGCCAGGGCTTTTTATCAGTCCGATGCACACATAAATTTGTGTTTCTCGAGAGTAAACTTAAAGGTACGGTAAAACTATATAGCTTGCTATATTACACGTGTAGATCACTTCAGCTTAAAGGACAAGTTCACCTTCATTAACATAAGGATTGAGAGAATGTAGCAATATTAGTAGAACACATCATTGAAAGTTTGAGGAAAATCGGACAATCCGTTCAAAAGTTATGAATTTTTGAAGTCTTTGTGCAGTCACCGCTGGATGAGAAGACTACAGCAGTGTATGATGTCACATGCGTACAACAATACAAGGAAAATATAAAGAGAATTCCACAAAATTTCATCTTTTGAAAAAAGTACACATTCCCTTGACTCGTTCTGACATGTTATGGGTAATATTATTCCCGTTGCCTTTAGAAAGAGGCAAGTCAAGTGCTCTTTTATTATGCGAAAAAAGTGAAAATATGTTGAATTTTCTTTACATTTTCTTTATACTGTTGTACTCATATGACATCACGAGCCTTAGTAGTCTCCTCATCCAGCGGTTCCAACACAAAAATTTTAAAAATTCATAACTTTTGCATCGATTGTCCAATTTTCCTCAAACTTTCACTGGTGTGTTCTACTAATATTGCTGCATTCTCTCAATCCTCATGTTTATGAAGGTGAACTTGTCCTTTAATATGGGATAGTTGATGAAAGTAGCATTCAGGAGGATCATGAAATTTCGCCGATATGACGAAAGTGAGAAGTGGGCTCGTTTTTTATGACTGGTATTTCATCAGGCGACAGCAAGAACTCACCACTTGTTACCACTTGTTACGTACTCCTGTATTCCACAAAGTCAACGTATACCGAGAGCAGTATGGGCACTCCCAAAATCAATGCATTTCTGGGAGAACATTATTTTGTTAAGTCGTTGTGGGGTGATGATACGTGGTTGGAGAACTTCAGGTTTATTACTAGTTTTCATAATTAAGTTTCATCACGGAGGTGAGAGACCACGAGCCGAGGATCGGCCGTTTACCTGTACAGCATGTACTGTACCCTGTACTCTGGCCAGCGGCCGACGTACTCTACTTGTTCCAAAGAGGGATCGGGAGCGCGCGTAAACTCCCGGTGCACTCCGATACCGAAAGTCACGTGATGAAAAATCACGATATTTCTCCAGCTTGGGTTTACACTCGCTAAACTTCGCCTCACACATCGCGATGTTTCAAAAAATCACACTCCGGCTGGCGATTTTTCTGGCGATGTTTCGAGGGCATTTGGGTGTAGTTGCTTAGCAACTTGCACCCAAATGCCACAATTTTAGAAAAATCACGATTTTTCCAAGCAAGTGTACATGTAAATGGGCCTCATGCCTGTTGTATCAAGAGGACAATTATAAATACTGTACAGTTTGATTATGCGCTGTTCCAGTGTTAGTGTTTTGCTGCAGTGAACACTGTCTGTACTGTAGTTAGATTTTCTTATGATTCTGCTTTATTCTTGTTTTTACTGAAGATTCTTCACTAGCATCCGTATCTCATCTCTATAATTGCCAGTACCAAGTTGGGGTAATTGGATTGAACATGTCAGAGATTTGTCTGTAGGTCAAACTTTATTCTGCTGATCATAGGCATTTACCATAGACACTTTACCCGAGTACTCTAGAGACTACGTTCTTCAACATGCCAATATTCTCATATTGACTCCAGTACATTGATTAAATTGTAAAAGCCAAGAGTCTGTCAGCAAAACTTGAAACTTATGGTGGCTTTAAGATGGAAGTTCAGTGTATAAAAAGTCTTTTACTACATCTCTGAAACTGTGTCAATACAAAAAGTGAATGTACATGCAGGCATCCAGTGCCCATACACTGTTTCTTTCCATATTTTCATTTCATTTGTCGTTGTGAGGTCAACTCAACTCTTATCTCATCTGCTTTAAATACATCATGTGCATGCAATTTTGATGAACTTTCCATTCCAATACTGAGCTAGCACTTTATTGCTGGTGACTGGTAATGCGATTAACCCACAAATCAAGCCCTTGTAAAGATCAAGAGCAATTATCTCTGACTAGATTGAACAAACAAACAGAACAATAGCAATTATGGAGAGTTTGCCACCTGATTGGACTTTGTCCTGCTGACTTGCATACAATGACAGCCAGAGCTACAAACATGTGATGTACCGGTAGTAGTCAATGTGGATTAAACCACACAGACAGGATATGAATCTCCACCAATGATGGACATGGTATCTCATCACCACCTGTGTCATCCGTCACATCTTGTATACCAATAAAATTACTCTTCATACATATCGTAGCTTTGAAGTGATGGATGCTATTTTAAAGGTAGGGGATACCTTTTACAGACCTCCCAAAATGCAGCAAAACATTAAATATGAACCTCAGGGGACTTGTTTAGGCCACTGCTGGGAAATTTGGAAGTCAACAGCTATCTACAATTTGAATAATGCACAAAACTCAACTACTCAGTAGTTCTGTGTGTCAGCCACACTTAAGCCTTTTTGTTGCAGTCTTCTGTATTTTTTTTATCTATAAACACAAATCTAAAGTATAAGAGCTGATGTAATAACATATAGAGAGTGTGGCAAGAATGTATATAGAAATGTTTGTAAGTTTTGATGAACTTTCTTCACAAAATATACATGATGGACACACATGCAGTGCATGGGTCTGCAAAGGTAGCCTAGTAATGTACTGGAATTTACGGTGAGCCCCGAAAAAAATTCAATTCAAAATCTACGGTCAATAAAAATGTACTAAATGTTACCTTCCACTTTCAATACTTTATGGGAATTTCTAAAATGATACACTCTTCAACATACCACTGTATTTATACAACTCTTCATTTAAGGCATGCAAATGGGATTCCCTACCTTTAAAGTGTACACCAATACAGATTTCAGTGTAAGTTCCATGTAAAGATTGATGTCCTATTTTAAGATCAGTTTCATGTACAAGTACAATGTACATTCAACCAGGGATGCAGCAAATTAGAGAGATACATTTGTATTAAATACCATTGATAATAAAAAGTGGTGCTAAGAATTATACTGAAGGAAAATCAAACCTCAACTACAAACTTTGTATCACCCCTCTACTTTCTCTTCCACACTTAAAATATTGTTCATTTTTCACAGAAAGGTTAGTAAGTTCCAAACTTATCATAAACCTGTCTAACACGCTGCAGTGCAAAAAGTTCAGAAAATTGAAATGTTGGTGCATGAGGGCAAGTATATTTGAGTAATGTTCATAATATCTTTAGAGTCTGTAGAAGTTTTGCATTCCAAGTGTACTAGTGTACATGTACACATGTACTTGTTATTTTCTTGAGCCCTACGGGTGCCTACACTTGTACATACGGTACAATGTACATGTACAACGACTCTGATGCATCGATCATTACTGTTTATCATTGGGAGCAGTGATTTGAAAAATGTTCGAGATACATGTATCACATTTGATGCATACAGGTCTAATAGTTGTATCACAGAACATCCTACCATGTAAAAATTTTGCAATAAAGCCTAAAATATAAGGAGATACAATGTATCATCATTTTTCTTAATAAACCATAGCTGTACACATTTAAGTCTAGAAACATTGCACTATTAAAACTATGTTCACATTTTGTATAATATGATTTACTTTGTATGATTATACTGATTCAAATTTTTACATTGGTTGTAAATAGATTCCTAACTCACATTTACAAGTTTATGTAGGAACTACATTGTATTTTTATGTACAAAAGCTGGGTTTTTGTTTCATCTGCAAATGGTAAATGATGCCTAATAAAAGTGGACATTTCTCCAGGTCATCCCCTGAGCTGAGCAATTAAAAACCTGCCATAGAAAGGAAACTGGTTGAGACTGGTGGAGATGGCACTGACGTTCACTGATCCCTGAACTATGCATAGTGACTACACCCATGTTGGACAATAGACATTCACACTGCTACGCTTCAGCTGATTTCAATGGGAGTGGGCCATAGTAAATATGTACATGTACAAGTTTGTACATTGTACATTCACATACCTGTTTGGATAATTCAGTAGTGTGTGATTACAGAGTTAATTTGATATCTGACAGCAAACACAGGTACAAGAGCATTTACAGTATTGTATAATATGAATTGACCACAGTCCCTCATATAACACTAAGTTCATAATACAGTAGGGACTACCATTAGGGTGAAATTAAAATAATGTCTGTTTTATCATCAAACCGCTTCCAAATTATGATAAGACTTTAGATACAGCAAAGAAGAAAATCAATGTCAGTGAGTGCATAGGCCTACTGTTTCAGAAGAAATGTGGTACTCTAGCACTTTACTATTGAGAGGCCTACACTGTATTTGAATGAGAATGAGAATAATGAGAACAATTACCAGGATATCTTTAAAATATTACACACTTCTCTGAAAAATCACAGGACCTGGGTCTGATTGGATGAAGGCTAGAGCTACATTAGCTTCACTGTTGAGCCATGTCCTTAGCCATAAAATACTGCAAAATTTTACATGTCACTAGAGGTACAGAAGAGTTAAAGAATATTGTTCGTTTTCATTTTTGTTTTCCCCGCATGAACTGATGTTTGGAGAAACTTTGCTGACTAGAATGAGCTACTTCAGGTGCAAACCGGTACATTAGTACACAGTCATAGGTTTAGTGTAATGCCCACATTATGGGCTTCATGTTGTGTGGTTTGCACAGGCCAATACCAGCCATCACGTAAGTGGGAGTACCGCTTTTGAAATAGAGAAAGACTTGTCTCATGACCCCTTTCGGTAAAGCAGTAACCACTGTATCAGCAAGTGGCTCTCCACAGTCTTATCTGTCCATATGCAGAACCACATACTGGTATGTATGTTAATCTACAAAGGGGGCAAGGTGCCACCACACACTATACAAATATTCAATATTCATGAGTGCAAGGTTTCGAATACTGTAAAAGTGAAAATTTTTGTGGTGTTGAAATTTTCACGAATTTCGCGCAACCCGAAACTAGCGCGAAAATAAAAGCACGCAAATATTTTGGTTGCCATATGTTCCAGCAGTTGATGACTCGATCCCGCGGATTTAAAAATATGCGAAACCCTTCTTACCCCGCAGAGCGCGAAAAATTGGTCCCGCGAAAATATCCCCTATTACAGTATTGCATTCATGAGCGTGCACGTTTAATTGTTCTATTCAACGGCGCAAAGCGGAGTTGAATAGAATGTTCAATAAAACTTGCACCAAATGTAATATTTGAACCATCGCATGAATGATAAAACATTGAATATTGTTTTATACAATGTATCGTACAACCGTATGTACAACTGTAGGCCTGGTACAGATTAAAAACAGATCTAGGTGGGAGTCCGAGGATGAACAGTTAGGCCTAGATATGGCTCACGGTCATAAATGGGTGCGCGTATGCATCAATTCTTTATGATACACACGTTCAGTGTGTCCTAGGATCTATTGCTTGCTTGATTTACCGTTCAATAGACATTGTGAGTCGTAGTGAACTGGCATTCTAATGTGACATGAATAAGACCATTAAAACTTTCTGGTTCCAATTTTTTTCATTGTTACATCAACACCCAGCCAATGCCTTCTTAGGGTGCAAGTCCAACACAGGAAACCAACCACCTTCTACACTGGAGGAATAAATTTGTTGTTTTTATCAACATGCCACCCAAAAAATATTTTGTTTAATCAAATTGTATCTTTGACCTGAACCTTTTTTTTATGTTTTCTGAAAAAATACCAAATTTTGATATAATAAATGTGAAGAGATCCTAAATCTTCCATTCAAGTATTCTCCATTGTTTCCAACTTCTTGGTATCACCATGCATCATGCATGCTCCTTATTTTAAAGGCCACTTGTGCTCAAATATATGATGACATAAATGGTATCCCAGGGTACCAAATAAGAATCAGCCATTTTGTTGAATTACTTTTTTTTTTCAAAGGTTGTGCCCTGGATTGCCAAAAAGTGGAAATTATTTTGGTACTGGAGCTGCTGTAGCACGCATTAGCCACTGCACTGTTCCAAAGCACACACTACTGCTACCGTAACTGCCACCAGCCCCAACGTGAATAACTGTGTACAAGGAGAGCCCCGGGGTTAACGCTACTGCTAGCACAGCGCACCATGCATGCATATGTTAACATGCAGTGGCATGGGAATGACTAATTGCAGGTATAGACATCACACAAAGTATACAATAGTTTGCTTTTATTTCAACTGAGCTCACCTTCCATGAATGACTGTATTGCTTTATCCACATCACCATCATGGTATTGAACAACAAGGGCAATGTCATCTTTGTTGCTGTTTGGCACAACTTCTCGTACTCTGGCAATCTGTGAGAAAATAATTACAAAAATATTCCAGTGAACTACATAAAGTTAGTTGAAGGAAGAAACATGACTTTACCTCTTTGATTTTCAGTGCTATACAATTTACAGTATTGATAGCAAATGAGCATGCATACAACTGTATTAAGATGTGCACTGTACACAATCAGCATGTGTCTTTTTTTATTATTATCATCATTATAGTTATTACTATCATTATTATTATCATCATCATTATCAACATTACAGGTAAATCTTTGGCAGTTACAAAGAGAAAGCAAAACATAGCTATTCTTCAGCAGGTTCTTGGAATCTGTAGCATCCTCATCATACAAATGTAAGCATGGAAACATGACGGTGTCACAAGGCAAATTACAATGTAAATACATCAATCAAAACTGTGTCTGGTTCAATGATAAGGACTGTGTTTGTTCAAATCCTATCCAAGGGGAAAATTGAGCCATGTAGTGAAAATAGGATGCCATTCAAGACCTCTTTCTTTGAATACTCATGATACAACGTAGATACATAAAATACTTCCAAATCCGGAAATGAAAATCATTGCTTCCAGGTGACTGTTTGATGATGATTGTGTGTGTGTACAATTCTGTATGTGTGTGTGTGTGTGGGGGGGGGGGGGGGGGGGGGGCAATGAAAAGTAGTTTGTACATTGTAATACAATGGACTAGGGAAGTTTTGTTGGACTGGTATACAATGTACATCCTGGGGCCAGAGTCCAAACTGTTTCCACTTGTCTGCCTTTTGTACATTGCAGGAAGGAACTTTTGACTCACAAGAACATGTCACCCTGTGCATACTGTAGTAAAACCAATGACTTCATGATTGAAGACTCACTTACAGTGTACTATTCAAGATGAGTAAATGTTTGCTGAAACATGGAGCTACACTGAAACCATCACCTTCTAATACCCCATCACATGTTCAAGAAATAAATTCCACATTGCAAATCATTATTTTTTCTTCAATATTGTATGACAACTGCTTGTCATCATTGGCATTTCCATGGCAAAATCTGAGTCTTATTACAAACTGTGCTTGTCTTGCAAACAGTTTCTCAACACCAGAATGATAAAACGGATGTATATTTAAAAAAAAGAAAGGGGAGAATGATTAAGCACGGTGCAAACACCAATGAAGTGGTCCTCCCGAAATACATACACTGTATTGTACACTCACATCAGTCAATCAGTAATGGAGGACTGTATTTGACCCTGAACACAAAGAAGAAGAAATTATACCAAAGGCTATCAGAGAGGAATGGTTTCAGTGAGAAACTACTCTGGGGGCCCTGCCCTTAGAATCAAAGCAATACACAGCCTGATTCCTTGTCTTTCCATTATAAACAAATTTCTTAATCTTAATACAAAGATTCAAATCTCTGCATCTTTTAAACATGAGATGGCACTATATAGCGCCATAATCTCAGGTATTACGGTACCCCAGATAACAGCGTGGTGCATCATACATGTATGTACATGTAGACTTGTACATGTAGGTAAAACTCACAGATCTCTAGTTTTACATCATGTAGACCTGATGGAAACAAAATTCCCTCCCTTGTCTTGAAAAGGTATAATATATACTGTATAAAAAACATTTTAGCAAAGTGGAAATTTTTGCACATTTTTCGCAACCAGAAGCTAGCATGAAAATGCATGCATAAAAATATTTTTGCATGCCATACTCTATGTTCTGGTCTACAAGTAATATCCTCATTCTGCGCAATTAAAAACATGAGAAATTCATCTTTCATGGCCAAGTGCAAAATATTCCTCACTCGAAAATATCCACTTTTACAGAAGATTGCATTGCAGATCATATAAAAGATCTATGTCTACACACTGGTAGAAAAATGTTGCAATTTTATAACCTTACTACTAGAACATACAGTTGTACCTTTAAAAGTCACTTCATAATTTGAGTTTTTTACAGTATGTTATTTTCTGTGCATGGTATGAAACAGTGCTTATTTTCTGCCGATTGTCACTACATTTGTATGGTGCCAAACTGAAAGCAAAGAACACTGTGATATTCACTGCATTCCTTCCATTCAATCCACAAGACTTGCCTCATCTGCTATAAACAGGCACACTAGATGTTACCACTCCATTGCACGGTATGTTAAAACTGTTGTGATGCCTACAATGTACAGTGTACACTGAAAAAAAAAAAAGTAATATTGAGCAACTTCCTGTAGATGTCTCGGCCTAGAGTGAGATATTGCAAATTACACTGTCTGTAGTATGTCAACTGTTGGCTGGAGTTCAGAGCTGGCAGAGTGGACAAATTTGATGCATGTGCATTCCTGTATTCCAGTCAACAGCAAATTACAAGTACATTACATTGTAGAGGTACATGTAATGTGCAGTCAACAGCAAGAATGAATTTACATTTTAAGAACATTGATAAGAACACATAATGCCTCCAGCGACACTTCATGGCAGAGGCATAAAAAGAATAGATAGCAGGTATCATGCTAATGTGTAATTCATTAGTTCTGAACAATTAATCATGCAATTTCCCATACCTTATGAACAACACCCATAAAGAGCAATATCACCAGTGGTGTCTGCCTATACTGTATCACTCATCTCTATGTACATTATGTACGAATCACACAGATCAGTGGCCTCAATAAAAATACAAGGCAAGCTGCGCTTGTGCACTACATTTTGTATTCCCTCCTCCCCTCCCCCCCCCCCCCCAAAAAAAAAAGAGTATTCCAGTTTTCCTTGCATTTATACAGGATACACATATTATGCACATTTCCTATTCAAACACACACACACACACACACACACACACACACACACACAAGGAGAGTTTCAATTTTTCCTAGTGGTGTAAATAGTGCATCCAAAAAAAAAAAATCCTGTTTTGTTGTTTAATGCACCTTTTGCCTCACCTTGGCTCCTAGCTTCCATAGTTTATTGGCATTTGACACATATTGCACGCTACAAGTTGTAGTAACCTTCATTCAAAGTCACTGGGCAGATCTGTGGCTGTATAGCTCTATTAAAGTGGTGTACACTGTATAATGAACTCTTTTAATCAGCTCCTACTAGTGACTTTCACCTTTAAAACTTCAGTCTGTGAACTGCAAATATACTCTCACTATTCACAGGCTCAAGGTCTAGAAATAGTCATTGTCTCATGACAGTCAAGTCAAAAGTTTGTTGGCCTGACATAACGACAAATATGGGTTAGGTCAAAATATGTCCTACCAAACACCAGCACAGCCGACACAGTATGTGAACCTGAGTGACAGGCACTGACAGTATGGAGCTCTCAATACAGTGTACATCGGATGTTTTTTGAACACTTGCATTCGATTCTCCCAAATCAGGAAGGCTTCCATATCCTCCTGTGGAGATATACCGGTATTGCAAATCTGTTTCCTAAAGAATGAGCTGTCTGTGTAAAGCATAGATCTATCTTTCCTTTTGTTTTACAATGTCAGACTCCACTCAACTACATTGGTTACTCATTGTATGATAGAAACCTTAGTCAACTGTCCTCTTGTATGTCATGCACTATTTGAAGCAGGGCAAAAATTTATCTAAAGCTGATGAAAGAGCTCTCTTACCTGCTCCCTAAAGGCTTCTTGGGCGTGTCTGGGATGGTCTGTCATGACTGCTCTGGTCCTCTCATCAATCATCAAAACCCCAGTATCACCACTGTCCTCTGTACATCCAAGTATAAATTTAGTAAAAAGAAAAAAATTGGTATCATCAAATGACATCCAGAAACAATGTAGGCCTACAGATTTTTTTAACTACAAACCACTACACCTGCATCTAAGCAGGGAGGTGGACTCTCTTCCACCTCCTTGGTCTACGTGCCTCAGAGTTGAATCCTAAATGGAGTATCCACACATCCAATTTGCACCCCTAAATGGCATATTTTGTTGTGGCACCAAGCAAAATGCCATAATGTGGCACCACGTATCAACTGATTAATAATCACTAGCCAGAATTTGAACTAACAAGCAATAATCATTCACTGGGTGATGGCTCACTGCAGTAAAAAGGACATGAAGAATGATAGTTACAGTAAACCTCCAGGAGACAATAGAGACAATTGCAAAAATATTTACCCAACCCCCCCCCCCCCTCCTTTTGCATAAAACTCTGCTTTAGGCCAAGTAAAAAAAGATAGTAGTTTCTCGTCCGGGTTTTTTGAGCAAGGCGATGAGGGAGGTCCTTACTATTTGATATCTTACTATTTTTTCGAGGATTGTCAAAATGAAAGTAATATGTGTTTCTCGTCCGGTAATTCTGAGAAAAGTAACGAGAGAGGGCTTTACTATTTTCTATATCCAATTTATGAAATGAAATATCACTCTGTTAAGTGGTAGCTGTGTTATGAGAGACCAGGTCCCAAGTGTATGTCTTGCCTGCACTCTCAAACATTTTCAAACAAATATGTACCATACTTGAAATGAAACTTCATGCATGCAGAAATACATTTGCTTTTTCTTTCCATTACAGATGTCAAGGGAAAATGACCATCTTGATACTGGTATTTAGTGTTGTAATGGCATTTCTGATACCAGTGTACTTGCAATTCTGATGTATTGTGCTATTAATTGACAGGTATAAAACATGTCATTCAACAAATGTACGACTGAAATAAATTCCATGATATTCAAAACACTGCTTTATTTATTATTGTGTTTGTGACATTTTGTGTCCACACAGCTGGTACAGTGTATGTATATGCATTTCTTCACAGTACAATTGTAGCACATTCAACTGGAAACTGGCTTGTACAATTGCAGATGGATGTCAAAATGATACGATTTATGGCATTATAGCATTAAACAAAGATGTTTCTTCATGTTCTAAAAAGACATTTGATAATCACTCATCATTTGGATGATGATTGTACAAGTGGAAACTCGATATAACGAGATGGTCGGGACCGAGTCGTGTTCCTCGTTATAGCCGATATCTCGTTATATCAGTAGGCATAAAAGAAGGCATAACATAAAGACATTAATTTGCACACGTGGGACTACCCATCATCTTTCAATCAATACTGATAACATGCTGAAGTGTGTGAGGTAATTACTCACCTTTATGGGTAAGAAGATGTTTTTTTCGCCAATGAAATCCGATATCAAGAATGTTTTTCTTATCAATTGTAGAATAGATGTTTGAATTTGTAAATCTACATAGCTTGCGATTGTGTGAAGATCGTCTGTGGATTGGTATGTCATTGTGGTTATGGTATGGGTGTTGTGTGTGGAAAGCTTGAATATGGTCTGCACAATGCTGTGTGTGTGTGTGACACATTCTGTATGTACATTATGACTGCATGTGTGTGTAGATTGGGAATTCCCTACGTAGAAAGCCAATCACAGCATCAGAGTGCCTCACACTTGCTAAACGTCATGATGATGACCGTCCCACCACATTTTCTGCATGTACAGTATCAGTGCGCACACACACACACACACACATACACGTACAACATGCGGTGCTAGCTGTAGAGTGAACTGTCGTGAAGAAAATGTGTGTGTACAAGACAGTTTTTGGCGCATCGAGCTTTACAATCTCGGACCGTGATAGCACAGGCGAAGTTAAGCTTTACCCGAGGACATTTTGCTTTACCTCGCTATATCAGGTTTGATTGGCTATGTTTTTCTTTGTTTGGAAATCACAAAATGTATCTGGTTATAGCAGTTATTTCGTTATAGCCGATCTCGCTATAAGAGTATAGCATTTTACATGGACTTGTGTGGAAGGAAATTTGGGACCGGGAAAATTTCCTCGTAATAACTGATATCTCGTTAAAGCAGTGTTCGTTTTATATACCGAGCTTCCCCTGCCCTGTATACCACACTACAGATGTTACGATTCACGGCCGTGTCCGTGAATTTACGTCGTAAAGAAAAGTATCCCGCAGAAATACGATACAAACCAGAATCCGTGGAAAAGTTATTTATTTTGTAGATACACCCATTTTATAATTCCACATTTGCTGGAAAAGCGCACTCATTTTCTCTTCAAAATACATCGCCGTCAGATGCAACGTTACAGAGCAGAGTGTACGGGCCTCTAAACATTCGAATGTGTTCATGCGTGCGATGGCCTGGGGACCCGATTTGGACAGCTAGCAAGTTACAGACACGGCCGAAAAAATAGTAAATATCAAAAAAGTCGATGCGGCAACTGAAAATCGATGCGGGCGGGGAGCGGGCTGGGACGAGAATTATGAATTTCTTGGTATTTTCAGCGCCATTTTGAAAATAGTAGATAGTAAAAAAATCGATGCGGCGGCCAAAATCGATGCGCGCGAGGACGAGAAACTGGTTTCTTTTTTTACTTGGCCTTATATGTACAAATGTACATTACAGCTGTATGTAAGTCATACAACGAGCAATAGGCTTGATTGTATAGATGACAGGCATAGGACCACTTTGCTCGTGATGCTCCTGGCCATCTTCCCTTACCAATGAAAGCTACTGTGCCATGTACAATACTGTACTGTAGAAGTGGGTATTTTCGCACAACTAATTTTTCTCGCTCGGCCCAGTAAGAAGATTTTCATGTGTTTTTAATTCTGTAGAATCAAGACATCAACTACTAAAACGTATGGCAAGCAAAAATATTTGCGTGCTTTTATTTTTGCACTAGTTTCTGGGTGCACAAAATGTGTGAAAATTTCAACACAGCGATAATTTCCAAAAAAAAAATTCAAACCCAGGTTTGACAAGGCCTTGAGACTACAGCTGCCATTCGGTCTCGCATTCATCCATTTCTCGCAATGCTCAGTGTGGCAAGTTAGTCTCATTTCTCAGCCACGAGGTCTTGCCAAAAGGCTAGGCCTTGGTTTGCTTGGAATAGAGTCGAGTGGGAAGAGCACAGCTGGTTAGGAAATACACTGGTTTCCCACTTCTCATTCCTACTTCATTGACCCTGCCTGGAAATGTTGGCTCAGTAGACACAGCTCACATTTACAAACAAGAGGGAACTATTCCCACATATTCTAGTAACAGCTGGCCATTTTTGACATAAATCAAATCAGTGCTGTCAGGATTTTTGGCGAACTTGCAAATATTAACTTCCAGTAGACCAATGAGTAGACAAACAGTGTCTACATGTAACAGCCTATTGGCATTACCGGGGTAGTCTTTTATCAAGGCACTGCAACAACTTGAAACTGAATTATGCAGAACAAGACCTACCGGTGATTTACTTCGTGCACAAAGGTGTGTCATGTGTCAGAATCGCAAAATCTTGTGTATGTTAATATACATGTAGGTGTGAAGGTATTAATTCACATGTGTGTCAAACACATACGATTACGAATTCCCTTACAGTTTGTACATCAGAATGAACAGTGGAATTCAGCATCAAACAAACAATATGCCAACTTCTCAGACTCCCGACTATCAATAAGTGAACACACAATTTCAATTTGATCGTGTTTACATTAGTACACTGTACCTTCGTGTGAGTGACCAGTGGAACAGTCTATGATACACTGACACAGACCAGAACTTACTTGTCATCAGAACATGATTACTTTGTACATATGTATCACATCATTTCTTTGTTGCTGTAACATGTCAATATCACAAATTTTATGCCATGAGAAGCCAAACTCCATTTCAGACCTTACAGTGGACCACCATTGGTATTTTAGGATGGCTACAACCCTCTGTATTTATAATTTCACATGTTGTAGGCCTACATGTAACAATGTTTGGAATAGTGATTCACACATCCACTGTTCACCTTCACTCGGAACCTTCTAGCCTTAAAAAATAAATAAAAATAAAAAAATAAAAAAATTACTTGCTCCTCTTGGGAAGCTGCAATGCATGAAGGCAGAATCTGGCAACATTAGAGTGCAGTGAATGTGGATCTAGATCAAATATTGACACATCAAAACTTATTTATCCTCCCAATATCTTTTGACTATAACCAAAATACACATGTTATGAAAGACCTTACACAAGGGAAAATCTCAGCTTGTGCAACACATTACTACAATGGTTGTCTGCATGGTCTGCTGCCCAGCAGATCTCAATCCATTTTACAGGGTCACAAACCTGAGACCTTTGAAAGTTAACTTGAATCAGGGAGGTGACCTCCCTGCTTGAATTCAATAAAAGCACTCAGGTAACCATGGCAAAAGCCATCATGTGAAACTTAAGATTATTTGTCAAATTTTATGCATTTTGGGACATTTTTAATTCTGATGTTCTCAGGCTACAACCAGAATTGTTAAATTGATTCCTAATGTAATACTGATAAATTCTGATATTTTAGTTTTGTGGTAAAATCATGCCAACAAACATAATTGCATAAATAACTTGTTTTAAATGCAAAAGGAATTTTGTGGTCCAGAGTACTGCCATGCAGGCCAGCCCAACATGTCAGCAGAGTATAAATGTACAATCTTTGAAATACAAGGTTGTAAGTCACTGTATTCTATCCATTCTCACAAGCAAACCTTGTCGAGGAATACTGTAAATGCATGGAGTGATTGGTGACTACAAAGTTCTTCACTGGGAAATCCCACGCAAGTGTGTAAAAAGTTGACACCAATGCACTATGCACATTGGACATCGGACGATGAATGATCACAAAAGCTCACTTGAGCCTCTGGCTCAGGTGAGTTAAAAAAGACCACTAGGCAGGGCTAAACACTAAATAATAGCAGCTAACCTAGTTTAACTGACACTTAGTTTAGTGTTTGTTGGGAAAGTTTCGAACAATAAAAACAGATTCTAGCATGATGCACCAGGATGCCTGACTCATCTGAGGGCTCCACCTTGTGAGCATTCAGGTGGAACAATCACAATACCAGCAAATTTCCCATACAGGTACAATTGTAACAGCACTGAACCAGTACAGTGCTGCCAAAATCACCTCGCCACAGCATCAGAAGTCTCAAAGTATAAAATCACTCTTCCTTGGATACATGGTTGTACTTCTACCTCCAATGGATTTCACAGGATGCATTGTCCATCATACTTTAATAAACTTCAGACAGACACACACTTTGCATTGTCCACTTTGTTCCTGCCAGTAGTCCAAGATAACTACATGTACATGTGTACATGTACGCTGTGCATGTACTGTAAAACATGATACATACGTATATTCGCTGCATGAATTTTTCGCGAATTGGAGCCAACGGCCTTTTTTGCGGCATGAAATTTTCGCGAACTGCCACTGGCATTCAATGCATATACACTGTAGTGTAGACAAGAACTTTTGTGTGCATTTTAATTTCGCGAATCTTGGCGCTCGCGAAATTCACGAAATTTAAATGCACACGAAAATTCCTCGTTATACAGTAGTTTCTGATGTTACAATTAAAATATTAGGATTGTTCAAAAATCTTCAGCATGCTCATTCAAGTTAATAAAAGAAGAAAATTCAGACTGATATCATGTCTTATGTCACACATTTTCTTCCTTTACATGACTCTCTTTATTATCAAAAGTAATTTTTTACAATCCAATTGGGCAAAGCGTGAATCCTATCAATGGTGATCTGTAGACTTCCTACAGCCTGTACATGTATGTCTAGACACATCTTCACCCCTTGGATTGTTTGGGGGTTTCCAACAGATTGTGGGTCAAATAGAACTTTGAAGGTATAACTTTATATCAATTGTACAATTGTCAAAGATACTTTTGTCTAGTCATGCTTGAAATGCATTTTACAAGTTTGTACATGTCTAGACAGTTCATCTTAATAACAATTTGTGCACCACAACTCTGATTTTTTATTTGCACTTGATATGATTTGCTAAGTTTATTTTTTGATTCAAGATCAACAGTTTTATTCTAAAGTCATAAGCTTCAAGACCTCCATAGCCATACTGTCCTTATTTGTGGACAAGTCACGATGATAACTGGAAAACTAAAAACTTTGTAAAAACAAAACAAAACAAAAAATAGAAATAATTGTTCAGAGAGTCTGTCTATCATCGGTGAGCACTATGAAAGCTCATCCTGGAAGTCATTCTAATGATAGGATTTATTTTGCCTTGATATTAAGGCGATGCTTACCTGGGGCAACTAATGATTACCATTATCAGGCCAGTAAATGGACACATCGCCTCTTCAGTGTATTGTATGTGACTCCTTGTCTGAGTGCCATCTGGGCAAGTGTATGAAATATCTTTTGTGTTGTAGAATGCATTGGTTAACTACATGTAACTGTCACAAAACAAAAGGCTGACAACAGGAAGAAACAAATTGTGATGGACGAACGAGACTTTCGGTTTTCAATACATTTCTCAGTTGACAATATCAGGTGTACTGGCACCATGACAACATACAGGTACAAGTACAGGTGCAGACTCTGTGTACACTTGATCTGCTATTTTCCATACGTGTACATGTACTGCAATGTTTATGTCTACATGTAGGTCCTACTGTACATTGTACATGTACAGGCTGTATGTACAATGTAGTGGATACAGTAAATTTTACCGTACATTGCACATTGTACATACACGTATACTTGTATGCTGAGAAGTTAGAGAACGATGACAGTTCATGATTTATTACAGTTGTGTAGGCAAAGCTACAAAACTGTACATAGGTACCTACTACTTCTACGTGTATTGTGCATACAGTGTACATGTATGCTGTTATGTGGTTCTGTTGTTAAGAAACAACACTGGGTGCTTCCCTTTCAATTCAGCCGATCTTGCTTGAGAAGAATGATACATTAACATGATATTCAAAAACAAATGATGCCTTTCTTACAGAAATGCGGTGTTCAAAGTGATGACCCTGTAGAATCTTGAAGGTATCAGTTGAGCGCTTTCAGTTTCAATCACTTATCTTCATTGTATATGATATGAATACACATAAAAGTTGCAATGTTTTCAGCCTTTGGATATGGGCGTTTCGCTGTATAGCAGTAAGCGAAAGGGTTTAAGTAAAACAAGCCCAACAGAGAGCGCCACACAATGTCGCACAGCAAGAGTGCCTGGTCAAAAGGCTAAACTGCTACCGGCTAGCGCCAGATATGATTGTCCAGAAAATACGAATGATGATTGGGCAGCTTGAACCGAGGCTAGTGAGGGAGATTAATTTTCTTTAGATATAATTAATTTTTGAATTATTTTTGATAAAATAAAGATAATAATAAATACTGTACGAGCTGAAATTTTCGCGGTGGTTTTATTTTCGCGAATTTCGCGAATCGCCTTTAAACATCGAAAATAACAACACGCGAAAATAACCGCGTGAATAATTAAGTTCAGTTAGACCCTCGCAACCGCGAAATTAACAACACACGAAAATGTCCTCCAAGTAGCAATTCACGAAAATATCTGTACGCGAAAATTTCAGCTCGTACAGTAGGGTAAACTTTGACATTTGTAGTAATTTCATGAATACAGATTTAGCATAAATATTCCTAGAGGAATGATAAATGGCAAATAAATTCAAACAACAACAACAGAACATGTGCACAGGTTTTAACCAAAATCCGTCGTATGGTCCGGAGCAGTTGTCATTCTCATATTCCTCTTGACTGAATCATGGACTTAAAGTCATCAATTTGGACAGAAATGGACTAGCGGCTAGACCCTAGACCTAGAAATAAATGGAGGAAGCAAATGTTCAACGTATTCTGTTGTCAATATCATTTGGATCTAAAGTCATCGACACAGTACCGTCCAACCGGTACTCACTAACTGCTGTTAGTGTTAACAATCTTTTGGAATAGGCACGATACTACCCAGTACGAGACCCAAAATCCTATTATTAATCAAATTATCTAGGCTACAGCCTGCAAGCTTCCTGCTCAGGCTGGTTGCAGTTCCAGTAGATTGAGCTACGAATTACTTTGTAATTAGATCTAGCACTTATTAAAGTAAAAGCAGTTCAGTTGATCAAGGAATGAAATTGGATTCTAAAATCTAACGTTAACACAGTGACTATAGACCCTCGGTAGAGTCTATTTGGTGTGAAATTTGGCACCGTCTGTGGAGGTCCTCCGTCATCGCCTGACGGAAGATGTGGAGTAAATCGAGCAACGGGTTTTTACTTGCACCATGTAGAATAACGCACCTTGCATTCAGGTACTGCACACTCGGGTGCCCTTGTGACACGCACACACGCATGTAAATCTGCAAGAATCTTCAGGATTGAAGGAGGCAGAATATACAGAAGAAGAAGAAGAAGAAGAAATCTATGAATAAGTTAATACACCTCCTGACCTGAGTCCTGGTGAACTTTACCCGACAGTAGACCCTGTTACTACTAGAAAATTATAGGCCTATAGCCTGTATTTTAGTTCACTGATATTACAGGGTCAATGAAAGGACACTGTACTTCTTCACCGAAAGCCATCCACCCAACGAGCCGTGACTACCGCACCGGGCCACAACGGTGGTGGATCCTCAAACTTCCCCGCCCCGCAGACTTGTCACAGCCTGACACTGGATGGTGGTAGCGGTACACAGATTGATTGAAACGTTACGCATGCACGGCCCAGGCAGCATTTAATAACCTGAACTACGGTATTTACGAAAGGGAATTGCCTACTTCATAAATTCGCAGGTGATGTTCTTACCCCGAGAAGCATTCTTTCGCGGCATTCTGTTTCCAAGTACCTCGATCAGTAAGTCTCAGAGAGGTCCTTCCTTTCCGCAGTTACAAATGTATTTCTGCAGGACACTTTTCTGGTAATAGGTATCATCAAATCTACACGTTGATCATACGAATATATATACGATATTTGTTTGGGATCGATCCTTTGGCCGATCCTATCCGGATCCTTGTGTCAATGGTTGGTGTGTGGTGGTGAAACGCAGTGTTGTGTGACATAAGAATACCTACATTGCACGACAATGCGAGCGCCCAAACCAAAGAGCGTAGTTTTTGCTGCAAACGTACGAAGCCGAGCTCGCGCTCTCTGATCCTTGATTCTACTGCATTGCATCCATGCAAGAGCTCGCACGTGCCGTGCTACATGTACGTAGCTGCGCTGCCGGGTAGCAGACTTTTTTTCAGCCCTGATTGATTTTACCAGGATTTTACAGGCATCAAGGCCTAATTTTGATGCAAAACAAATTAAAAAACAAGAACAATTGTAGATATAAAGTGGATTTTTTACGTATCTAACGGCACTTTTTATAAATGCCACAATTTCAAGGGATAGTACACCGTCCGTTACAGGTTTCACTTGTTTAATTTTTTTTTGATTAAAAGTTTCTTAGATGAAAATCGGTTTTTATTTTGCTGAGATATCCAAAATAAAGTAAAAGAAAGAGGTCCTAATACACGCAGATGGGCCATCACATTTTGCCGCTCTCTATCTAGAAATGTTAGATCGTTTCTCTTTTTCCTCTCCCTATATTCTTTCTTACTTTCTGCTCGCGTTCTCCCCGTTTTCATTTACACTGAAGTAGAGCACGAGCTACACAGGGCATTCAGCAACATTTCTTTTAATCTCTCTGTAAAGTAGTCTCTTGCTTTATTCAAAACACATTTCCTTTTCAATCAATAAGATATAACATATTCGAAAAACTAATAACTGAGCAACATAGCAAGTAACAGATGACACTTATCGTCTTTTACATTGTTATAATTATACACACACACAAAAAGTTAATTAAGTAGGCCTATAGTCAAAGTTAAAAAATTATAAATTATATTTTGTCTCCTATAACGACCAGGGATGACACCTCATAGCGGTTTTTATCAAGTGGAAAAGGCGCTCTAAAAATATCAACTGTTATTATTATTAAAAAGAATTGTTTGAAATGGAAAATCATCATGAAAAGCATGGCTTGTGTTTTTATTAGTTACTCTAGAGACAAAAAGGTCATGGATTACAATAGACAGAATGGTGAATAAAACACCATTTAGCTGCATTCAACTTCACATTAGTGATACAGACACATTTGACGGAGGGGGGAAAATCACATAAAACAATAGGAAAGGAGAGAGGGGAGAGATGGAGAGGAATTAAGGGAAAAGGGTGACACTGATCTTGTTACATTAATATGAAACGAGATATACGAGAAAGATGTATAATATGTGCACAATGTTTCCGGTCATATCCTTAGAATAATCATCATCATCATCATCATCATCATCATAACAATATGAATGATAATAATGATACTAATGTTATGACAACAATAATTATAATAATAGTAGTGATAAGAAGAAGAATGATGGTGATAACAATAACAATAATAATAATAATAAGAAGAAGAAGAAGAATGGTGATACAATAACAATAATAGTTACAATGAAAGGGATGGTGCATGAGATAGGAATTTGGTGTATTAAATCAAGCTATGCTTGTAGCATTTTTTTTTCCTAGATGAGGTGGCTGTATGTAAGGTGAGATCAACTCCCTTGTTTGCAGTTAAGAACTTCATGAAATCAATTTGATCACAGCCCTAGTTCTACAGGGAGGAAAAAGGAGATCCGTTTCGTTCATTTCCCCTTTTTAACCTTTTGCTGCATTTCGTCGATTGACCAAACACATTAATAGTTTTAAATCGCGTTCCCACCATGTCCTCCTGCCTCACGATCGTATGGTAAACTAAATACATTGGAAGTATTGATCATAGTACAGTAGTATACGGCAATGGTTTCGTTGTTAGGGCGCCCTCTTCAATGATATTAATACATCGACAATGCGAGTTACACGACATTATTATTCTTTCCATGCACGATAATTATGATAATCGTGTATACGATGAGATAATCAGGAATCTATTCCTCTCGAAATTGTACAATTTGTATAACAGATCATTTAATATACGATACGGATTTAATTCAATTTCTGAAGTCGGCACGTTTGCAGTATGGATCGGATAATCGGGTCTCATTTAAAGGGATGGTATAGTATTGGTAGAGATGAGGATTGAGCTTTTAACTTTTTGCGAGATGTATAGAAACTTGTTATGAATAATACAGAGCAACTTGTTCTATGAGGAATTTAAAGTTTATTGGATAAAAATCGGCTTTGGAATAGCTGAGAGAGCCAAAACCAGAGTAAAGCAAAGCTATCCTAATATTCAGGTGGGTTCCACTTTTTTACGATTGCTTTGTTTTGGATATCTCCGTCATTTCAAAACAAATTTTCATCGAATAAACGTTGAATCCCTCTTAGAATTGCATGCTTTTCCATAATTCATATAAGAGGTTTCTCATTATCTCTCACACATACACACACACACATACACACTTTTTTTTTTTTCAACGATGTTTATTCTGTTCCATTCAAAATAATAGAAAAAAATAACAATTTTCATTTGCTACAATTGAAATGACGAAAATATACATTTGTGATCATAATAGCAAATTTGCTATTGCTGTACATAATGACATAACAAAAATTACATTTTCATGAACAATTATCAAATTACCTAGAGTCACTTCCCCTATGCTCTCAAAAAATTGCTTAAATTTAACAGTGATAATTCAATTCTTCTGGCATTAATCTTAATAATCATCCAAGTGAATTATGCAGCAAAATTATACAGTAATAATGGAACCATATTATTTATCAACCAATACCCGCCCACCTACTAACTCATATCCCTTACTGAGTCCCTATGATCACCCCCACCAGTTCCCTCCCTTCCTGTTTCCTCCCCCACCCCTATCTGTACACATGCAACACACAAACACACACAAACACACCCATACACACACACATACACATGCACCTAATTTGGTTAACTGCTCTTGCCTACACATCGCAATATAGTAAATATAGTTATATAATCAGCCCGCCAACAGGCTGACAGGAACGCATGGGAAAGGAGGGGGAGAAAATACAAAACACCACAAGAGAAAAAGAAAAAAAAAGAAAAAAAAAAGAAGAAGAAGAGGAGGAGAAATGAAGGAAAGGAAAAAAATGAAGAAAAGAAAGAGTGGAATACTATGGAAACATTTCTATTTTCATAAAAGTCACAGACGTTGCACGTAGCTTCAGACTGGTTTATTCAACGAAGTCTCAAAATATTCCCATTTTTGTAAATGTACATGTAGCTTCCCAGCCTTGGTCGCCAGGATTTTTTCCTCATTTATTAATTCAACAATAATCTTTCGCATCTTTTCTCCAGTGGGTAACTTATTTCCCGTTCTAGATTTAAAAATGATGTATTTTGTTAAAATAATCAAAGTATTTACACATTTTGATCTATTTGAATAACCAGAGATTCCCCCAAATATATCTCTCCAATCCATATTCCTTAACTCATTTATATCAAAATAATTAATTATGAATTCCCATAACGGTTTCACTTTAACACAGTGTAAAAATAAATGCAGATAAGTTTCAGGCTCATGTTGGCAGAAGGAACAAAGGCTGTCTGTTACAAAACCAAACTTCATTAAACGCTCCTTAGTGTAAACTACGCCATGTAACATCATAAATTGAAATTCTCTATATTTTCTTATCAATGTACACTTACTCGGTTTAATAAAAATATCTTTTATTTCTTTGTTTGTATAATCATAACTACTGTGGTCATCTTTAATTTGTAAAACATAAGATGACTGTAAATCTTCCACCATAGCCTCATATATTTTTCTCGATTTTAAAACTTGCAAATTTACTCTCTGACCAGAAAAAATCAATTTTAAGTCAAAGTTTGTGGAATCAACTTGCTGAAGTGTCCCTGCTCTCATAGAGTCTTTCCATTTCTGGGGTATAGCATTAAATATATCATTCAGTTTAAGCAATTCTTCTACCTTAAAACCAAGACCCAAGCTTTGAAAATGTGACTGAGATCTCAAAAGACCGTTATTTAATATATCTTGTATTGTAATTATTCCTGCATCAAATAAATCTCTATGAAAAAACATCCTACCTGCTATGCGTACACTCCTATTATTAAATATTATTGGATTTACAACCTCATTTTCCAATTGTCTATATTTATAGATATCGAGCCAAACCTTCAATATTTCCGAATAAAAAGGTGGTACATTATCTGTCATAATAGATGAATCAAAGTCACACATAAACAGGAATCTACCTCCTACAGTACTAAAACAGAAGTCAAAAAATAATTTCCACCCAACTTCTTTTTCTCCATATAGAAGGCGTTTTAACCACATAATACGTTGTGCCTTAACAAATAACCGAAAATTCGTCATTCTTAAACCCCCAAACTCATAATCTTGATACATAATATTTCTCTTTATACGGTCTTTGCCATGCCATAAGAAATCAAAGGTAATTTTTTCGACTTCTGAAAATACCCACTGAGGAACAACAATAAGTGATGCTACATAATTTAATTTTGACAAGGCGAATGTTTTCATAAGATGTATTTTTCCCATAAGTGTTAAATCTCTTTCTTTCCACCATCCTAAAAGACTTTTTATCTTACTTAATATTTCTTTAAAATTTAAATTCTCTTTTGCCTTAACATCTAAGGAAAAATAAATTCCTAATATTTTGATTTCTTGAACAAAATTCCCAAACACACACACACACACACACACTCACACACACACACACACACACACACACACACACACACACACTCACACACACACACACACACACAATGTTATACCTGAGGTTATGTCTTAACCCGAACTATAATGATAACCTTTATAAGCGATGGCGACAGTTTATTTGATTTTACAATACCCCTGCTGGTTACACTAAACAGGTGGGGAGGTACTACACTTCCACCTTCCTGCACTAATGAACATTGTGTGACTACATTATAGATCTCACTGCAGTATGTCGCACATTTTGTACAAATTGATTATTCAGTGACCGATCCAGGTGGGGGCGCACCGGGCGTGCGCCTTCTTTATTTTCTGTTAAAAGAAAGGAAATAAAAAGAAAAAATGGGAGGTGCTACCATGCCCCCCCCCTTGCTTTATGTAAAGGCGCCTCCCTTTACGGAATTCCTGGATCCACCCCTGTTATTCCTTTAACCGTGGCAACTTCAAGTGTATTTAATACGATGATTTTGATAAATAAATGACACAACGTTGTCTCACACTGCAGCACAGACTGAAGCCAGTGTGTGAAGTGAATTCACGTCACAGAAAACCTCTCTTAGACTCGATTTAAGGAGCACACAATTAAGACGAAAGTTTACCACACTTTCTTTTGATAGACATTAACGATTGATTTTTAGTGTAATCTATGAGTTTTGAAATGAAATAAAAACGGAATTATTCCTTTTCAGCAAAAATGGCAATCTTTACAAAAATTCAATAAGGCGTGGTGTACAATCATATACAGAAGTATAGGCTTGATTAGCACAATAAAAAGCCGTCAACAATATAACGGTTGGATCGATAAAGAGAGAGAGAGAGGGAGGGAGAGTGGAGCACTGGGTGATTATTATGCTCCGTTTTAACACCATGTTAATTCCCGGCAGCCACGGCAGCCACGTTTCAGACCACCGTGGCTAAAACGGGATGGACTTGAAACAACGTCTTAAAACGGGATAGGCTAACGTGACAGGCCGTGATTGCCGTGGATGTGTCAGATTTTTAGACTGTCAAAAAATTTGCCACGGCAGTCCCGGTGCTAATGAGGAATCTTGTATGCCGTGATAAAACGGGGTGAACGCAACAAAACACGACGGCATGTAATAGGCCGTACGTAACTAAACTTGGAGGCGGCCCGTCACGGACACGACGGAAAATACTGATAGTCTCTAGCCCGACCAGTTGCCGGGAGAATAACGTCTGATAGTAATCTTTCACCGGTTCGAGGACTGGAACGAAGGAGACTAGAATGCGGAGGAAAACAGGGAAATATCTCATCTACCCACGGCGCACTATGTTTCGGGCAAACGGGGCTGTCGTGGTCGCATAGGGAACATGGCGTAAACTTATGGAGACTGGTGACTAGAGTTTTCCCAAAGTTGCTTTACATCCTTTATGTTTGAGTTAGCATCCCCTCCCCCACCATAAACAGTATACAGTCACCTGCGTCATGATTGTATAGGTAAATTGAACGAATGGCAAATAACATGATGCGCGCCAAATGTTGTGCATTGATTTTTCTCTCTCTTTTTTTCGGCTGAACTAGCCAGTTTCCGCTTTTAGCTGACGAAGGCAAATACAAGAAGTATTTGGTTAGCTATTGGAGAACATTCTCATGCTCTTCGCTCGACAGACACACTGTTCTAGTTTTAAGTACCTTATTATACTTATATGGCAAAAAGCAATACTGTTCCAATTTTGTCCAAGACAAATAAAATATTCATGAAATCCTTAACATCTCTTGCTGATATTATGTCTGTGACTTTAAAGATACTAATATACAATAGTAATTTGCAAGCAAAATTCTTGCATTCATATTCTTACATGACTGTATAGGGACTTCAGCACGAAAGATATGAGTTCGTGTTGATTTTATAATCTGGGATAAAATATTATATTTTACTTCATTACCCAAATAATGCTAAAAACGAAAGTTTCCTCATGCACAACAATCATCGTGATCGGATAGATAGGATCAAATTCTTGCTTTAATTGATGAAAGATCTCTGCTACTAACTATTTTTCTCTCGTTGTATCTTGGAAGAAGGAAGGATAAATGGGGTTATGTAGTCACATCAAACACTAAATAAGCAAGACTTACAAAAATAATATAGTGGATACCCGATCAGCAGTCTAAATCTACATGAATCCAGACCAGTCATGGCATATAGCAACACATCACTGCATAAGCTGCATGGTGCCCCCTCCCTCATCATAATGTTAATGACTCTAAGAAATAAATAAGTTGGTAGTAATGGAAGGCGAGATTGTAAGACACGTAGATGTCCATTGTCCATATCAAACAAATTTTCTCGTTCAACTTCAAATAGTTACATTCGAGGCGAAAAGAAATTGATCCATAAAACTGCAATATCAAAGAATGTATATCATTATGCCGACTCAGCCAGCATGGGTGAGCAAAATGAAAACAACAGCAAACAAACAATGCAAATACATCCATCATGTTGATCACTTTTTCCACATCATGTTCTCGTCATGAAGCGAAAGTCATGAACTGACCTTTGACCTTACTCCGCATACAGTCAGACAGCTAAGCAATTTGACTTTAGTCTGACCTTGGTCTGACCTTCCTAGTCACTCTACATGGTCGCCTAAAATCTGCCCTCAAAGCATTTCTGGTGGATGTACAAAAAAGTGGGCTCCAACTTGAGGGATATATTTGAGGGGTTTTTTGTGAAAGGAATTCATCAAGGGTGAATTATTCAATTCAATTCTTTATCTTTGCACCTTAAGTTTGTGTAAAACATCGTGTAAACTCAACATGTTGGAAATAAATTTTAGATGGCTCATGCAGTTTATATCTATTTCCATAGATTTGCCACTTGATATTCAGGATCTCATTCACCTGCAATCTAATATTTTATGTAATCTTTTCCGTCATATGTTTGGTTTGTTGTTGTTGTGGTTTTTTTTTTTTGTGTGTGTGGATAAGTCAATTTGTTTTGTTTTTTTTTTTTTTTTTTTTTTGTTGTTGATGCAATAGAATGTGTTTTCTCTTCGCGGAAGTTAAACCATTTAACAATAGGTGTCTTTTCTAAAATATACATTTCCTTCGTCCTGAGATAATGAACTTTTTAGAACGTTAAAAATATGAAACGTATATAAACATCGTATATTGCTCACTACAAAAGCGAATAACAGTATAAGTCACATGATAATTAAAGTATAAAAACTTGCTGTTATACAAAAGATGTTCAGTTAGCAAAAAAAAAAATAAATAAATAAATAAAATCCGAGTTATTCGGGTTAACCTTCCATTATTGTTATTGTTATTGTTATTCTTTATAATCTATTACTTACGATACATCTCTAAAATGCACCATTTATTTCACTATTAAGGCGCGGAGAAGTATTATACCAAGGTCATATTATTCAAAATGGTACATTCCGACAATGGGATAGAGCACACTCGTTGTCGTGATCCAGCGGTGATGATTTACATTCGCCTTTGTAAGACTTCGTGGTCTTCATGATTCAGTCCTCTGTCTTCTTGAGTTTACAATTATAATCCTTATATACTTACACAGCAATCAGATGGAACTTCTTACAATATCACATAGAATCAATCGTCTCGGCTTCTTAATTTTTTAGAGCTTTTTGCTCTTCGCATGTAATCACCATCACCAATATAAAAAAAAAAAATCATCCCCAACAGACAGGGAGAGAGAGAGAGAGAGAGAAAGAGAAAGAAAGAAAGAGAGTGGGAGAGAAGAATTAGTGAGACAGATAGGATTTAATTATATTTCTGGTAACATGCAAATCTCGATGTTAGTGGTCTGAAACGTGGCCTGAAACAAAATGAAACGGACTTGTTGCCCGATCGGGCCAGGAAAAGATAACATGTATGATATTTTGGGGCGCAATATCGATTTTAGTGGTCCTGGGTCCTGGGTCACCAGGCTACATAATACTATTCTGACCTAGTCTGACCTCCGTGAAAACGGTATAGTAAGATATATCTTCACTGTTTGATGGATTCGCTCATTCAATACGTGCGACGAAATTGACAGTGAAAATTGGCCATCACTGTTTGATGGATTCGCTCATTCAATACGTACGACGAAATTGACAGTGAAAATTGGCCTAACGATCATGAATACGTAAAGCAATGTGTTCCACCTGGAGCCGTTTCCTCTCACAATGCAAAATTATCGTTCAAACTTGTTTTCTTGACCAACAGGCTGTGTAATGAGTGATCAACTTTATTTTCTCTGTCTTAATTACGCCTAACTGCCTTCATAGTCATGCGAGACAACAAGCTTCTCGATTCCTTCCATCAGTTAGGCCAAACTAGTTATCAATTTGGCCACCGCATGTATAGTTCTGACTATAAAGATACAATGCAATTGTATGTTAAAGATGTTGGCAAATAATCACATAAAAACTGTAGGCCCTATGGTTTTCGTCTGAAATTTTCTTCGGCTGTAGAAAAAACAATAGTAGGTTTCATTTTACAAAAATCAAAGTCACGTTGCACGATACACTAGAATTGTGTGGGTCAAACTTACGCGAGTTCTGGGTAGTCTCCGCCATAATGATCCAAGGTGTACGTCCACTTCTCGAATAGACAAACTGAATCTTTTTCATAAAACAGAACAACTTTACTCAGCTTGAGGTTTGGTACACACTTCACTACAATCTACGTAAACCCACCAACGAGTTTATCTCAAAACTATACTATTTATAGAGAGATGAAAGTGACATTCAGAGCCCGCTTTGATGGCAACCTTGTGAAAAGACGTCAAATGGTTTGTTCGGTTTGGTTCTGTTAACTCCTATATCACCCATATCAATGGGCACATAGGTATATGCCCCTATTCAACAAGATACTGAATACGAGAAGATGCAAATACCAATAGAAAAGGACTTAAGAAAGATCTCTCATAGAATCCTTGAGCCTTGGAAACAATGCGCCGGGATTTGTTGGTAACAAGACCTTAACCGTTTTACTCCCGTTGAAGAAATGTCCGTCCAATGGTCTTAAACATCTGTAACTGGCAGTATTAATGACTTAATCACTGCTACAATCTCTGTGAAGTTATCTACACTTTATCACTTGTTATTGATTTGAGATTTATGTTGAGAAATAACCTTTGAACCTGATCAAATCTTGAAGGAGCGATTGTCAGCAAGATGCTCGTTGTCCGGCGGTTGTCAAAATGAGGCAGGGAATGCACTTTGTTTGTTTTGTGGGGTCACACAAATGTGTGTTTAATAAATATTACAATCAGCCTTGACGATGCTATCAGTCGAGTGTGTCATCGAATGATTGATAGCGCATCGAGTCAAACACAGTGTATGTCACGAAAACACGCTGCTGCTAACTCAACATCCTTACTGTATCATTGTATACATACGTAATTACTGATAACAATCATTTTCATACCCATTGTTGCACGAGGTCTATCGTTTTTCAATGTACCCCTCAATGGACTTGTGTCAGAGGTATCGTATACCTGCACTGCATGTGATTAATCTGAAAGTGATAATGACGAATTCAGAAATTTGGACAAGCTGTATGGATTTCACTTTAGTGTAGGGCAGTACAAGGTTAGAATTCTCGCAGGGACAGAGACTGTCGAAACTCAAAACAATACCAGTTGCACCGTATATCACCGCCTCGTCCAGCCCCCTCCCGTTATTACGACCCTGCCTCTGCCATCCAATGCTGGAAGCACATCTGTAAACTATTGATCGTTTTACTTCAGGTCACAAAACTTTGATCACAGAGTAGTACTGTTTTTGTGTGATTTCAATCTTTCACATCAATGCTGCTTTCTATTTGGATACTGACATTGTGAAATAAGTTTTTGTTGGTTGATTGACAATGAATGAATGAAAACGTCGTCATTAAATGAATAATGTATAAGAGAAAAATATTATACTGTATCCTAATTAATACAAGATTTATAATTGGACATAGAATTAGATACATTAAAACATAACGCAGAAATAGTTTGTAATGTAAAGTATCTCAAGAACTCTGAAATATAGAGGGCACGCAAGATTCCGTATCATTCATGGTCTGTGTTTTAGAGATTTTTGCGTTGTTATCAATATATCACTTGAAACGAGTAACTAATTCATGTTTACTTTAAATGTTTCTGCAGCAGCACACGTTGAGAGGATCATATCATACATCCTATAAAACATTAAGTAAAGAAAGTAAATAATCAAAAAAAAAATCTGCTCGATAAACTAAAGATTCACTGTGTCATGTGTTTGATTTCCATGTTGACCGAAATTACCATGTAAAGTCGATCGTTCATATAGAAAACAAAAGACATAAATGCTTATCAATCTACTTCGAAGCAAATACAAAACTTTTGGTTTTCTCTACACATGCCACAAAACAACACTTATTCACTTTAATACTTCTCCTCCTGTGCAGACATTATTATTACAGAGACTTTGAATCATGGTTTTCAACGTATAAAACTTGTAGTGGGCCTACACAGCTCTGTGTCATTTGTTTGTGGTTGTCGCTATTCCTGGTTCACCACCTGCCTATATGTAACAATATTTTCTGGTTTTAACTTTGTTAAGCGTTGTAGGAACTATTGCATTGATAATATCATTGGGAGTAGCGGATTCTGATGGGGCGCCCCGGGCGCCCTCCCCCCCCCCCCCCCCCCACCCACCACCCTATTTTTTAAAGACCTTTTTTTTTTTCTTTTTTAATGGATATTTTCACTGGATTGGTACAATCAAAAACATTTTGCAACTGTCATGGCCTTTGTGTTCGCACAAAATTAAAATGCCTCTCTGTCACATTGCAATACGTAAATATTTCCGGAATTCTAGGGCTGGAAAGTTGCACCACTTGAAGTTGGGAGTTGCCGTGCATTTCCCGAAATTTTGTGGTTGTTGTAACATGCGTTTGTCCGTCTCAATGGCAAATATATTGTAAGTAATACAGTGAGAGAAGGAGTCAACGATGCTGATAATGTCTATCCCCGAGATTATTCTTCACTCATAGATGAAGCCCCTATATTGCGTCACGTGCTCAGCATTATCATTCTGGTCGACCTTGGTCATGTACATGTTTTCTGAAATGTAGGCCCATATATTAGGTCAAACATATTTATAAACTAGCTTTTACACGTTCTGTAAAATTCAAGGGCATATCCAGGGTGCCCTAATTTTCACAGAGGCAATTTTCCACCGAATTATCAAGGAGCAAAATCGTAGGTATCGACCCCACTCTGCGTGTGTCGTTGAAGAAGCAGTTAGCAGTAGGCCTATATCATACCACAATAGTTTAACTATTAAGATATAAAAAAATTGGATGATGCGATACTGAATCTAAAGCGGGACATTCTCAATATAGCATTCCTCCAATCCCGCTAGCGTGATCACAGCATTGCACAGCAAAACCTTCATGAATGAGCTTTGTATATCATGCACGCGTCATAATAATACATTTGGGTGTGATATTCGTTATCAAAATTTAACTGAAGTATTTCACTTGTAAACAAAAAAACGTATACAATATCTGGCGGCAATGCCCACAGAACCTCAGACTTGTATACACTGGCAGTAAACGGGATGATAGTGCAGATCGAGCTTTAAACGTATTCTAGGCCTTTCCCTTACCTGTTATGTATAGTGTAAGTAATAAAATTCCACTATTTCGTCTCTTCTTCGTTTGTCTTGCATGAATTAACTTTCCATATTTTCATCTAAAAAAATAAAGCTCATGATTGACCCCAAACCTGGCAGGAATAGCATTACTCCGCAGAACAATATACAGGATTTTGGAACATTTCAGAAAGAGGGCCTACTGTGTTGGTTGGCGTGCTAGTAAACACGGATTCAAGATGTAGAAAAACATGAAATTGGAAGCCTATATGAATTCATTGTCTAAACAAGTTGTAATTTCATTTAAAAAAAGAACAATGAAAAGCTTGACAACGCTTTCTTAACTTTGTATACCGAAGACTAGCTTATATGTTTATTTTACAGAAAGGATGACACAGCAATAAAAACATGAATTTCTGCTACTTTTAAAGTTATACAATATGGACTGGGTATCAAAGCTCTTGAAATTATTTTCTAGCATTTTGTTAATGACCCTATTTAGTTATTATTGGGGTGTAGTCTTAATAAGCCTAGAGCTGTATTTTAAAAAAGTGCGTAGTAAAAGCTGATTATCTTATATGACTGAACATGTTAAAACAAACAAATATTATACAGTTTCATCCTGGTAGTAACGCGATGAAAGACTTTGAAAGTAAACAATAAAAAAAAAAGCTGCTCTACATAAGGTGACAATCCCCTTGTAAGAAATATTATCACTTTGATGTTGTGCACAATGACTGGATTATTGAAGTTTTTTTTTTTTTTTTTTTATTGAACGGCGATTCATTGTTCATCAAAATACCGAAAGTCCGATATCTTATACCACGACTCTTAATGTCGAAATCACTGGGTAGGCCCTATTTCAAATAGCAGTGCGGATTGTAACTTCAGCATTATTGTCATGGAAGAAGGAAACAAAAAGATCACTTTATGAAAGCACTGTCTAAAGCTGCTTTCATGGTTTGCAAAACTATGAATTTATGAAAGGAACTAATGTAGGCAAACATAGGCTTGATAATAAACTCTAAATACTTTAAAAAGTGATCACCTGTGATGACTTTTTACTTGATATTTCCAGTAGACCTTGGTGTTGGAATACAACCTTCAGCAAATAGTTTATTGTCATGATGACATTTGTTCAGTCTTTTGATGGTGACAGGATCATCAAAACTTTGACATCACAGTGTCTGTAAAATAGACGTAGTAAAGTTGTACCTAATAGAATATATATATATATATATATATATATGTGTGTGTGTGTGTGTGTGTGTGTGTGTGTGTGTGTGTGTGCATGAGATCCATTATCTTTCACTAGCAATGGATACTAGCTTGTTCCTCACTGAATTCGTTTTGTTGAATATACATGATTTTGAGTCATTGCATTTCTGCCCTTGTCAACTTTGAGCAAGATTTGAAAGCGCCCTGAGCATTATCATAATCGCATACACCAATACAACATTAACCGAACAAAGTGTTAGTTGTTTCAAATTCATCTTATAATGCAAATGTGGAATGTATCATTTCGGATTGAATAAACACCTTTGTCTATCGAACAAAACTGCGTTTTCGAGTGACTTCAACAGCCTTCAGGCTGAGACCAAGAGATGAACGTTTATGGGCTACTAATGCAATTCGAAAGGTTAAAGGAAGTTTAACGTGATAAATTTTGACAGCAGAAGGAACTAATCTTCATTGAAATAACATAGACACAGACTAAAATTCTTTGACACTTGTCACTTCCTGTCTGAAACAGACGCAACAGAAAACAACGTCTGCAAAATTCGTCAATTTGTCGTGTGACAGGCATTTTCTGTGAGTTTCCGCCTTTATGTGTTCTCATTCATTTCCTAAACCCCCACTTACCTGTCTGGTCTAAGCCTATTATCTTACTAGTAACTCTGTAAACAAAAAATGATAACACATAATTATCTCTATTTTGTTATGGTCATCAGCATACAAAACATCGACATGACAGACAATTCAAAAGTTCATGTCTTTCATAGGATACGGAGTACTTTCAGACTGCATTAATTACATTATTGAAGGAATCATAAGTCGTTACAATAAATCGCTAAAGGTATAATCTTTTCACATTTTTGGAAAGAAATCTTTTAAGCAATAACATTATTTAGCGACTATGTACCATAATTGTGGAATACTAAGCAAATAATTGATATGTCAAACTCACCACAGTTTTTCCTACAGCCTTGAATACTTTCTCTCACGATGAAAGGCAGTTAGGTTATAATATAGTCACTCCAAGTGGCATACCAATGTGTATTCTGTGGCATGAGAAGTGATCAAAGCTTCTTCATTCATCAGCTTCCTGGCAGGGCAGACGATCGATGGAGAAATGTTTTGGTGTTTGAGACCGCGACGATGAGTGTAGGCGGGAAGACAGTCGGTCAGATCAGACAAGGTAAGAGTAAGTTTCGAGCAGCGCAAAGGGATTGTCTGCGACTTCAAGGGAGACGATTGCTATGCCGCATTCGAAACTCAGACAACCCAGGTCAACTTTTTGGGTTTGGAATGTCATAAGTCATAGTCCTCATAACTCTAACTCCAAGCGTATGGTATAGGCCCTAGTCTGATCAGGGAGGTGGAAGAGAGATCTCAAAACTTTTTTTTGTAACAATTAAATGGTGCAATTTCAAGACTGATGACCTTGAGACATCGTTGGACTGCAGTCGTGACTTACGGAACAGGACTTTATTCGTAGATAGCTGCCCTCTCAACCTGAACCGCTATGATGGTGACGAAAAGGTTGCGATAAACCCTTTCATATCATGGTGGAGATGATACACTGCTGAGATACCTTTGGGCTGTGCTGCCGACAATCGTGAAGCTATGAAGCTAGAAGAAATAATCGTGAAGAGCTGTCAGACAAACTTAAGTAGTATTGTTCATAATACAGGTTTCTAGTAGGGCACTCGCGTGTTATCTTGACGGAAGAGAAACTTGGCTGGTGGCAATAAATGAAACAGCTGACGAGGCTCTTCCAACTGCCTCCGTAGGCAACTTCTCTGCGTGATGTCTGCATGTGAACGCTCTTTGCTCCAATCCTCGACTGTTGAGGTTAGGGAGGGGCCGTTCTATGCAGAACGTGAAGGTAACCATGGCAACTACACCAAATCGATAACAGTAGTATACGCACTTGATTACACACACAGACACACTGAGTCATACACACATATTGAATTTAAAGTGAGGTTTGAGAGAGAGAAAATGATGCTTCGAAGGGAGGAGAAAACGATCAGAATCAGGAACCACTCCAGCTGTCATTTCCCTTCGCAATCTGTTTGGTCTACATAGATCTATTGTACACACGATCGATCTGGTTGCTAGAAGTAAACATTATATCAAAAGTGGTTTACGTTGAAGTTTGTGGCTTGTTAGAGTGATTTGTTCTTTCTCCATTCTCGGTGTAATCGTCTTCATTTCTCGATTTGCTTGGGAGAGGTGGGACATTGTCGGATGTCGCGGATCTCACGTCTTGCGGGCCAGGAGTTTGAGTTACTCCCTAATTAATTTCTACGTGCAACGTCTCATCATGTTTTGCGTTCGATGAGTATAACACTAACAACAACTGAATGTAACTCGAACATAACCGATGATTAATATTGTCTACAGATGAAATGACGCTTCTTTATACAGCTGAGTACTGAGCACAATTAGTAGTCAATGTCCCTCATTTCCCTAGGCCGTCAGTATTCCAACACGCGTATATGATATCCTTAAGCAAAACTTAATTTGTAAGGATTTGTGAACATGATCTATGTATATCATATCGCAGGGATGTAACAACAATTTCTGTTTGTTTTTTTTTTTTTTGTAATCTGTGACTTTCGTTGTTTAATGTCAATATACATCTCGTATGCGTCTTTGCTTTTCATCGTAAAAAAAAAAGAAAAAAGAAAGAAAAACAAACTTCATATTCTTATCTGAATCCGACATGTTACATCAAGTCATTCATGATAGTGTATTGGCACAGGAAATAAGTTATGATAAAGTTCAAATCATTCGAGTTTGAACATGAAAAAACGCCGGTGATATTGAAATAATAATGATCTGCCAAACAATTCGAAGAAATGTAGGCTATATGAAGCCAACGCTATATGGCAATGCCATTGGTGGCGTGTTGGTACTTAGACACGCCATCCTTCTTCATGAACAATCATCGATCAACCAACCAGGAGTGTTAATATGTCATGATTTCCAATGCACTTTTCGTCTGTCTGTCTGTACGTTTGTTTGACTCTTTCCTCCTCTCTCTCTCTCTCTCTCTCTCTCTCTCTCTCTCTCTCTCTCGTATAATGTCTGCTACTTCAAGTAAACAACGGCAAACAACGAGCAAACGTCCAGACAAAAGCATGCACAGAGTCACATGAATACTGGCAGTCATCACAGTATTCCTGACCAGCTATGATTACCATGCATGCTAATGAAACGAGAGAATGAGCACATGACTATGGATATGGTTTCATTACGTCAGAATTGATTGCCGATTCTTCTCTCAAATCACAGGAGTGACACACAAACAATGGATGACAGCTTGCTTGACTTACTTACTGACATCTAAACCCGCCCTAGTTATACTGATGCAAACAGGAGTTGTTTAGTTCGTGTGATTGAGTTTCCCTCATAATAGTAGCCCTAATACATGTAGTTGTTTATTTCATACATGTTGTTTATTATTATTATTATTATTATTATTATTATTATTATTATTATTATTATTATTATTATTATTATTATTATTATCATCATTATTACTATTATTATTATTATTATTATTATTATTATTATTATTATTATTATTATTATTATTATCATCATCATCATCATCATCATCATCGTGGTTAATATTATCATTATTGGTAATCATAATGACAATAATAACATGAATCGTTATTATCGATAATCTATTATCGTTATGACGTATACATCATAACAATTATGACGGATATGTCTTATGAACGACTTTGAGAATAGAGTCCTTGAAATAATAATGTGTCAGAAAAATATACGGACCCTTTTCGCCATCAGATTGCTTGTTGAACCTCGTCTTTAACGATGGTCATCCCATGATTTTTTTTTTTTTTTTTGGGGGGGGGTGTTTAGTTTACTTTACTTTACTTTACTTTACTTTACTTTACTCTACTTTAGTTTAGTTTTGTCTTGTCTTATCTTTTTGCTTTGGTGTAAAGCACCTTGAGCATTCAATCAGATTAGAAAATGGCGCTAGAGAAATTGTATGCATATATTATTATTATCTATCATTTTGTTTTGTTTTGTTTTGGTTTGTTTTTTTTTTCCTGATCCTCCATGTAGGGCTTATATATATATATATATATATATATATATATATATATATATATATATATATATATAGATAGATATATATATATATATATATATATATATATATATATATATAGATAGATATATATATATATATATATATATATATATATATATATATATATATATATATATAGATATATATATATATATATATATATATATATATATATATATATATATATATATATATATATATGTCTTTGATCATCGTGACTATATACAGTAACTACAGACACCAGACAAACGCTCGAACATTTGCGTATTGAATTGGATGTGTGTATTGTAATCCAATACAAACTGTAAGAGATCTTATAATCCCTTTTATAGGAATATGTACAGAGAAGTGGATGTCCTGTGATAGGCCGTAAAGATGATTGATTCAAAAAGAAAAATGTAGAGAAACAAAAATGAATCTCATCAACAAACTTTCAGTTGTAGCTCTTAGAATCATGAACTGAAATATCCATTAATATATATGAAAACTTTGACAAATTATACCATTGTGATTTTTTTTTTATGTTAATGTTTATGTTTATGTTTATGTTAACGTTCCCATTGTATAAGCATTGGTTGTGGTATAATGCTTGCGGTGCTATTCAGCAGAAATGTTTCTCCAGTGAAATTACGCTATGATGAATTTAAAAAAAAAACACATGTGTTGTTGTTGTTGTTGTTGTTGTTGTTGTTGTTGTTTCTTTGTTTTTTTTTCCTGCAGCAATACAACCGTAATACTGTCACTTGGTAACAAAATGTTATTTAGAAATGGCATGGAGAAGAATAAATACGGGATCATTATCCTAGTTAAAAACATTGAGAATCCTCTAAAATTTTAAATTGTCTAATTGCCCGACTGACTCATTCTAGCATCAATTAACAGTGATCATGATCAGAAATATGTAAGTGGCTACCTGCAATGCTACTTTTCAACCAGATTTTGCCCTATTTGCTTATCACAATTGTGAGTAATTATAGAAACAACAGCTTCATCAATATTTCCGACAAATCGAGTGACGTAAAATACAATCCATTACTGTTTGTCAAGCAAGGTCGTGTAAATTCCAAGCTGTTGATTTTCATCCACGACGTGTTCTTTAGCACCTATAAGTTTAGAGAGTTAATTCCTCTTCAGGAGGAATCGATGAAAATAGATTAGCCGGCAGGACGATATCGGAAAGAACAAACAAGGTCGAGCAGTAGCCAGATGGTGAAGTATGAAGCACGCTTCCAACTTGTGATCACAAGGCATCGGTGTTAGAGGAGTAAAACATGGTTCATGCTGACCTGGAAAACAGGTCGAGTCTAGAGGACTGGCGCCCTTTGTTTACAAGCTGGGATTGAGTGAAGAGCGCCCCCAGGATAGAAAACTAGGAATCATCTTTGATATTCACTGTTTGTTGATTGTGACACAGATGGCAAATTAAATTCTAACATACATACTAGATATTACGTCCCTTGTTCCACTGTGCCGACGAATTTCGAATGGTAATACAAATATCGTCTAACCATTTGAAGTGACATACATGCAAAACATTTTTATGATACAAATTTCTTATGATACAAACGCTGTCAATTTCATGGATATGGATATCATGGTATAGATCTATTTGGATTAGGAAAAGAAGTGGTCAGTAACATTTTGATTCTATAATTGAATCATTGTGGGAAACAAGCCAGTAGTGGTCGCACATAATTTGTTATCGAAAATCCTACATTGTTGCTATTGTATGTGTAATGATAAAACACTAATACTGGATCATTCATTTTAGACGTGATCAAATCTTCTAAAGGGAAGCATAAAAATAAAAATAAAAAGTTAAATGGACTTGCAGTTCTTGCACGCATATCCTTTCCTTCTCTTTTTCTCTCTCCTTTCATTTTTGTTATAAATTGCTATTAAGAAGAAGTTTTGTGAAACACCAAATTTGTCCGTAAGGCCCCCATCTGCCCATTTCACTAGGAAGGCGACCTTGGCGATCTGTGACGATTTAACAAATCGTGGCGTGATCGCCGTCCGTCTCCATGTTTGGCCTCCGAGGCGAATTCACTACGGTTTCTCTACACTCAACCTGCGCTGTAGGCGATAGTGCCACGATAATGCTACGACGTTGCCACGTTTTTGCCGCTTTTCCAAGCCGACTAGACGCACTGCTTCTGCGATCAAAGCGATCGTATTGCGATATTCGTACGCATATAAAGACGTCGCTACAACAGTGATACGATCGGAGCGACAGTGATATACGTTTACGCCGGGCTCATGCTACGATCACAAGCGATCGGGGTATAAAATGTGTTTCATGATTGAATTTCTTCAGGCAGATGTCAGTGTCAAACCAACATGGATATGCAGAATATGGTTTTACCCTAATATCTTACCATTCTAGAACACACCAGTTAGAACCTATGATGTGAAATTGCACCATTATAGTTAAGTCATCCATTCAATTAAAAGGGTGAAATGTGTATATAATTTTAAAGAACCGGCTTACGAGCAAATTACAAATCGTATCCTGATACAATGAAGATAATTATATTTGAAAGATTACAACTTAATTTACTTTCATTGACTTGCAATGGTATATGACAAACAAACAATTTAAGAAGCAGAGTAGATTCGTACTGAGCGTACGTGGAAAAATGAATTTTATACGCTTTTCTCTACGTCCACCTTCCTGGTCTGTGCATCATTTTCTCTTGTTCATGGTTGGTTCCTGTTATACGTAATACTGTGAAGTGGTAATTTTCATATGCGATGGATGCCGCTTTCGATGCGCTTGAGTTACGCCTCACGCGTTGCTACCCCGTCACAGTTACGAATGTGGCACTTTTAATGCGCTCGTGAGGCGATTGTGATACGCTCTGAAAACACGGCGACCTTGCTACGGAAGTTTTGGACATGTTCAAAACTTCCGTAGCGAGGTCGCCGACCATGGCGATGGTGACGACCCTCCCCGTTCCTGAACCGCTCAAGATACGATGGAGAAGATTTAAAGCGATCAAGCCACTATCCGCCGCGCTTTGTCGATTTTTGATGATCGTAGCGGAATTGCCGTCTAGTGAGATGGAGTATAACACGAAGAAAGTTTGTTGTCATGACCTGCGGTGCTTTCATGTTTTATCCACAATTTTCCCAATCAGATTTGGAACTGAGCTGATGCCGTTTCTTACCTAGTGTGGCTCCCAGACCGTCTTTTTTTTTTTGGGGGGGGGGGGGGTTCAGGATATAGACGTCCACTAACGACAAAAGAAGTAACAGGTTTAGCTGGATTGTCCTTTGCCTTCGGCAATGGGAAAGGCAGCGAACTTCGACGCCGCGGCGGAGGGCGCATTCTGTAAAAGAAGTATGGTCGGCAAAGGGTCTGGAAACCAGACTATTTCTTACCATGTGTTTGACATGTTGAGTCAGACGACAATCGACGAACGGAATACAGTAGACTAAGACATCCCAAGCACCTTCACTATTTTGCACAAAAGACATGAACTAAGATAATGATATCAAAAGTAAAGCGGGGAATTTATGTAAATATAAATTCTGCGCCGATAGGCTTAAACAATAGTGAACAGTGACAATTGGGGATTTCTTGATTTCTAATGGTCAGTATAGGTGTAACAGTCAAATACCCGGTCTCCTAGTTTTACTGTTTTACGTGTCGAGATTTGTAGAAAAAGAATGTCTTTATATCTGAGCAGGTTATGAGCATTATGAATGTACTGGAAGATTTGAGTAGTAATAGATTTGTTATAATAATGACTATAACTAAGGTCTTGATTAATTAGTGCATTATGACATGTTGTACACAATCAGTAAGAACTTATTCACCTTATTCGTTGGCGAATTGGAAGCCAGTGCAAATGGGGGTGATCCTTGATAATCTGGGTCTATTTGACAGATCAGTCTAGCACAAGTGTTTTAGACTCGCTGCAGTCCCTCAACTTGAAAATTAATGAGTCCATTTTATATCATCCCGTTACAATCATAACTTATTGATAATGCTTACATGGGCGAGTATTTTCATGATATCCTTATTAACGTGTTTACTGATACGTCTATTATGTTATGGTCTGACAATGTACATATACATTAATGTTGTGGGGTGTGTTTCCATGTTCAGGTATGAGTCAAAGAACGCTCCCAAGATTTTTAGTATTGGAAGATAATTCTTATTTCATGGCAGAAACTTCCAAAATAGCCCATTACAATTGATTTTAGATATCTGTCTAGATGTGCCAAAAGGTAGCAACTCAATGTCATTTAGCGCCTTTGTTTTGCAGCATCCTTTCAATTATGTCTAATTTTCACATCGTCCATGTTATGTAATTTGCTACTGAGCAAGCGCATTGGTGTAAAAGACAAAAACCTTGTGCATGTTATGTGGATGTGTTATCTGCAAATCAATGGTAGGATTATCCACACAACTTAGGAATTTATGATAGGTATTTTTAATAAAATATCCAGTGTACAAAGTAACAGAAGGGCCAAAACAGAAACACATGTGAACTCCAGAGGGCACTGCGAAAAAATCATTAAAAAGTCACAAATTTCGATCTGTTGATGTCAATCGGAAAAAAAAGAAGAAAGTCCAAGAGTCCATGCAAGAGTAAAATCTTACCAGTAAAACAGTGAAAGTTTTGATCAAAATCGAATACAAATTAGAAAAGTTATGAAATAATTGTGAAGTTTCGCTAATTTCTGGAAACATCCTCTACAGTTAATATGAATACTAATATGCAAATGACTGAGCTGATGACATCATCTCACAACTTTCCATAAAGAAAAAGGAACCAAAATGACGAAAGTTCAATGTTTCTGTCATCAAAGTTTAAAGCATGATGTTGTTCCTGGTTGAATAATTTCAGAACACCAACCAACACCAGGTGTGTGTGTTGTTTTTTTTTTTTTCTTTAAGGTTTTAACGTTCCATCATATGGTTCCTGCGAACTTTAACAGACGCAGCAAAGAATCACGAAAGAATTTTAACATATCTGTTCCAATCTGTATCATTAATTTTTAATCAACACTTAAGTTTTCCTTTTTTCCGTTCAGCAGTCCTCACACTATCAGTAAACCAAGGTATTGGGGACGCAAAACTGTATAATGTAATTGCCGTATAATTGCATGTGTCTACAATTCACGGAGTGGCCGAAAAACAGGCATTGGCTGAGCCCAGTACCGTCAGACCGTGACGAAGTACAATGAAATGAAAAGTTTTAATCCATTATTCTATTATCACCACAATGTCACAAAATTCAATCAAGAGTCGATATACGTCGAAGCAAAATTAATGTAGGCCCTATGACATCCAATACATACATAAAGTAAACATGTAAAGCAATTTGATAAGTATACCTGGTCTTTTTTACAGAGTAATGATAATAATAATAAGAATAAACCGTATCTATATAGCGCATATCACAAAAATAAATTAATGTCTCTATGCACGTTGAAGGAAGAAACTAACAGAAATTAGGAAAATAGACATGTGAGAGAGAGAGAGAGGAGGCAAAACGAGATGAAAAGTGACAGAGCTTTGATAAACCTAATCCACGGACATATTAAAGAGATTATGTTTTCAACAAATGCTTAAAATCATCTACTGTGTTGGTTTGCTTGAGATACGTGGGTAGCTTCCTCGGTGTTACCTCTGCTCTAACAGAGGGCCCTGTCAGTTACACCACCCTAGCTTTACCAGGTACACCTGTTTGCGACCGTGTATCAGAAACCAAACAAAAAGTCGCACCCCTTGATTTTACGTGAGGACTCAAAAAGATGAAATGGGTCAACCGTGTACATCCTGTGTTTTTCATATTTTCTGAAAGAGCTATGCTTCTTCTATACATTATCATAAGTTTGGGGTCAAAACATGAATGGGAAAGTGGGTTTTCAGCAGGAGTTTTTTTTTTTTCTACAACCGTATATTTTGGAGAGTAGTGTGATCAGGGGGGTGTTTCATAAAGCTGTTCGTAAAGTTACCCCCAGGTATGTCTTGGAGGCCCCTTTTCAATTCTCGAAAATCCTTTGCACACTCTTCACTTTCAATTCTAATAACTTTTGAAAGGATAATGCCACTGCTTTGAAAGTTTAAATTAATCACGGACAGAATTTGTTAATAGAGCATGCTCACTTTCAGCTCAATCTGATAATCCCTTCATTGTTGTTGCTCCTGTGGTATACATCCTGTTATTTGTCCCTTTTATCGCACAGCTAGCACGGCTTGGTAAAGATACAGTTCACACTTTTTAAGAGTGTGTGCTTTCTTTCCCATATTTAGATAGGTTAGGGGAGTCCATTTGAATTGAGCTATACATCAATTTAAAGCTTAGAGTCTGCTCTTCCATAATCTGGCCTTAACTAAAATCCATGTCTGGCGACATTTTGTTGGTTTTGTGACGCAGGGTCACGTGCATTTATACACTTGGGTCGAGAAGGACTCGTGGGTTAAAAAAATCCTCTCCCGGGAAGGTACACACTTAACGGGATTCGAACTCAGGACCTCCGACTGAAAGCCAGAAGTCTTATGCGTTATGACACAGTGCAGCATTTCATAACGAATATATTACAAGAGGAAACATAAAAAAAAAAGTTGTAAGAAAGTATTGAGAATACGTGGGACCATCTTAATAAGCAAACCTGACTATAAGATGGTTCAAGGTAATGTTGCAAATTGTGCAATCAGTGAATTATCACACAGTACATGTTAAATCTTGCCACTTTACTGAGTTGACAGATCGTTCATAGGATGTGTGCAGTGAGGTGAAATGTGGGCTGTTCTGTTCTGGGATGATAATGTTGAGCTGTAGAAGTACTGATTATACTGTGTATAATAATGTCAGAGGATGTGCAAACATGTGATATTTTGTTTAGAGCATGATAAATTCACCAAATAAATACTTGAAGTCTTGAACATAATCCAAAGTTTACTACTTTCCAGACTACTGTATTGGTATAACAACGCTTCGGTTTCACTTGGTTACATTGAACTGAATCAAATAAGGGATTGTTTTACGTGGACAATAGGGAAACAATGAATGCTTGTCTTATTGCTTGGTGACCACCAGTTTAGTTCCCCCTCTAACACTGTCTTAAGGACATAGTCTAATGGGATTTGGGGAAAATATGAATGTTAGAGGCATTTTTTAGCAAAAGTTGCCCAATCAAAATTAAGTCCTGCATCTCAATCAATTCAAAAGAACTGAATTATACATATGCAAATATCTATATGCAAATTGACATACAAAAGGATACAGGACTGGCAGGTTTCTACTATAGATTCTACAATGCATTGCCGCATTATATAAATCTGAATCATAATCCTGATAATATATAGTAATCGTTGTATCAAGACCGGTCGTTCACGAATCCTAAGTGTGATAAAGAGATACAAGAACCAACTTCAGCTATTAGAATAACACACGCATCTCAATTGCATAATAAATTATGTAAATATTTGGCCATTTTCCTTAATAATCTAAACGGTTCGGTTGTGAATATAGGGTCGTAAATTAGCACATGATCATGAGCTTGCCTGACTATGCAGCCAGCTACAGAGCAAAGGGTGTTCATCAGCGGAATGTTTGGGAAGGTGGGGTGGGAGTAACGAACCGATAAAAACCTTCTGAGTCCCACCCCCCCCCCCCCCAAAAAAAAAAGAAAAAAAAGATGACTTTCTGCCCTGCACTTGCACCTTTGAAATGTTAGAAGCGCAAGTTCAGTGATAGATAAAGTGGTGTACCCTCTCTTTCTGCTTCACCTCCCCCTTCAAAAACTTCAAAACCCTGTCAGTGATGAAGGACTAACCACGCGTGAGGGAAATGTAAAGATGAATGAAAACAGTGAAATAAGTTTGAGGTACAAAATCATCAAAATGTGTATCAGTGTTGTAATGTTGATTTCCCGTAGCCATTGGACTGCTAAGTCGGGAGAGCTGAATGCTTGTTTTTCGACTATCCGTATAGAATCGGTAGAAATGAAGCATGTTTTCATGCAAATTTTTCTTAAGCATGCGTTATTCATATTTGACGCGTAAGGTCTCATAATAAATTATGAAAGAAGAAAATATGAATATTTGGGTTATGAACTTTGTTTTTTCGAAAATGTAACGCTAAGAGTCTGAAAACTTCACTTAAAGTCACCATATGCGCGTGCAAATGAAAATTTGATAGCACCACTGTTCATTGTTCTAACTTAGTCATACATAAACGGTGAACATTAGTTTGTACATCAAATGAAAGAAGAAAGGTTTATCGTTCCATTGATATATATCTCATAAAAAAATGTATGATTTCGATAGTAAAAAGTTTTTTTCTAGGACACGTACAAGACTCATGAAGCCTACATATGATTTGCATATACCAATTACAATATTTGCATTTGCTAACCCTCAAAACCTTAAAGTCTATATAGTGTTTAATTTGCCTCTCAAGAAAAAAAAATGTAAAAACCACTCTTCCAGTTCTAATATATGCATATTATATAATATATTTTCATATCGCAGTGGTAATTTGCATAATTATGACTAAAAATACTCACCACCTGAGAAACGCTTATCCCTCGAATCGTTAATTCCATTCTATGTACACAGATTTCAAATCATTTTTCCCCGCTCGTTTGCAAAGAATTTTGTAGAAAATGTATCTCTAAAATTGACAATTTCTGTGACTAGGCGGCCATTTTGTTTCTGCAAATTAGACGGTCAAGGTCGATGAATTTCGCTTGGGAACCGGATTTTTCGGATTCAGCATACTCAAATTAGGTAAAAGAGTCAGACCGGTTACCAATTTTTACTCAAAAATGCCTCTAACACCCTTTTGGAGAGCCCCTTTTCAGAAATCCCACTATAGACTAACAAGGCAACGAGGATAATAGATTGCCTTGCCTATTAAATGGGCAGAAGTGCTAGCTGTAGCGAGGGGACTCGAAAGCAATGATCATAGTGACTGACACGACGTGGTCTTACACACTCAACCACAACAGCCTCTTACACTTTGGTCTAAATCATTCACTTTAAAGCGTTTGTGATGCATATATTCCGTTACTTATAATCATTCCATACTTATAAGACAAGTTTCTTGTGATATGGCTTTAGACAGAAATAAAGAAATAAGATCATTTGAACAGCCTGTGTTTTCAGGTTCCCTTGAAATGAATTCTAAAACAGACATACATAGTTACGACGCCAGTGGACACCAAGGAAAACATAAAGTACACATAAAAATCAAGAAAGTATAAAATACACATTAAAATCATATCTTATCTTAAACTCCTATAGGCGATGAAATTCAACCTGTAGTCACTTCTGACAAGAAGGTCTAGCCACCAGAGTGCATCAGCCAAGTTTTTATTCTTGACCACTTCAAGGAGGCTTTAAAAAAATAAAATCTTTACGAGAAGTGAAGTGGGTTTATTTACGTGCATAGGGTATTACTCTCCTACACCGACAACCGACGACTTTTAAGTATTCGCTTAAAAACTTGGCAAAGTAGAGCGCCATGGCAGAGGATATATTACTGTTCCTGGGCTAGGATTCGAACCGAAGACTTCTACATGCACGCATTGAAGCCTGTGCGGTCTAATCATTATTCGCGTAGTATTAACCGCACAGTCACGGCAGCTCATGATAATACTGATGACAAAAGAGGAAGAGCGAGCTGCATGTATAGCAGAGCTAACCAATCTTTAGATGGAAAATGATGGTTAACAATATATCAAAGAAAACTGAAAAACTCATGTCATTTTTCGTCCAGATAGTTGTTTGATGCAGATGAGGCATTTACTCGCATCTTGATACTCGCTGGAATCGCATAGTCGAACATTTCTATATCTGTCGACAAACGTCGGTATAATAACTCCAACTGTTCTGTAGAAAGTTGCCCATAGTACTGGTCAAGGACAGAAGAGCTGCTACTATTTGTTGGATTCGTAGAATCAGGAAATCTGATATCTTCTAGAACGCCTAGTCTGTTGAGGATCACTCTAGAATCTTCCTGAAGCGTTTCAAAGTGACCGATGAAGTCATACCTAATATCACACGGTGAACAAAGGCGAAACATTTCTCTCCAGTGTTCTTCTTGTGGAAGATCAAGAGTGTTCCAAAAGCTGCCTACATAATCCACAAAATCACTGAAAGTTACTGTGTCACTGTTAATATCGGACGAATTTGATCTTGTATTTTGATTTTGATTGAATGACTTCTTATTTGTTGATCCAGATATCAGTGGCGTAAAGTACTTTTTGATCATTAGTTTTCTTTTACCTGAAGCGAACTGGAATTTATCTCGATACGCGGACAAGATACGGGCGAAAGGTTCTCGAACAAATAAAAACGTAGTATAGTTTCGTAGCCTTTTTGTAGCCCCTTCCACATCTAACTTGGGCAGTCTAAGTAATTGTTGATCAGCAAGTACGTGAACATTCTCTTGGCTGATGGCATCAGTTGAATTTATTACCCCGCTTAGAAGCAGTAAAAGCCGCTTCCAACCAGTACAACCAACTTTAGGGACATAGCAAAAAAGTGTCTTTAATTCGTCAAGCACGTATATGTGACCCATACGAGAAAGTGATTGTTTGCTGAGAATATCAGTCTCAAAAGCAGTGTTCGTATAACCAAGACGCGTGCACGTCTTACGTAGATGTGAAATTCGTTGATACTGGCGATCCAGGACGGAAGTGGACCGAGATATCTGCGTATAGATGAGAAACAACAAACACGGATGTTATTACGATGGCAGCATTGACACAAGACAAGCGATGCATAATGGATTCCGCGTGGCTTTTAAGAAATTTTTTTTTTTATGAATTTTCCTTTTTTTCTTGTCCTTTTCTTTTCTTTTTTCTTTCTTTTTTGTCGTTGGGGGTGGGGTGGGTAGGAGAGTCTTTCGGGCAATCCCCATCCCTTAAAATGTAATATATGTGGCAATATTAAATCAGGAAATTTTCGACTACGCAGAATATCTTGATTTAATAGCTCTTCTAGCCAAACCCACAACAGAAAACCTGCGGGCAGACCTTATTTTTGTTATGTGAGACTGTGGTGGATATTACATCTATAATGCACATTAAATTGGTCATTCCCTTCCAGGCCCGCCTCACCCCTCTCTCCGTCTCCCAGTAAGTATGTGGTGTAGCAATAATATTGATTGAAAGGTGTGTGTGTGTGTGTGTGTGTGTGTGTGCGTGTGTGTGTGTGTGTTTATCGTTTATGGTCAGACACTGAAGCTTTTATGGAGGCAACGGTTGCGACCGTGCGTACAATATCCAAACAGACAACCTACCGGTAAGTACAATGCATATTCTGGGACTTGTCTGACGTGTAACCTAAAAAAGAAAGGAACCAGTTACGACCGCTGTCCCATTATATGTAATTCTAGATCTCCTAGTGTTGATTTTAATTGGTCTGAAAACAAGCATTCCTTATAAAGCTTTGTACATCTGAACAACCCCGGCTTTAGACTCATTTTCATTCATTCATTCGTTCTTTCTTTCTTTCTTTCCTTTGTGAATTATTGTAATGTCTGCCGATATAATTTACACCCTTAGAAATTGGAACTCAGAAAGGCATACGTAAATATCTATTACTCTTTTTTTTTCTAATGTGAGTTTGGTTTTGTCATTTAAGTAACATTTCTATACAAAACCGTTGTATGACACAAATTAACCAATAATGTACAATTCAACTTGGCGCACATTATGATGTACTTGTTGTTTGTTTGTTTGTTCATTTCCATCTGAGAAGATGGCTGGATAGCCAATATAAACCTGTATTCTTATGGCTTTTGATTGTAACAGTCTCTTTTCTTTGTTATGCGTCCAACATGATATCTCAACTGCAGATAGGCCAAACACCAAAGAATAAGCGAAAAACATTTACACAAACGTGACTTGTATCACAAAATATAAATTAAGTAGTGTCAGTCATCTTGATTCAAAAAGTGATCCTCGTTATAATGTTGGATAACTTAAAGTGAATGAAACTATAACAAGTTTCAATATATTGCAATTGAACTCAGAAGGAGGCAATCCTTAAACTGGTATATAAATAAACTGATACCTCATTTGAAGATCTTTCCCCTTTAGTCCGTTCATCCCAGTCTCCGTTCATCCCAACACGTAATGCAAACCTCACCACATTATGATTGTAGGAATCTGCAAATCAAACATCAAAACGTAAAAGTAACTCGGGGCATTTTTGGCATAAAGAAAGTGAAATTCATTATTCGCTTTCCATCCACCTAATCCCAAAAGCAGTAACAAACGCATCAATAAGACAGTGCTATATACAGAACAGAGAATATTTTTTGTCCTTATCTTGTGTTTGGACAAATTGCATGAGCAATGACAACTAAAATGTACCGAAGTATTGTGCTCAACATTCCGTTTCCATCAGTTTGAAATGTTGAAAAAAAACTTTCCCATTAAAGTCGTTATTTTGCATCTTTCGTCGCAGACATGCACAGAGTAGGCCTAATTACAGTATAAATCACAGGCAAAAAGTGTCTTGCACTAGATTATAGTTGTTAGCCGCGTCACAGTTCTAAAGCAGACTTTAGCCTGAGACAAACAAAAATACACATAACACAAAATAGGCAAAGGGGTATATTCATTACATGGTAGAAGAAATCATTTGGCTGTCACTGGTTCTTCTATATTTTCAATTTCTCTTTCATAATGAGGAATATGAAGTTTTGAGTTAACATAAAGGTACGTATAGATTACGCCGATGTCATGGGAGGATCGAGCTCAAGATCCGAAGGCCTGCTCTAGAACACTTTTCTTAATTTATTCTTAACTCGTTGACCTCCCTCTTATGACACATCGAGTGTTGTGCTGTAAATTCTCCCATGAAACTCTCTCCTGTGTATTGTGGTGTATGTAGTGATTATTGATATTTGTTTCTTTGGCTCTCGTCAGCTTTAGATTGAATGATAAACGATAATTAAGGATGCCGATTATTATATATTTAAATCGCAGTCAGATACGTTACTCTTTGTAGACTCTTAAGGGAAGATCAAAGTAATGCCGCAAAACATTGTGAATTAATGGGTTAAACAAAGTCAAAATACTTCACGCATACATGGAACCATGACTTATTCATTGACTCTCTTGTTACAACTATGATCCGAAGCCGTGGAAACCTAAACTTTCGATGAGCTAATATCAGATACGTTACTTTAAACTTTGCTTCATTTAGAAAAACAGGTAAGCTGTAGATAAAGACAAGGCTCCGGTACTTTTGACTACTTAAAGGACAAGTCAACCTTCATGTTCATGTGGATTGAGTGTGAATGCAATTATATCAGTAGAACACATAGTGAAAGTTTGGGAAAATCCGACAATCCGTTCAAAAGTTATGATTTTTTTAAGTACTCGATATTATGTGCAACCACTTTTTGATGAGAAGACTACTATACAGTGTATGATGTCACATGCGTAGAACGATATAAGGAAAATAAAGAGAGAACTTCACAAAACTTTACCTTTTTGAATAAAGTGCACATTTCTTAGACTTATCACTGACGTATGTTAAGGGTAATATTCCCCTGCCTTCTGAAAGGGAGAAGTCGATTGTTCTTTTGTTATGCGAGAAAAGTGAAAATATGTTGAATTTTCTTTATACTTTCTTCGTTGTACACATGTGATATCACAAGCTATAGTAGTCTTCTCATCCAGCCTTGACTGAGCAGAAATGTCGAAAATTCACAACTTTTGAACGGATCGTCCGATTTTCCTCAAACTCTCACTGAATAATGTTCAACTAATATTGCTACATTTACTCAACCCACATGTCTATGAAGGCGAACTTGTCCTCTATCGAGACCATTCAGATCCTTTATTCGCTGAATTAAAAGCACTCAAGGTAAATGATATTATCTCTTTTTTTTTCCAGAACTCACTCTTTACATTTCGCTTACATAATGGTCAGTTGCCATCTTCCTTCTTCTCACTATTTCAATTAAACAAGAACATACATACTTATCCCACAAGACAATCTGATAAATTTCATTTATATAATCCTGAAACATGTCGATTGCCCTGAAATCTATCAGACACACCGGGACCCGATGTTTGGAATTCTCTTCCGTCTGAAATTCGAAGTTTAAAGTCCAGACATTGTACTCTTTTGGGAAAGCTGTAAAAACAATGTTGCTCTCGGGATATCAGTAACTTCGTTGTCATTGTTAGTGTATAATACAAGAAATTATTTCGTAGAAATTTCGCCACATTTCATTTATTACGTAAGCATGTAACCAACCGTGAACTCGAAACTGTTCACCTGTACCTCGGTAAGAAATATTTTGTCATACCTTACGGATCAGTGATCCAGGTGAACTAACTCTGTGTAAGCTTTAAGTGAAATCAGACAGACCTCTCCTTTGCCTTTCAACTTTCTACTATCCTATCTTTACGCAAGTCATCCCTCCCTCTTATTTTTTATGTGTATTATGTTCGAGGGCTGCACGCAAATCTTAAGCTGTAGCCCTATACTGTATTATTCATTGTATAGTCAAGGAGCTAATTCCTGTAAGGGGCTTAAAGGTTATAGGACTTAAAGGGCTGTAGTAACTGATCAGTGCATAGAATCAGTAGGAATGCTGGGGGATGATTGCTCCAATTCTTGTGGGATTCATTTAAGAGTACATTATAATTATATCTGTTGTTGTGTTAAAATTATTTGCTTCAGAATGGTCTCATATTCCCGTTAACGATCGCCCCGACACTGTACAGGCATGCTAACCTGGAAACACTGAACTGCACATTATTTGAATATGAGACCATTCTGAAGCAAATGGTTTTCACACAACAATAGATATATGATGTACTCTTAAATGAATCCCACAAGGATTGGAACAATCATCCCCCAGCATTCCCACTGATTCCCACTGATCAGTTACTAGCCATCCCCTTTAAAGAAATTCGTTCAAGCCACCCCGCAGAAAAGTTTTGACTACACAGGGTGGTAGATTGGACCTCCAGGAACACCCCAGGCAGTATGTGGTTCCAAATTGTGGTATCAATAAAATTTTACAGGCCACTTTTCATTACGATTAGTTGGCACAAACGCTCGTTGGTCGTAAAGGAGTCTGCACATGCCGAGACTATACTACACGCACCACTTGCACTTGCAGGAAGCTACAACACTCGGGCCTACGGGACGCACAGTGCCAGCGGTGCATGTATTAATATATAATATATATATATATATATATATATATATATATATATATATATATATATATATATATATATTGTATATATATATATATATATATATATATATATATATATATATAATAGTCTTGGCGCAGACTCCTTTAGACCAAGCAAGGGTTTGTGCCTGCAAACTAACTTTTCATGCCAAGTGGTAGGTGATGTTGGTCGCTGTTATGTTAAAGTATAGATTGTTCTGAAGCAGATAAGTGAATTGAACAGAAAGTATCTTTCAAAAAGAGATAGAAGCTTGAAATTTGGCACCAGTTTTGCGAATGTGTCATATTTTTCTTTAAAAAAAAAATCAAGATGGCGGTCATTAATCGAGGTTGTCGTTAAAGGCATTATTTACCATTAGTGCAGGTGACACAAAAGCTCAGCTTTAGTGCTTCAAATTGGTTCTAACATGTGAGTTAGGGAAAGAAACAACTAATGTAAAAACTTGAATCAGTATAATTAATGCTAAATATTGTTAGATAGGCCTATACAAAATATATCTAACAAAAATGTTTCTAGACTAAACTGTCAACAGTTATGGTTTATTTAGCAAAATGGTGATATCTCCGTATGTTTCAGGCTTTATTACAAATTTTTTACATAGTAGGATGTTTTGTGATACAACTAACCTAGACATAAATCAAGTGCGATATCTCGAACATTTTTAAACTCACTTCTCCAAATGGTAAACAATACCTTTAGTGTGTTGCGTTAAATCTCAACATATGATTTGATATTTTTTTATGTTGCTGTCTATTCATATGTTTTCATACATCCGAACTTGTCCCCTTCCTTTTTTTTGTGGGGGTGTGGGCTCATTATTTCCAGTGTTTTGGTAAGGCCCAATCTTTAATGAAAAAAAAAATGCTTCTGTATAAGACATGCTTTTATACGACAATTTATGTATGTTACTCTGCTGTTGTACAAACGATGATGATGATGGTACATGATTGTATAATATTATATCCCTCATGTAAAGTTTCTTGCAATATGATTGTGCAGAGCACGAAAAGGGTGTAGTTTTACATGTACTAGCTATCTACGAGCAGCTGGATGCGGTTCAAAGGCTTACTATCTAGCGTGATATAGTACCTTTGGGAATCCACGATCTGCACGCAATCGTGATTGTGTGATCGATATCTATATTTCTCACATTAGAATGTACGCATTGCGCGTACCCTGATAGCAGAGACTGGTAAAAATCACGTCAAATTTACGTCTTTTTTTTTGTCACGACACACGTCATATTCTCGTCATACGTCTTATAGTCGACAGTTTGCACCAGCACAAGACGTAAAATAAGACATCATATTCTGACGTCTTATTCACGTCATATTTGTCTTATAGTCGACAGTTTGCACCAGCACAAGACGTAAAATAAGACGTCATTATGACGTCTTTACGACCAGAATTTTGCATTCACAACTAGAATTTTGCGTTCACACCGGTAAAAATCACTTCATATTCACGTCTTGCTTTGGTCGTTTTGCCGTCACATTCACGTCTTATATTTACGTCTTTTTGACGACACTTTGAACCCGCTCAAGATGTAAAATAATTATTTTGACGTCTCTTTTACGTCTTTTGTTACATTCCTATGAACAAAAAAAAAAAACGACTGATAAGTGTCACATGTCATATACGTCTAATTTCATATCGCATTCCTTACCAAGATCTAGTGCACAAGCAATGATGATGTAATGTTAGCCTATTGAATATCTAAATGACCTATCCTACACACCCTAGGACTCTAGATTCTATGTCTATGTCCTATTTCTACCTACAATCACAATGCAGCACATGGTTTATATACCCACGAAAAATTGTAAAGCTTGAAGGCATGGTTACTGAAGTAGATTCCGTTCTTATCAGGCCAGCTGAAATATGAAAATATTTCCTGAAACACAAGTTGAAGTTTGAATAATGAATATCACAATAAAGTATACAATTTTTACACATTTTAAGTTTGAAGTCAATATAGTAGTAGTCTTGGCGCACGTTTGTGCCAACTAATGGAAAGTGGCCTGTAAAATTTTATTGATACCACAATTTGGAACCACATACTACCTAGGGGTGTTCCAGAGGGTTCAACCGACCACCCCATGCAGTCAAACCTTTTCTGCGGGATGGGTTGAACGAAGTCATTTTTCTGGGTCCCTGCCCCTTGACTATACCGTGTGTCTCAAAAAAAAAAAAACTATACACATTTGAAATGGCTGCCGAATAAGAAATATATGATTCTGGGGAAAAAGGTCTATATGTGTGGATAGCTTATGGACTCAACTTTTATATGACACCAAAAAGTCTAAAAATAATTCATGCTTAAATGAGCGCTGCTCACTTTTGTAAAGGGTATGAAAATTAGGCTGCGCAGGAATTAGCCTTCCAATTTTGCGAGAGGTGAGTCCGTTGGAGCTTACAAAACTGAAGTTGATATGATACGTAGGGATTATGTAACGTTGAATATTCAATTATGGATTGTCCAAAAAAAAAAAAAAAGAATGTCAAAGATGTCAGCTATTTATTCTTCAGGTCAATGGGTAACCTGAATAATAAGTAGCCAGTAGCTGTGACATTCCTTTTTGAACAAAATGTACTTGAATAATGAATTTTCATAATCCCCATCTGGTTATACAAATAAATGTATTTGAATAATGAATTTTCATAATCCCCATCTGGTTATACAAATAAATGTATTTGAATAATGAATTTACATAATCCCCATCTGGTTATACAGATAAATTTTGTTGAAAAAGGAATGTCACAGCTACTGGTTACATATTATTCAGGTTACCCATTGACCTGAAGAATAAATTGCTGACATCTTTGACATTCATTTTTTTTTGACAATCCATAACTTAATATCCAATGTTACATAATTCCTACCTATCATATCAACTTCAGTTTTGTAAGCTCCAACGGACTCACCTCTTGCAAAATTGGAAGGCTAATTTCTGCGCAGCCTAATTTTCATACCCTTTACAAAAGTGAGCAGTGCTCATTCAAGCATGAATTATTTTTAGACTTTTTGGTGTCATATGAGAGTTGAGTCCATAAGCTATCAATACATGTAAATCTTTTCCCCCAGAATCATATATTTCGTATTCGGCAGCCATTTCAAAAGTGTATAGTTGGTTGTTTTTTTTTTAGACACACGGTAGTACAGTTGTATTGCTGATACGTTTCTGCTTTACATTGTGTAAAAGCAATAAAGAAAAAATATTTTGTTCACAACTGGTGTTTATGTATGGCTCCAACAGCGTATGTATATATACATGTACATGTTTGATCATGTAAAATGATGATACAGGAATCAATAAATCAAATCAAATCAAATCAAAACACATCCAAACACATGTTTTACAGATCATTGTTAGAAAATTACATATCAGCCTACGAAAGAACTTAACTTTTTTTTTAACTTATCACATACGGTAAATACCTTCGATTATACCTCTTTAGTGCCGTTAGAGGAAAGTAGCTTGTTCCAAAAGCTTGACTGAGTATCTAAATTTGAACCCATATACACACATTGAAATATTTGTCACTTCCAACCAACCGCTGTTTGCTGTCAAGACTGTAGGATACCTAGATAGCAAAGTATCAACATGAAGAACAAAACGAATCTCTCTGAAGCGATATCAAAGTATGATCATACTATACAGTATAAGTCATAATAGGCCCGTTTATGCGAATTGCATACATACTTATGGTATGAAGTCATAGCGTTTGACAACAGTGCAACCATGGACCTTCTACACATGGGCGTCCATCGCTCGTTAATTAATTCATGCACCTGTGTCTGACAAAACTGGCACAAAAGCATTTTAAACATTCTTTCCTGCATTAATCTTATCATTACCGCCGACAGGATAAAAAAGTTTGACAGCCCACTGAGAGACGACAGACAAATAACACACAAAACAATAAACTAATAAACATGAGACAAGACTAGTAGAGCAACAAGACTGTACTTGTAGGGGGAAAACTGACTTGACGACACGACAGGAAACAAGAGTGATAGCGTGACAAAGAGGTAAGAAAATAGGCAGGAATATGCAACAGAGACAACGATCCTCGGAGGTTTGAGGAAGAAAAAGAAAATGAAAAAGAAAGTTCATCGAGCAAGTCTTAGTAGGAATCTAAAGATTCAATGATCAGATTTGTTTTTATTAATTGAAAATTGAATAAAAAAAACACTTTCAGGGTTTCAGGGTTAAAAGGTTCGGAGGGGTAACGTTCTATGAACGAGGTGCAATGTTTTTGAAATGTAAAAAACATTACTGTAACTCGACCGAGTCTCTGAAGTGAAGAAAACTCACCTTATCATCGCAAAATGTCCGCATGACGAAATATTTACAGTTTACTCTACATTGACTCTACATTATGCCGTTTCATGTTAATGTTTTCGTTTCCGTATGGTGAAGCTGTCTTCACAAACGAGAGAAAGATAGCGTTATAATCAGATGAGATTATACTCACGATATACAGAATGCCAGGAAAATAGAGATATGGTAGCAAGTAAGAGGAGCAGGGACATTGTCCAGCGAAGAGAAAAGAAGTGAATCGCCATGTTGCCAAAGGATCAATCCGAGGTGTTTCTTCTGAATAATCTTTACAGCCAAGTCATATCACCCAGTGTGCGCTGCGTAAAGTCCTTATTCTTGTTTGGTGGATGACAAAGGTGTTGATTGAGCGCTACGGGTTGGCTGTGGAGCAAACCAAGACTTCTCCATTCTCTCATTGGGTGCACCAAAGAGATTCAAGCTCTTTGTATGGGGGCACGCTTTGACCGTGCGACACGATCTGCGCATCCTCTTTGCTGCCGTGAGCGCAGAAACTCTGTTCGTGTGCAGACGAAACTGAAAACAGATTTGTTGTCAAGCAGACACACGAACGCTGTTTTTTTTTTTTTTTTTTTTTTGGGGGGGGGGGATGATTATTAGTTCCACTGTAAATCGTTGCCTCAAGAAGATAGGATTACTGAAAGAAACATGCTAACATGCATGCATGCATGCATGCTAACAAAAAATCCTCTTTCAAAACTCTTTACAATTCTCCCAGCTAATCGATGTTCCCCCGCGTTACTCCAACCAGCTCATCCTTAATAGATCTCATGTTAGCCGCCGATTCAATGTGTTCTTTGAATTCTGGAGTTCGGTCAGTGGGATTTAGTGATCACTCTCTTTGTAATTAACTATGAAAGCGTCGATTCCTGAGTACCCGCCCAAAATCTCTACCTCTCGCTCTTTCAGACATTTTGACGAGAGCCTGTTCTTACAAGATTTAGCAGCGATTGATTGGAATTGCTCTTTTTCAGAGTCGCAAGACGCTGACGAAATGTGGAGCAAGTTCAAATCGAACTTTGTTAAACTAAGTAACAAACATGCTCCCTTCACTACGGTTAGAAAGAAACAAAATGGCTCTCCGTGGATTAACGATGAATATCTACACTTAGCACGAGAAAGAAACTATAATAAAAGAAATTTCTTCAAACGAGAAATATTTGATATTTGGAGGGATTTATATACTTTCGGAATAAAGCAAATAAGATAAACACAAAACTTCAAAGGAAGTATTATAAAAAAAAACAATTTAAACAGAAAAATGATATGGGTAGAACATGGTATATGGGTAGAACATGGACACTGATAAAAAAAAAATATATATATTACCAAACAAAACCTTCATCAGCTCCTGATCAGAAAGTCCTTATTAATAATTGAAAACATTGTCATGATAAAGATAAAATAGCTGATGACTTAAAGAGTCTTAATAATGTTATACTGTAAATACGTGTAGTAATGATAATTTTGGTATTATGCAATTATGCATACATTGCAACCAACTGTAAATACATTTAGATTTACGGATATGAGTGTACAGTTTGTCGAAAAGGAATTGACTTGTACCGATTGTTCAAAGGCCGGTGGCCTAAATGACTTGCATCCTAAACTACTTAAAATTACCGCACCCTTCATTGCTGGCCCACTGACTGTCCTTTTTGATCGGTCGCTTTCATCAGGAAAATTTTCCAGTGACTTTAAAGTGGCTAAAGTAATTCCAATTCCAAAAACCGGACAATCATCAGAACTTTCAATTTTTTGACCAATTTCGTTGTTACCATTAATATAAAAAATATTACAGAAAGCTATTCATGAACAAATTTACAAATATTTAATCGACGATTCCTTACTATATGAAAGGCAGTCCGGTTTTCGGCCTACGCATTCAACAGCAACATGTCTGATAGACATTAGTGACTTTATTTTAGACAATATGGATGCTAAGTCACAGGGGCAATTTTTCTAGATGTGAAAAAAAAAAGATATTATAGCTCGCAATTGAGGCTGGGCTCGGCCGCGGATCCCCGTTTACAGTGCGGGGCTGGGCCGAGCCCCGCAATTTTGTCCGTTTACACTGCCGGGCTCGGCGGCGCTTTTAATTCAAACCTTTCAATATTTTGTCGTAGTTGCGCTCTGCTTGTAAACAAACGCAATTTGGTATAGTCTGGTTTTCAGACCCTTTGCCAACTGGATTCCGTGGCGACGTAGTCGCCGTTCGGGCAAAGGCCTTTGCCGAAGGGAAAATCCTTCGCAAGACAAAACCACCTTGGACTATACTAGTTTTCGACGTTGAGGGGGTCAATATCCTGAATAACGAAATAGTACGGGCAGAGGGTCTGGAAGCCAGACTAAAATTGGCCGCGCATTTGGCCCAGTTTCCGTTTACACTGAGAAAAGGCCGGGCTCGGCGGCGGCTCGGCCGAGCCCGAGACCACCTCCAGAGCGTGGCCAAATGCGCGGCCAGGATTATTTTGGCCCCGCATTTGGCCTTTTGCGCGTTTACACTGAAATGGAGGCGGGCTAGGCCGCGGCCGAGCCGCGGCCCAGCCCCGCACTGTAAACGGGGTCCTCCCTGATCTTAGGTCATCCCTTTAGATACTGTGCAGTTGTATGGGGAAATGGCACAAAAGGTATATTAAAGTTACAAAGGCTTCAAAACAAATACGCAAAACTAAATCTGAAACCGATTATTTTACTCCAAACGCCGTTTTAATAAACTAATTGAAATAGCAGTCTGAAGATGGGAGATGTGTGACAGTTTCGACAATTTTGAACGGTTTAGCCCCTCCGTAATATTTAAACCCACTATTTGTGTAGTCCGTTGTATTTTGAATTCTCATTTGTTGTATTATCTTCTATTTCATTGTATAATTTTATCATATTATGCAAAATGTATCTGTATGCTATAATTACAGGGTTCTCTTGAAATGCAGGCCTCTGGCTTGAACGAGAATTACCCTGTATTTTTTAAAGAAAACGTGAATAAATAAGTTAAAAAAGATAAATAATAGTGATACCTTGTACACAAAACTGTTCTAAAAAAAAAAACAGAAGAGAACTCATGACTTTCGAGGGATTCACCTCTTCCATATTAAGGGAAGGGGGTCATTGACCCTTGACCCAACCAATCACCGGCGCCTCAAGTAAACACACCCGCGCGCGCGCACACACACACACACACACACACACACACACTTACATAACATTTTACGGTCCCTTTCATTGAATTTCCAACACATGCCTGATCAAAAGTTTGTAATGACCCAAGATTAAACAGGTGAGACTCATGGACAATTTTCAGGATTACTTTGTCTTTCACGATTACAATCCCGTCATGTGCAGCAGCAACATAGGATAATTTTACACAAACATTCCTAAACAACGTTTGATACACACATGTGTAAATACGGCTTGACTATGTCGGAAAATCGAAAATGGTGTGAGTCGGAAAAAAAGAAGATCTTTCCAAGAGAGGAATATTGATCGGCTTATGGAAGTATATCGTTCATCCCGAAGACTTCTTCGAATGTCATGCGTGTTTCCTGCATAACCCGCTCCACTATTCGTTATAGGTTATTGCATTACAACTGATTTCATTTGAATGAATCAACTTATCATTTCTTTAACCTAATTTCTTTTCAGAGAACACAAAAATACATTTAAAGCAAGGATTTCTAAGTTGGAGGTCATGAAGGAAATTTGAAGGTCATGACATCACCGCCTATTCATATAAAATCATATTATTGATGATTGTGGTGCTTGTTATTTGTAATAGGCATGCACTGTTTATTCATTAAAGATACAATGTATACTTTAAAACCTCAACCCGTTTCTGCTCATGTCTGACTCTAATAATACTTCTATCTCTGTGTTTGTTTGTTTGTTTCATTCTCCTTCTGAGAAGATGGCTGGATAGCCCATCAGCTGCACTAGCTGGGGTCCCCGTTACCCTGCGGGCCGCTCGGACCACGTTGCCCTGCTCTCTGCGATGAATGGATGAAGCGGGATCTTGTGATCTTGTGACCTTCTCACTCACGGGACCTCCATGTTCTGTCCTATAATGCACGGGTCGGTGTTTTTTGCCTCTTATTAGAGGGGAAGGTATACACACAACTTTGCGCAGTAAGACTTGGGAATCGTACCTGGGTCCTTTAGATCTGGACTTATTCTGGAGGCATGCAGACGCACTACCGACTGAGCCAATTAAATAATTGCCCTTTGTTCCACCTGTAGGCCTTATAACTGACCTTGACTTTGTTGACGATATCAGTTTGATGTCAGATACGACTGGGAAGGCAAGGGAACTGCTATACTGGCAGTGGTGCAAAAAGGCTGGTCTACAGCACGCTGCCAATAAGAAGACAAAGATAAAGGCCTATTTTTATTATCAATGACAGCCATACATGGTGCAGTTCTTGGGATGAAAATGACTTCAATAGGCTCCTGGATTGCCTCGACAGGACAGGACATCAGGATCAGACGTGGCCTCGCATGGAATGCCTTGTGCAGTGTGGGGAATGTGGATGTCCTAGTACAAAGATGTCAAAAACGGCGGCTTTTATTTACAACCTTCTGTCATGTCTGTAGTACTGTATACCTATATGGAACAGATACATGGACACGGCAAACATAACAGGAAAAGGCACTGAATGAGATGGAGTGTATACATGCATGCATAGGATAACTCATAATGGCTGTGTCCTGGATTGATTACATACGAAATTCACCTTTTTTTTCTGGTGATTTGCCAAAAGTGTCTGTCAAAGCAGGGAGGTGGAAAGATTCTTTCCACCTCCCTCATGGTCAAAGTAGCGTGACAGCTAAAGCCCTAGTCACATATAAACACGGATGCTCAAGGATCTACACGGCAATCCCCGGATCATGCGTGCTATGATCCGGGGAGATCCGGGATAGATTTGCCCAGAATGGAGCGTCGACGAGCATTAATGACTGTACACACGGCATCAACACGGCAGCTACACGGATGAGGCCGGACTAACACGGCATCTACACGGCATCTACACGGCATCTACACGGCGCTAACACGGACCATGCTGGACAAAGCCGGCATCTACACGGTCCATGCAGGCAGAGCACGGCGTCTACACGGACCAACGCGGCAGCAACACGGACCAACACGGCAGCAACACGAACTAACACGGCAGCAACACGGACCAACACAGCAGCTACACACATGCCACACCTGCAGACGAAAAAGCGAGCAAATTTTGAATTTTATTAGTCTTCTCGTTCTCACGTCAACATCGCCTTTGCTTCTTGAGTAAATCATCAAAAAAATCACATATTAAACTGATTATGTTGCATCTTCAAGTTCAAGTTCAACTTTATTTTCATTTCCATTAAATAAACATGAGAAATTATATTCAATGCATAAACAAAACAAATTTGTAGTAATTTCAATAAACGTACATCAACAAGATACATGTGATGATGAGTAACGACATACAATTGCATTTATAAGGTATATACATATGCATATTACACGAATGGTAATGGAAATGGAGGGTCCCACTAAAAAGCCAAGCTTGTACGATATGGGACCCTCGGAAATACATAAAAAGCAAATAATGGCTTCATGAAACTACAAACAAATATATGAAACAAAATCAAAGAAACCAATGTCAACTGACAAGAAATGTCAACTGACAAGAAATGAAATAACAGGAAAGAACGAAAAAAAAAACAAAATGGGAAAAAAATGAAACTGCAACACACGCCATCGTGGACACAAGCAAACAGATTTCCAGGATGTATAGGAGTAGTAATACGCACCCTTGAATGATATTGTGAATATAAGGATTGGGTACATATACCAGAAAAACTACAAAAGCGCGGACATATTAAAAGCAAAGAATAGACACAATGATGCATTGTTCGATGACTGTCATATTTGAGGAGAACTTATATTCGACAGATTATTTTACTCTCATGATAGAAAATAATTGATGTGTAATGATTAATGCATAAAAATAAGTGATAACTTAATTGAGTTAATGAAACAAACCTAGTTCGGTAATATGTTATAAGATTTCAATAAAAATGATTTCAATTTATTCTTGAAAGAATTCAAAGTTCGTACTGTTACAATATCATTAGGAAGTGAGTTCCAAAACTTTGGCCCATCATAAATAAAGGTGTTCTGAGCCAGAAGAGTTCTGAAAAAGGGCAAATGAAACTCATTCGAACGCCTTGTTGGGTAATTGTGGACGGACTGATTTCTTGGAAACATTGTTTCAAATATATTTGGAAGATTTTTTTTATCATAATTAAACATAAATTGTCCTAGGTTATACAGATACAAATCCTTGATTTTCAATATTTTGTTTTCAAAAAATAACGGGTCAGTATGAGACAGAAATGCAGTATGACATACAATAATACGTAGTGACTTCTTTTGTAATAAAAGTAATTTATCTAAGAATGTTTGATATGTGTTTCCCCAAGCAAGAATACCATAATTTAAGTATGGCAATATGAGAGATGAATATAATGTAATAAGGGACGACAAAGGAAGACAAAATTTAACCTTGTTGATTATACCAATATTTCGTGAAATAATTTTACATATACTATCAATATGGAATTTCCATGAAAGCTTATTATCAACTGTTATTCCCAGAAATTTAATATGGGAAACAATTTCCAGTGGAGTCCCATCAAAAACAATGTCAACAGGTGGTTTCTCTATACAGTTGCTAAAAAACATATATTTTGTTTTTTGAAGATTGAGAGATAATTTATTTGCCTTTATCCATTCGGCGACTTTTTCTAATTCAGAGTTTATTGTATTTACAAGAGTAAGAGGATTATTGTGCGAAAAAAATAAATTTGAGTCATCCGCAAAGAGAATAAAGGAAAGAACATCTGATGACCTACAAAAATCATTTATATAAACAAGAAACAAAAGCGGACCTAATAAACTTCCCTGTGGGACCCCACATTTGATATTCAACATTTGTGAATTATACCCATTCAAAGAGACATATTGCTTCCTGTTCATGAGGTAGCTCCTGAACCACTCCAAGGCCTTCCCACGCACTCCATAATGATGTAATTTATCAAGTAAAATATCATGATTAATGGTGTCGAAGGCCTTGGAGAAGTCCAGGAACAAACCTATTAGATGCGAAGATCTGTCAATAGCGTGTGCCACTTTTTCTACAAAACTTAATAATGCATGTGTTGTGCTGTGTTTTTCTCTAAATCCGAACTGAGAATTTGAAAGTATATGATTGAATTTTAAAAAAGTAATAGTTCTTTTATGAACGATTTTTTCAAGAATTTTGGACAATGTACATAACAAAGAAATCGGTCGGTAATATATTAACATCTAATTTGTCGCCTTTTTTAAACAAAGGAATAACTTTTGCTATTTTCATACTCTCAGGGACAATGCCATTGGAAAGAGATAAATTGAATATGTGAGCTAAAGGATCCGCAATTGAAGATATTACCCCCTTCAAAAGAAAATTACTGATGTCATCATGTCCAGCACTTTTTTTAGAACTAAAATCTGAAACAATATTGATTATCTCCTGCTTATATGTTGGACTAAGAAACATTGAACTAGAATTTGGTGGACCTAAAAATTCTGAAAAATGTTTCGTTGAATGGGGTATATTGCTTGCAAGGTTTTCCCCGATTAAAGAAAAATGATTATTCAAAATATTACAAATCTGATGAGAATCTTCAATAATTTCATCTTCAAACCTAATTTTAGTAATATTACATTTATCATTTGATATATTCATTGCTTGCTTTAAAACCTTCCATGTGTTTTGCATATCATGTCTATACAAATATAACTGCTTGGTATAATATTTTCTCTTTTCTATGCGTATAATTTTCGTCAACGTATTTTTATAACTAGTATATTTAAGTTTCAATTGCTCAGTAGGTTTCATTTTAAATTTATAATATAAATTATTCTTTCTGTTTATTGAACGTAAAAGTGATTTAGAGATCCATGGGAGCCTAGGTATTTTTTTATAATCAGATTGTTTTTGTCTACGTTTTGGAATATGGATATCCAAGAGTGGAAGAAACTTCTGCATAAAATATTCAAAAGACAAATTAACATCATTTGTATCAAAGATACAAGACCAGTCTGTCATGTCTAAACTAGCACCTAGACTGGCTATGTTTTCATGAGTGATTCTTCGTCTCAATAAACAACCATATTTATTATCAATACTATCATTTAAAGAGAAACTAGTAGAAATGGGGAAATGGTCCGTTATGTCTGAAAGTAGTACAAGGGAATCGGGAGGAGGAAGAATATTACAAAAAATATTATCAATAAGGGTGGCAGATTCATTAACTATTCGTGTGGGCTTAGATATCAAAGGCAAAAAAGAAGCAGATAAAAATATTTCCAAAAAATCTTGTGACATATTATTTTGTTTTAATAAGTCTATATTAAAATCTCCCATTATGAAGCATTTTTTGTGAATAAAAATTGGGTTCTTCACCAAATCCGAAAAATAATCTAAAAATGATTTAGTGTTTGTATTAGGAGGTCTATATACTACACCTATGATAATATTCTTACTGCCAGGAACAGATATTTCAATAAAAAGAGATTCAATCGAATCAGTCATGCTGTTAAGCTCATCACGAACTACATAATCATACATTTGTGAAACGTATAACGCAACGCCCCCACCCACCCTATGTTGCCTGTTGTTAACGACAAAATCATATCCGTCGAGAGCGTATGGAAGACTTGAATCCTGGGAAAGCCAGGTTTCGGTCAAACCTATCACTGAGAATTTTTGCCTGATGGGTTTATTCAAAAACAACTGCAATTCTTCAAAATGTTTATTAATACTTCTAATGTTGAAATGTATAAGAGAAAAGGTGGTATCATCATACTCCTTAACAACATTATTAAACTGGTTGAGAGTGAGATAATCAGAAGATGGACTTTGTAATTGGTTTTCTACGTCGAAATCATATTCAAATTCTTGCGACAATGAATTAAAACTATCTGAAACATGATTATCAAAAAAAGTATCATTTTGAGTGACATTTGCTTCACATTCTGCAAAAGAAGGCCCGGCCGTATCAAAAAAGTCATCATCATTAATTGAATTGAATGCTGTGTCTATTGTATTGTGGATCAAAGGGTGAACGTGATGTTCGTTGCTTGTGTCCACGAAGGCACCTGTAGAGGGCAGTACTGATGAGTTTGACATCTTGAATGTCTGTGATGTGCGAAACTAAAGAGAGAGAAAAAAAAAATGCTGTGTCTACTGGGAACCAGAGTCAACGTATACAAAACGAACTATGCAAGTATGTCAGGACATTTTCGGCAAGTGACATGAAAGGTGGCTCCAGATGGCCTGTGGGTACCAAGGAAATTACACAATGATAATAATTATAAAAAGAATAGAAGTGAGGAATTGACATAAGTTCCGGGGAAAAAAGAGTTGCTTGGTAACCTCACACAGTGGTTTAAATTCGTTGGTAACACTCTCTTGTGTGATTTAGATAATCGTAAGCATCTTGGAAAGAGAACAAATTATTCACTGTGGTTAAAAAACTTCGGCATTCTGCATTCCGAATGCCCATGTATGGACATAAGGTTAAAATAACATTTCTAAAACTACCAGTTGTTAACATTCATGTTGGAGGACGATGACTGGGGAGAACATCGTTGTGTACGCTGATTAGAGAGAGTACGAGTGCATCTGAATCTTTAAAGGGGTCGTATGGGCCATTCTCCGAAAAAGTGTGTAATTACAGTTGTAGGGCCTACATGTGACAAAAAAATAAACATCACAGATTTCATTCATTTTTAATCAATTCAGAAAATTAATCCTGTAGGAACACAAAACAATCAATGGGTGATTTTTGAACGCTCATTTTTTTTTTTCTAGAAACATTTCCAAACGCAGAGTCCTTTTTTTTTTTACTAAGTCATGTTAAAATCACATGTCAGATACGTTACCAGAGGTAGCATCTTAGAAAATTGGATCAGAAGACGACCAGTGTGGTAACGTATCTTACGTATTAGACATGTTAGAAGTTCCGTTAGCGTGTACGTTTCAGAGCCAACGCCAATCATGCCAATAAATTGATTTGAACTTGTAAGAACATCACAATGTGACTATTTCAGTTAAAACACCGCACTGCTAATCGTAAAGAATGGTCTCGTCATAGATAGAAGATTAGATAAATCTTCAATCATATCAATAAAACTTTGAGATATACATGAAATACGAGAACCAAACAAACATAAATCCACAATAATCTAATATAGTTACAATTTTTTAATATAGTTCAGAAAGTTTGTAATTACACGAAAGACAGTAAAAATGAAATCGGAAAAGATTTCTATGCAAACAATACACATGAATTCAATTTTCCCTTGTACCTGTCTGTAATAAATTAAGCCTCAAGAAACGATAAATGATGGTAACGTATCTGACAAAGCATGTATGTTCACTGACACATTTAAATACCGATTTACATCAAACCCCGATCACTGAAACATGCGATTCAAAAACCTGATTTTGTTTATAACCTTTATGGAGATAAAATGCAAAATTATAATGAACACAGATAGACCGTTCATGTAGTCGCGTTTGCTGTGAAGTTGACAACATAAGGCGAGTACCAGACTTTAGCCCTTAAAATATCGGTAAGTTGATTTTTACAGACAAAAAGTTATTGTAATTATAAAACACACAAACACACACACACACACACACACACACACACACACACACACCACAACAAAGCAGAAATATAATGGATTTGGAACGTATATCTGACTGCAATTTTTGTTTATGCCATAATTCTAAGGGATAGTACAGTTCTGGTTTAGATGAGGATTCAGGTTTTAACTTTTTGCAAGATAATCGAAATCCACTTATACGACATACTTCCAAGAGCATACAATTTTAAGAGGAATTAAAAGTTTATTTCATGAAATTCGGTTCAGAAATGGCTGAGATGTACCAGATAAAGTGAAAGAAAGAAGTCCAAATAAAAGTAGATGGGCCATCATATTTTGTTAGGACCGCTTTCTTTTACTTTATTTTGGATATCTCGACCACTTCAAAACCGATATTCATAAAACTTTGAATTCCTCTTAATAGAACTGCATGTTCTCTTGGCAATTCTCAATTTGATTCTTTAGCAATTCAAGTTGGCAGCTCAGCAACTTCAATCTCATCTCGTCATCCATGGATGCAGCGCCTGTGGCAGCAGAGAGAAGTGAGATGATGTTGAAATCTCCCCTAATTTATAGGGAAGTCGAGTGGGTCCGTGTGATCTTGATGTGAAAAAAAAGAGAGATGGACTGCCAAGGATACTCCTGGCACCTACACGGTCGTTCCAGGCATCAACACGGACCTTCCCGGCATTTACACGGCAGCCACACGGACCACCCCGGATTGCTCTGCCAACACGGCAATCCCCGGATGACGCCGGATGTTTTTGAAATCCAAAAGTTGCCGTGTTGGCATCCCGGACGTCCCCGGATGTCCCCGGCGTCAACACGGATCTCTCCGCGGATCACCCCGGATCAGATCCGGGGTGGTCCGGGGTGGCCCGGGATGTCTATGTGACTGGGACAGTAGGAAGGTTGGTATATTTATTTATTTATTTATTTATTCAAGATTTCATGCGTGTTCACAAAATAGGAATGCATACAAAATAAATGTATGCAAGTACATCTCATATAGCCAAGACAGAATATATACAATAAGTATACATTGATAAGAAGCAGTTACAGGATAGTATACAACTCCACTAAGAGAGCTACATTATTCAAGGTAACGAACACGCAAAGGAATTGCAACATAAGCTTAAAGCTTGAAAATCGTTGCAACCCCCGTGCACACAATCTATATGCTTGCAAATAGTTTAAATGATACTTGATAGGAGTTGGGGGGGGGGGGGTATTTACAAAGAGAGCATGGGAACATGAGGGGGAAAGAAGAAATGCATGTGTGGTGCCTATTTGTCCTGTCGGACATTGACAAGAGAGAGCAAGAAAAAGTTTAAAGTGTCAAGTCATTATAAAAAAAAAAAGCAAGAGAGAGCAAGAAAAGGTTTAAAGTGTCAAGTCATTATAAGCAAATTATACTGATTAAATTGATTAAATTTCTCATAAATCCCATTCAAATGTCGATTTCAGGGGATTATGATCACAGCAAGTTTAATAGTTAACAGTATCCAGGAGTTCAGCGTGAAGCTGATAATAGAATAATGTTTGATCGACCTTTTGAACGTTTTTTTTTTTTTTTTTTTTGCAAATAAAAAACACCTTATAGGAATTTTCATGGATTTATCAAAGGCTTTTGATACCATAGATCATGATATATTAATTTACAAATTAAAAAGATATGGTATTCGTGGTTTAGCACTTTCTTGGATTATTGATTATTTATCCAACAGAAAGCAATATGTACTATTTAAGTCATCTAAATCTCCGAATTCTAATATTGTATGTGGTGTTCCCGAGGGATCAATCGGATTCTTGGCCCCCTACTGTTCCTCGTATATATCAATGATATAATAAATACATCAAAAACTCTTAAATTCATACTTTTTGCGGATGACACTAATATTTTTTACTCCCATGAGAACCTCGAAACACTGATACTCTGAACACGGAAATAGACAAAGTCTCCCAATGGTTTATATGTAATGAATTATCCCTTAATGTCTCTAAAACAAATTTTATACGTTTCAAACCTACTGCTTCACAGAAAATTAACAGCAGTTATAATATTAATATTGACGGATTATCCTTAACTGAAGTAAGATCTACTAAATTTTTAGGAATCACAATTGACTCGAGTTTAACTTGGAACGATCACATTCATAATATCCACACGTCTGTCTCAAGAACTGTAGGAATTTTATATCGACTGAAAAACTTCATTTCTCAAAATTCCCTGACTAATTTATATAATGCATTGATCTCATCGTTTGGGGAAACTGTGGCTCAACTAAAATTAATCCAATTCTTACTCTCCAAAAACGTGCTGTACGTTTAATTACCAATTCCCGATACTTATCCCCATCCAATTCCCTATTTCGTCAACTAAAAGCATTGAAAATTGAGGATTTTCACACTTTTCAAACTGCTGTTTTTATGTATAAATATACATTTAATTGTCTTCCAAAAATTTTTGATGGCTTCTTCACTCCAAATTCCACCGTTTATTCATATCCAACACGTCAGTCGTCCGATTACCATCTCGAAAGCCCCAGAATCATTTTAGCTCAAAAATCTTTAAAACATAATGGACCAGATATTTGGAATTCTTTACCCCCTAATTTAAAACAATAGCCGGGTTCACACGTACAAAATAGCGGGATGACGATCGCGATCCACATCTCGAGTTTTTTTTTTGCGAGCGTCCACACGTACCAAATTAGCGGGATAGCGATCGCGATCGGTATCCCGCTAATTTGGCGAGCGTCCACATTGCCGATAGAGATATAACAGCAAAGCCTGCAAACTTGGTCACACAGCGCCCTTCTCTATCACTACCTGCGCGCACTTCCCTTTGTTCTTCGCAGAGGCCTCGCTGTTGTGATGTGCGCATTGCATGATGGGATATAAAAACTCGAGATTCTAATCCCGACCGTTCACACGTACCAGCGCTGGGCCAATTATCCCGCTAATTGATGAACCAGCGCAAGATTTCTTAGGATTAGCATCGCGATGCTTATCCCGCTAATTTTCGGGTTTTTTTCTGTCCACACGTGCAAAAAACTCGGGATGACGATCGCGATGCAAATCTCGAGATTTGTATCCCGCTAATTGGTGTACGTGTGAACCCGGCTATTGTACGTCGTTGAACATTTTCAAACGAGAACTAAAAAACACCCTCGTAATCCAGTATACTTCTGATACATAAATATTCATACCACCTGGTCAACAAACACCCTAAACAATGAGTTCACGGCCGTAACTGAAGTAACATTCACCTCATCACACTGATACACAAAATAACACTCAACGTACAAACCAAGATTCACCCCAGCACAATGCACACCGCACTGCACCGCACGCCCTTCGCACAATCAATACTTCCCACTCAGTGAGTGGCAAGATTTTCTTTATGTATCTCTTTATTGTGCCCTTCGCACAATTACCCCCTACTCAGTGAGTGGCAAGATTTTCTTTATGTATCTCTTTACCTGGGGCCATCTTCCTCGTCAAGCTTAGCTTAGATGATGGTCCCCTGCATTTCATTTTTATCATTTCCTATTGCTTCCTTGAAAAAAAAAATTATGTATGATCCAAACGTTACGAATATTAGCTGTGTAAATGACTATGTAAGTATTTTGTTGATTTGTTGATTTGTATTGATTTTGAAATGCAGAAATAAATACTGAACAGAACTGAACTATTTTTTGTAAATTACGAACATGCTGAGGTAGCGCATTCCATACATCAGGACCGCTATGTCTGACTGATTTATAGGCTAGTGCAGTACCAGGGTTCACTATAAATGTATATCTGATGCTTGTCTCGTGGGATACGAGTGAAACATTGTCGAAAAAGAGACAGGTAATAGGTCTTGCTTAGAACGAAACATGAAGAGGGCAGTCTGTAGGAAATGTATATCATCTACTTTTAAACATTTTAATTTCAAGAACAATGGGTCTGCATGTTCTAGGAAACCAGACCCTGTACATATGCGAACAGCTTTCTTTTGCAACAGAAGGATATTATCTGTCAAACTCTTTGACGTTGCCCACAGAATATTACAATACGAAATATAAGGTAAGATAAGAGTGTTATATAACATCAAAAGCTTGGCCACTATCCGGCAAGCTGCTGGGGAGCATTTCATGAAGCGTTTTGTCAGATATTTCGTCTGACAAACTGTTAAAAGCTACTGAAATCCTTGCATCTGATTGGCTGAGAGCAAATTTGTCCGACAAAGTTGTCGGACAAAACGCTTCATGAAATGCCCCCCAATCCGCTAATCCCCTCCTACACTTTGGGAGATTTAACAGACCCTGCAAGAAGAGGGAGAAGTCGGACCACTTAATGTACTTAAAAACGACATAAGCTCGATAGCGCTGTAGTGGACTGAGGACAGTTATTATACACGTTTGGAGGTGCTACTATTATGTTCATGGAACCGAAAAGAAAGGCATATTATTATGGGCTTAAGCAAATTCATACCCTCGAATTGGTGGTTATAGTTGGGATATAATCATCATAATACGGTTTGCAAAATGAATAATTGCCATTCAACAGTGTTCAATGAATTAAAAAAGCATGGTTTGGAGGGAGTATACTACCCAAAAAAAAAAATCCAAATGCGCTGACCACAACACTTCATCTTAGCAAACTAAACGATGTGATGAATTGTTGGACATTATCATAATTGAGCCGATATAAGATATGAATATGTACACACAATATTCGTTCATTGCGCACAATCCGAGAATAAAAAAAAAATAATAATGATCGAGATGGAAATAGAGCAAATTGCTTCCTCTGTATACTTCTGTTTGTTCCAAGTAAAATAACAGCGAATCTTCAGTTCTTCACAAATTGCAATTACACAAATACCCCTTTAAATTAGTTGACTAGATTTCTACTGAGACAGTTTTCTTTACATGTTATAGAATCAAACATTTTATACTGTTGAGGGCCACCAGTATCATAAAATCAATAAATACGTTCGTCAAACTCATGTTCATGTTTATCGCTCTATTATTATATGTCACATAAACAGTTACAAATCGGTATAGGTGTTGATGAGTCTATCGTCGACATACCAAAGATGTTTGAATTTGTATGTAATACGACACTTTTAATCGCAATTTAAGGTAAAGATACAACTCTATCCAAGGACAAAGCAAATATTAGGAAGCGTAAAATGATTTTTCTTGAATCCTCACACTAGATCCCCTTCTCACAGTTTGCCGTCTTCCCAAGGAGAAATCGATTGGCATATTATACCACGGTAATACCTACCTCTCTCATCAGCATAATATAGCTGGGGTATGTGGGATGATGTTTGGCATGTTTTATTAATTTGATCTATCAGGAATTATATCTTGCTACATGTTGTATCTAAAAGGTGACAAGAATTCAGCCTCTCTGGTTGTCTGGTTGTATTTGTCATTATCTTAATGTAAGAGTAAATACTAAGTGTAAATGGAGCATTAAACGCAGATATACAGCATGGTGTAACTTCATAATTTTCTCCTTTTGCTTATAATAACTTTTTAGAAATACGTATATATAAAGTATACGACTGCCTCAAAGCTGACCTGGTACATGTATTGTGTTTTCGAGATGGAATATAAATGATTTAAAAGGTAAATTATCAACGTGTGTATATAAATGCCTTGTTATTGTGACTGTCGTGACGTTCGCTCGACAATCTCATCGGGTCTACCACTTTCACATCTCTGTGAACACTTCATAATCTTGTATATGGAAGTGTTGAGGTGGCTAAGTCGCTATTAGCATGTTGAGAGTGCACTCAGTTTTTCCCTAGACTCCCTCGAGAAGAATCAATCTTCCATTTTCCCCGCATTATGAAAGATGCAGGCGTTGATGACAGCACCCGCACTCCCTGTGGGACATGAGTCCCTGAGTCGTGTGAGAAGACATGAAATATTCACAAACCTCAATTGCGTGGTACGAACTATTAACCCGACCGTTTCCAGCATAACTCTAAGAGCAAACTGTCATACTTTTCTCAAGAGATGTTTTGAAAAGCAAAGCTGTGATATTTTGAGCATTCGTCTAGTCTCTATGCATGCAGCCTGCATGGTTAAATACATGGGTAAAGTCAATGCACATGCACCTATACCTATTATTTGTAACACGTATTTATATGGGTGTTTCGTAATATATTCCCGATGGAATCGCATTTTCTTTGCTCATCTTTCCACTAATAAATACGTTAGTCTTTCATCCCTATTTAGCAATTAGATCTTCAACAGTAATTACTAAAAAATAAGAAACAAACTACAAAAGTAATGCAGAAGAGACGCGATGTATTCCTAACGATGTTTTGCAGAAAAAAAAGAACAGAAAAATGTATGATGAAAAATTATGCGTAACTATAGACACACACACACACACACACACACACACACCAACATAAATACTTCATGAAAGAGGGAGACTGAAAATTTACGGTAGGGAAATGAATGGGACTGGTGTCAAGGTTTGAGGGGTATGGCAGGAGAGAAATGGAAATTCAAGATAGGATATGGCTACACGGATCCTCAATTATTGTCATTTGATTAAAAAAGAAAATCAACGTGGATTACTCTGTACCAAAACCCAAAACCGCGGAATGTTTTTGTTTGTTTGAGGGAGTTGTGGATCAATGGATCCCCCCCCCCCTTGAACCTAATCCTATCTATAACTCAAACTCTAACCCTAAACCTAACCTTAACCCTATAATCTTTCCTCTAACTTATCATTATAATCAGTATTTGGCCGCCGGGGTAATTTGTCTCGGGGGGGGGGGGGGGGGGGGTATTGCCCTGTCTGTATACCCGTCATTTGAATCTACACTGACTGTTCCTATGTCTTCAGGGGTGCTGTTCGTTATTCCGAAGGTTCGCTATTCCGAAGGTTCGTTAATCTGAAACACACAAATTCCCTATACCTAGATGTTCGTTAATCCGAAAATGAAAAAGGGTTCGTTAATCCGAACATTCGTGGCGTTATTCCGAAGGTTCGTTATTCCGGAGATTCGTTAATCCGAAAATGAAATTCGGAAAAACGAACCTTCGGAATAACGAATCTTCGGACTAAAGAGCCTAATTCGGAATAACGAACCTTCGGAATAACGAGTTGTAACCGTCTTCAGAGACCCATTATCAGCCTTACAATTTCCAGTCACCAAATCTTTTAACTTTGTTACCTTGATTTATAAAATTCTGGTGTCATGGCACGTAGGGCCTATATTATTCTTCTCCCTCCGAATTTTGAGTTGTGTGCGAAGATTTGTTGGTTTTCACCAATAGTTTCCTTTCCTCAGTCTAAGTCCGTTCAATGTCAACTCAACTCCTAAACCTATCTCTTCCCCTTTTGTTGTAAGAATTATGAGACCTGGGCCCCATTTCATAAAAGATGTTAGGATGGCGACTCTTGCTGGAATGACAACTTCCCATAACAGCAGCCAATCAGAAAGCTGGATTCTTGTCGTTGTCATGACAATTGCCATTCCAGCAAGAGTTGCTATCATATCAACTTTTTGTGAAAAATGGCCCTGGTCTTGAAGGCTTTGTGAATGTATATCCAAGGTTTTTACGGTAACATTTCTCTGTAACGTCTTAATGGTTTTGAGGGGAATGCGTAGGGCCTAATATGCGTTCCGTTGCCAACATTAAACGATAATGCATCTTGGCATCATTGTATCTTTTCTATTCTTTTTTTTTTTTAAAGTGAAGATGAATATCAAAATGAAATGAAATACAAGCGCAAGGATATTTAGGGTTGAATAAAATCTGAATTTGCACTCTACATGCAGATTGTGTATATTAACTGCTTTGATTTTGTTTTTTGCGTGTACAAGGGGAAGTAGTATTAAGTTACTACGGGTTGTAGCATTCTAGGCCTGTGGTGCAGGATAAATTTCCATCTGCTAGTAGTACCGGTACGGAGTTCACATAGCTTCATGGTGCCTCACGGTTTCTATGGTAACAAGATATATCTATTAAGGATTGTTGAAGTTCAGCGGCATTTAAATCGTGATTCAACATGAAATACGAAAAAATTAGAGTGAACAGGTTTGAAATGAAGTTGTAATAACTTTGGCCTACACCTCAAAATAGGCCTATTAGGGTCTAGATGCAAAATGGATTTCTGCGGGTGTTTCCTTTCTATTTTCTTTCTTTCTTTCTATTCTTATTTCCGGGGCCACTATATGAATGCAAAATGGATTTCTGCGGGTGTTTCCTTTCTATTTTCTTTCTTTCTTTCTTTCTATTCTTATTTCTGGGGCCACTGTATGAATTTCGAATTTAAAGATTTTAGTGGATTTAGGAAACATTATGAAACTATCAAGCAAAGCAACAAGGGTTCCTCTCGGGATCATTATTTGATACTGTAGTAACTTGAGAATAATTTTCATGAAGACCGTTGATATGATGGGCCCTCATAGGCCTACTGTATCTACTGTTTGTAGCTTTTGTCGTTTTTCTCATTCCAGCTGTACGTGACGGTACATAATATATAAAAATGGTATGCAATTATGGATCCACCCCCCCCCCCCCCCACCCAAAAAAAAAAAAAAAAAAAAAAAGGAAAACATGAATGACAGGAAATGAAAAAAACCCGCAAAAGGATTGGGTCTCGCTGTGTCGAACGGGCTGCACGCCGCTACCTATTCACGAGCGCTATCCCGCTACTGCTCCACACGGGGACTTTTGCTTGCTGCGTTTCCGCCCTGGGCCGGTTCGTCCCTCCTTAGACGACCTGGTCGTCCGATCCTCCGACCAGATGACCATATCGGTGCCGAGCTTAGCGTGGACGCCCGATCGCCATAGCGCAACGACGAACAGAACTCCCGCTCTCAAGCAATCCACCAACCCCGGCCTCCAAGTAGCTGGATTACAGGCGCACGCCACAACGCCCGGCCGAGAGATTATGAAAAATACGCAAATTAAATATTTGATTGACAGTCTCTGGCGGCTTTTACATTTGTTTGGTTTGGGGGGTTTTCCTGTTCTTTTTTTTTTAAGTATTTGTGTTTTTGTACAGTTAAAGTTATGATATGAGTCAGTTACCACAGATTCCATTGGTAAACCATGACAAAGAAAAAAATCTACTGACTTTCGTTTAATCATGGAGCTACCATAGCTCCATGGTTTAATACAGCAATGAGGTTGTAAGCTAGCCACACTGTGTTACTGCACTCAGTTCTACATAGTAACAGATGCATGCAAGTCGACGCGCGGCGGCAATTTCTGGTATGCAAATGGTAGGTCGTGCGATCACGCACGGCGCGCGCCCGCACCAGCATACCCACACATACTACACACACACACACGCGAGAGGAGATAGGGAAAGGCGAATCTGATGAGGTGGGTTTTATTCATTTGATGTTCAATGAACTCCGTGTTTAACCACTTTTGAGACCTCCCTTATGTATCCGTTCATTTGAAATGAATGGTATAAGACCATGTCGCTGAGAATATAATACTATATAGAACCTATAGAATCAAGGTCAAGAAGAGTTTGCTTAGTTTATTGTAGTCCCATGCATTTAATTTCATGTATTATTGTTATATGGCGTTACCTCTCTGCTGCATGCATGCTGCCTGCTGATGGATGCCATGCCATCTGGCATATAAATTTATGCCCATGACGTGCATATACGACCGAAAGATCGGTCTGTATCTGGTCGTCGGGGATAGACCTATGTTCCGCGGAGACTGCATCTGGCTTCATGAGGAGAGCGATAGCGTAAAAAAAAAAATAAATAAATAAAAAGACTCCTCCGGAGCTCCGGACAGACGGATCTTTCTGTCTTGACCCCCTCCCTAGCTCTAAACTGTGCTCGCCTCTGTGTCTGTGGCCAGCACCAGCCGCAGCCCTAACCGCACCAGCGACCCCAACCCGTACCGAGTCGGGGTCGCATTGCAGCCGTATGGCTATTGTATTGATGTACCACCTGATATGGCAAATCATATGGCTTAGTAGTATTTTGGTGACCAGAGACCAAAATACAAGGTTTTACACTGAAATTTGTAGCCACACTGTTAGATAAGATACTTACAATCAGAGGCGCGGAAATCGATTTACAATACGATCTGTTTTAAGAGCCCAGTGAAAGATTTTATCCGAGGTTTTAGTCCTTAGTTAACTTAAAGTAGTACAACTTACACAGCGCATGTGCTAACAGCCTTGCTGTTGATCGGGTATGGATAAAACATAGCTAGCACATAGAGCTCTAATATGTGACCCGCTACAACAAAATGATCCTAAAGTCGGGGGAGGTCGATTATTTGAAAATTGCATGACGCAATTCCCGAATCCTTCAGCTTTAAATTGAACACATTTTATAAAAATAATCGGCTGCGGAGATATCGATGTTTAAAGGGACTGTGGAGTACTGGTTGAGGTAGGGATTCATGTTTTGAACATTCCTAAGTGAGATAATGAAAAGCCTCTTATGAAATATCAAAGAGCATGTAATTTTAAGAAGGATTCAACGTTCATTTGATGAAAATTGGTTTTCAAATGGCTGAGATATCGAAAAAAGTGCCAATAATAAAAGGCGACATGCCCCAACTTTATTAGTATCTCTTTGTTTCACCTTGTTTTTGGATATCTCAGCCATTTCAAAACCGATTTTCATCCAATAAACTTTTGATACCTTAGAATTGCATGCTTTTTGACATCTCATAGAGTGGTTTCTGAATATCTCACAAAACGTTGAAAGCTAAATCTTCACCTCGACCAGAACTGTACACACCCTTTAAAAGAGAGCATGTCGAGACGTCTGGGAAATCACTGTTTCGAGAAAAGCGCCCTAAGAGTTCTCCTGGCAATGCAATCACGATCAAGGGACACGCAAGTCAGTATTCACCTCCGGACAATAGAAGATAAGCCCTAACAACCCCCGAAATGCTCATTCAAACACAGCGTCGGCGGTCTCCTCACCGACCAATCAGCGACCAGGATGGCAGGAGAAGCGGCTGGGCATAGCGCACCCCGCCACCACGCACCAGTCAACTGGGGAGTGTGGGAGCTTCACGCTTCAGTTAGCGGCAAGCAGCAAACTGACCAATGAGATCGCTCTGGTCGTTGTTAGGGGCGGAGCCTATCTGTGGCGCTCAATCAAAATGTTCGAACCAGTTTCTGCTTCGTTGAAACGCCAAAAAACATGGCCCAGAAAAACGCTATTTTTTTATCTTTCCTTTCATCATTTTGCTTCAAAATTTCGACAGATGATAGAAGACATGTCAGACTTCAATAATATGTCAAATTCAGAAAATTGTAAGTTTTGACCAATTTTGATGCTTTGACTTGAAACTCGATTTTTACGGCTTCGACCGTGCGCGACTTTAGGACCATTTTGTTGTAGCGGGTCACATATAATACACAATGTAGATGGTCTATGCGTGTGGAAAAAAAAAAAAAAAAAAAAAAACCAGGACAGCTAGCTGAGAACTATTCATTTGCGCATGTGCAGATCATTTTATTTATGTGATATGTTCAAAATGGCGATTCGCACTTCACGGAGAAGGTCTCAAAGATGATGACGATTATCTTATTTTCATTTCGGAGGTCCGTAATGGTGAGGGATACATAGTTGCCTTTAAATATTCAACAATATGGTATTACAGTGATGTGGCTTTTCGTTTAGAATCCAAGTGTCATTTTGAACGATGAGTTGTTTACTGAATTGCAAGCATGATTACTTCACTAAATTGCATACAAGTCGTTGGGGCACTGTTACTGGTTACAGCGCCCCGCGCCGGGGTTATGCCAGCCCCAACGGCAACGCCACAGGAAACTCACTGTGTACAAGGACTATGGAGCGCCACAGGCTGTATGTCTTGACTAGAATCTAGGATCTAATGCCATGCCATGATGCATGGCTTGGCATGAGCATTATCGCGAAATAGTCCACCACTCCATCAGCTCCATTCACCGCCATTCATTTCGTCATAGCTGGGGACTTCTTTCAACCTCCACAAGCGTAGTAGACTTTACACATAGCATTAGTGGAGATGTACACGCAGAATTACAGAACGAGAGGGGACCGATAACACGATTTGGCCCTTGGCATGTAGATCTAGTGTCTATGTAGAGTCTTGAGTCTTTGAGTCTTGATATTAATGTTTTAATAAAGTATGGGAATCCCTGTAGCAGCTGCAACCCAACTAGACTGGAATGGGTTGGTGCAGTGGCAGTATATATGTGATGGTGCACGTGCTATAGACTCTACTTTTACTTTAACCATGACCAGCCCGAACGCGATTGTCATTATAGTATTCGGGGTCACGTACGGGGTAGTAATAGTATTGCCCCTATGTAAATTCCAACTTGAATACTGAAAATTGTTACAATTTGAATACATTACGACGTCCAATTGTTGACAACACTTACACTAAGACCCTACATGTGATTATTTGCATTTGGTTCCTGTTATACTATATAGTCCTTTTCTCTCCAAATTGATGACTTGATTCGGTCAAGCGGAATCTTTGAGAATGATGACTGCTCCATTTAATGGATTTGAAACCTGTGCGCATGCGCTAATTGGAGTGTATTGTAGCCTTTAGACAAGGCCTTCTTGCTGATGACAAGGCCCTCTCTCGCTGTATTGCGTTGCTTTCTGGGCGAGTAAGAAGTGATCCCAGCCAAGCGCGACATCGTGAGAGCGAAAGGGCCTTGTCCAAAGGCAAAAAACATTGTGCTTTTCATGCATATTCATATCGCCAATGCGCAATGTGCCTTGCAAATATTGTTTCAAAAAAGGAAGGGAGGAACAGAAAGAATGGAGATGGACTCATACTCATCATAGAAAAACGTCTTTTCTAGACCATGGGATTAGTGTATAATGTATAGTATAAAAGTAAGCCTTTACCTGGTAAAATAGTTGCCTTATAGAGGGGCGAAAATGTCTATTTCTCTTTCATCGTACAGAGACAGCGCTCTGTTGACTCGGGGCACTCCCACAGTATATGTGTAACTGTGTACAAGGAGCCCCCCGGGTGGGGTTAGTGCTAGATACCAAGATATGTACAATTAAAATGTGATGCATATGTGCGAGTAAAAGATGCTCTTCCTGTCACCAACAGGAGGCTTCATCCTTCTAATAGCTGGAAGGGCAGCCTCCTGGAAAGCAGCAAGGGTTTGTGCTGTTCGTGTTACTGCTTGAGGTGGTAGACAGTTTTACGGTTCCAGACAGTTCCATATACGGATGGCTCGAGGATATAAAGAAAACTTGTAGGGGTCTATGGTGGCCACAGGTACTGTAAGTAAGCTTTAGGCTGTGGTTATTTCTGCTGATGTATGGGGCTGGTTTTATGAAAGCTGGGAAGGAGATGTTTACTCCAATGTAGTTGTTGCTGTGTTTTGAAGAACATTATGGATTGTGCAAGGAGGCTGTGTGTGTGCAAAAGGTCCCATCTAAGCTGACTCATGAGACGAGAAGATGATGTGGTTGTCCAACAGTCCCGGGTAACAAAACATACACCGACTGTACGTCCTTCTTTAGCAACATCAATCCGTGGACATTCTCACAAGCTCTTTATTCCATATGTACAAACTGTTGGCTACACTGTATCAAATGACATTCTTCCCAGACACAACTAGACTGTGGAATGATCTGCCCCAGGCCAAGACAGACCCTACCTTAAACTTACAAAGTTCAACTGTAGCATACATTGTATGTACCACTAATGTACAGGAGCTTTAGTACCACTTTGCAATAGCTCAGTTTATTTACAAATACAATGTGGGGAAAGTGGTGCAGCATATTCAACTCCACTAGGTCTGAGATGGGAGTGGGGTGTTTTTAGCTGCACGCCTAGAAAATGTAGTCATTTTAGCTTGCATTGTACATGCAAAAATCACAACGTAAACACGTCCACATGCACACCATGCCTGCCAACAGTACCACAATGCACCAAAGATGGACTGTACTGAACAGGATCAGGAAGAAGAAGAAAAGGAGGACAAGGAGGAGGAGGAAGAGTGTGCAGGCACAAACCCTCGGTCATAAAGAGGCCTGTGCCAAAAAGACTAGAAAAGTGGTTCCGCATGCACCACTGGCAGTGTCCCATAGGCTGCGTACTGTAGCTGCTCCTAACAACCTTGTTGGGAGCAGCTCAGTGGAGGGAATATGAAAAAGAGGCTTTATTTGGCACAGCCTCCCTCTATACGAGCGACAAACACTTGTATACATTGTAATTGAACTCTGGTGGATGTGTTGCAGCCGCGTACTCCACAACATTGTGGATGTTCACATCCCCATCCATGCTACGTGTAAAAATGCAGCTCATCACCAATAACAAGGTTTCACAGCAAATTGGCATCACCCTCAATCCTGCCCAGGAGCCACCTTGAAAAGTTGAGCCTCCTCTGGAAATCCCTCTCCAGCAGTTGATGATGCTCATCATATGCTCAGCGTTTTGTAAGGATATGTAGGTACATTACAAACTGGAACTTGGAAAAAAGTAGTTTTGTACCCTTCACCTTCAAATGACCCTAACTCTGTGATCCGTGACAATGGTGATGCAGGCAAGGTCTAATCATGAATAATCATTACCATTATTATGAGATTGATGTAATAATCAAGTCCTGAATCACACCATTCACGTTAATAGACACACATGTTATGGGATGGAGAAGTGGAATTTAGCAAATTAATGTCTTTTGAAGCCAAAGCCAAACAAGCCAAATGATACAAACATGAGTGCGGCTATCATTTTATATACATTGGGCATAGCCATGGATTTAGCTTTAGCCTGGTGATGTCATGATCACTGCAGTTCCGGGGTCGCACTTTGGTACTGCATTTGGCCTAGCTTGCATTTACAGTGAGAAAAGGTCAGGCCAAGCCTGGGCTGTGGCTACCTCTAGAGCTTTCTTAGATGTGTGGCAGTTTTTGGTAGTGCCGCATTTGGCCTTTTGAGGATTCAAAGTTGGCCTGACCTCATTTACAGTGAAAATGAGGTCCTACGGGTGTAGCTGAGATCTTTAGTTTGTGCAGATTCATAGCAGTTTCAAATGACATTACTTTTTTTATATATACATATATTTTTTTCTTATTTTCCAAATTTTCCTGATGTTAGATTGGAGGTTTGATGAAGACAGGAGAAAATCTAGGAATGTTACCAACAAGATGTCAGAAGGAGTAGAAAAGACACAACAGTCATCCTCTTCTTCAGACGACTCAGTTGCTGCTACAGCAAGCTCTCTTCAGTCTATGTCCCCTTCTGCTGGAGATCCTGTTGACACCAGTGTAAGCAAGGTATCAACAACGGCCACCACACGACCAATGTCAACTAAGCCAACCTCAGAGCAGTCCTCAGTTATAACCCCTTCAACATCGTCAGAAAAAATGGAATCCATTTCAACTACATCGTCTACTCTCACATCCACTATAGTCACCAGACGAGGTAAGCATTAATGTTATTCCTGACCTCTGTTGGGCAGAGTACTGTGATTTGCACTTCCATTCTGTAGAGCAAGGAAAGTATTAAACAGTGTTGTACTGAGAGAACAATCTTAAAAGAGATTCATTGTCTACAAAAGCAATGATATGCATGTCAAAGTGAATTGTAATAACTACAAGGAAGTTATCAACACCTCACCATAATGTATACATTCACAATATGTACTTTGCTTTCCTGTGATAAAACATAACAGGACACAGTAAATTGTTTAGAAACTCTATATGAAAATCAGAACTCAAACAAGTTTGCAAAGAAATCTGGCTCTCATGATACTACCATGTACAGCCATTGCTCTTTAGGGGAAAGATATTTAAGCAATATTCTTATACATCCTTGGTTTATTATTGTGTGTTTTAGCAGTGGCGGATCCAGAGGGGGGCGCACCAGGCGCCCGTCCCCTCTTTATTTTTATTAAATACAAAAGAAATAAAAGGAACAAAAGGGGGTGTGAGTGCCCCCCCCCCTTTAATTTTGTATTAAAAGGTGCAAATCACAGTACTGAATAATTCCTTGATCTGCCCCTGGTTTTAGCAACCTTTTGTGAAAAAGCCCAATGATAGTGATTGTCAGCACCATTTTCTCCAGTCTCTACCCGCAGGATAAAACCTCCAAAGAGAATCTACTTGGTCTCCTTGGAAACAAAGACTGCTCTAAGTGGCAAGTCTTCCAAACGAGGTCTTAGAAGGGGTCAGCGGCTGACTCCGCGTAGAACCCCACCTTCTCAGAGTGTGCCCATAGCTGGTCAAAGGCACTTGAAGTTAAAGGTCACTCCAGTCAGAGAATCTGTTCCATTGGTTGTCGGAGGAACGCAGCTTTCACGTAGGGGTCCTAAGAAAGGGAGTTTTTCCTGTTGTCTACTTTGACAAATTTTGTTGGTGTTCCTATGTTTGATATTTCATGTTGAGAAGCCCTTTTTTTTTCCGTTAAGGTGAGCCTCTGTCTTTGCTTGGTGATTTATGGTGTTGGTATTCTCGAGGGCAATTTTTGTGGCACTGTTTCATCATAGTGGCCACATGATGACTGATAATATGATTCACTACATTAAAGAAATCTCTCCCAGGTTTTACATAAAGGTAATAGAAAGGAAAAACCTAAGACACTTCCAAAAATCAGTAATTGGGATTTGATATAAGCAGTAATGAAATTGACAGGTCTGTGTCCTAAAATATCACCTCTGGAAGCGATATATCATCTTAAAGGGTGTGTGCAGTTCTGGACAAGGTGAGGATTTAGCTTTTAACATTTTGCGAGATATTCAGAAACCACTCTGTGAGATGTCGAAGAGCATGCAATTGTAAGGGGCATCAAAAGTTTATTTGACGAAAATCGATTTTGTAATGGCTGAGATATCCAAAAACAATGGGAAACAAAGAGAGCCTAATAAAGTTGTGGCCTGTCGCCTTTTATTATTATAACTTTTTTGGTTATCTCAGCCATATAAAAACCAATTTTCATCAAATAAACGTTAAATCCTTCTTAGAATTACATGCTCTTTCATATTTCATAAGAGGTTTCTCATTATCTCACTTAAGAAGGTTCAAAACATGAATCCCCACCTCAACCAGTACTGTACAGTCCCTTTAATTGACATTTTATGGGTATAATGTACTATGTATTTCAAGGTTTGCCTAGTACTGTACAGTGTATGTAGCTTCAGTGTACCAAACCATATTTAAAACAAATGACCATCTTACATTAAGCAGGGCTCTACACTAACCTAAATCTTTGGTGGCATGTTGAGGCCACTATAATCTTTATACCAGTATCTGAAATGTTGGTGGAGGAAAAAGATAAAATGTGACAAAATAAAAGTGCATAACAATCCATTTTGAAACTTACAATGTAGTTGCCTGATTGGCCTCAAAAAGCTTGTACCTTTTTTTGTGGCTCAGTATCAGTTTGTTGTGGCCCGGGGCCACCACTAATGTCAAGCCTGCTTATAAATTTTGTAGCTTATTGTGTATCTGCATAAAACTTGAGTTTAAAGTCTGAAAATATTTTTTACATCACAACACAACCAGTTTGACCCTACTCAGAAAATGAACTTGTCAAGAATGTACCACACTTCTATTGTATGATGTAAACTCAGTGCATTACTGACACCAGGGAATACTTTCACATTTTTCCTTCTACTAACTTCAAGATTAAAATTGGTTCCATTCTGTTTTCATGTGACTTGTTGAAAATTCAGTTTTATTTATGAAAATTTTTTAACAGATTTATGTTTTACTCTGTTCTCTTTAAGATTAACATAAATTTTAAGTAACATCTTCAATTGTTAATGTGAACTGCAGTATCAGCCATGCCAATTCATAGGCAGTATACATTTAACCCGTTGAGGACGAGTCCCGAGTATACTCGGGCAGGTGTCTATGGGAAATGCATGTTGTAGCAAAATCAGTCCGTCCTCAACGGGTTAAAGCTGTTTTTATAACCTCTTTTTTTCTTGTCTTTTTTGCATTTCTTTATTATTTTGTTCTTATTTGCATGAATACATATGTTAATAATTTGTTAATCTACACAATCTTTCATGCAACATTTTTTCTTCAAGAAGAATCTGAATGTCATGTACATATGCTTTTTTAGCTCACCTGAGCCAAAGGCTCAAGTGAGCTATTGCGATCGCCCTTCGTCCGGCGTGCGTAGTGCGTCGTGCGTAAACTTTTTACATTTTCATCTTCTTCTTGAAAACCCCAGGACCGATTTTCATCAAACTTGGCAGGTAGCATCCCTAGGGGGTTAGGAACTCAAGTTGTTAAAATGGGCACCATGCCCCACCCAGGGGGCCCCCAGGGGGGCCTAAACCCCCCAAAATTAAGGAATCTGTAAAAATCTTCTTCTCTAGAACCAGAAGTGATAGAGCTAAGTTAATACTATGAGTTAGTACATTGATGACTGTAGTTTCAAGTTTGTTCATGGCAGGATCAGGGGTGCCCCCCTTGGGACCCAGGGGAGGGGGTGGGGAGGGGTTCTAATGGGGCCTAAATTGTACATTTTCATCTTCTTCTTGAGAACCCAATGACCCATTTTCACCAAACTTGGCAGGTAGCATCCCTAGGGGGTTAGGAACTCAATTTGTTAAAATGGGCATCATGCCCCACCCAAGGGGCCCCCAGGGGGGCAAACCCCTCCCCCCCCCCCCAAATTAAGGAATCTTTAAGAATGTTCTTCTCTAGAACCAGAAGTGATGGAGCTAAGTTGATACTATGAGTGAGTACACTGATGACTGTAGTTTCAAGTTTGTTCATGGCAGAACAGGGATGCCCCCCCCCCTTGGGACCCAGGGGAGGGGGTTGAGGAGGGGTCCAAATAGGGCCTAAATTGTACATTTTTATCTTCTTCTTTAGAACCCCATGACCCATTTTCACCAAACTTGGCAGGTAGCATCCCTAAGGGGTTAGGACCTCAATTTGTTAAAATGGGCACCATGCCCCACCAAGGGGGCCCCCAGGGGGGCCCAAACCCCCAAAATGAAGGAATCTTTAAAAATCTTCTCTAGAATCAGAAGTTATAGAGCTAAGATAATACTACGAGTGAGTACATTAATGACTGTAGTTTTGAGTTTGTTCATAGGAAATCCAGGGGTGCCCCTCTTGGGGGGCAGGGGTGGGGGGGGGGGGTGGTTGGGAAGGTCCAAATGGGGGCCTGAATTGTACATTTTCATCTTCTTCCTGAAATCCTCATGATGGATTTTTGTCAAACTTGGCAGGTAGCATCCCTAGGGGGTCAGGATCTAAATTTATCAGAATGGGCACCATGCCCCACCCAGAGGGCCCCAGGGGGCCCCAATCCCCAATAATTAAGGAATCTTAAAAAATTTGGGCCTTTATTGTACATTTTCATCTTCTACTTGAGAATGCCTGGTCAAATTTTGGTAGAGCTGTGAATAATTTAGATTAGTGACTGCGTGAAAGGTGAACTTGCGATACTCAGGTGAGCGCTAGACCGCGGGTCTCTTGTTTTTTTCAACTTTGCCTGTTGCCTGGCATACAGATCTGCTTAATCAATGCACATGTATGTGTAAGAAACGAAGTACACTGTGCACTAGTCATCGGAAAGATGTTTCCCCTCACTGTTATTACCCTTTCATATTGTTCATGGTACAGTTAATGGATCAGATTAATGCTATGTTTAAAATTTATTGAAAAGGGTGGCAACTGGCAAATATAGCTGCTTTTGACTGTGTGCTTGATGGTCACAGAATTTAAGGTTGATTTTTGCTCCCTTTTCCAAAGCACCATTCTTTTTAGCAGTCCAAACATCAGAGAGAAAATTCAGGTCTGTATTCCTTTTCCATACTAGGAAATTCAATCTCCATGTTTATAAACTTACTGTACATGCCCGAATTCACAAAGGTGGTACAAATGAAACCATGGTTTATAAACCATGGACAATTTGTATGGAGCGTCAAATGTCGCATGGCCTATTTCGTTAAGAAATCAGTCATTTCATCAATGAAATGACAACATTTCATCGACAAAATGATCATGGTGGTATATGGTACATGGTGCAGAGCAGGCATTTTTTTAATTCACATCTCCATTTGAATGAAATTACCATGTACATTGTACCTGCACCAGTTACAGTGTGAGTTCTTTATTTTGCAACTTGAGTCTGCATTATTCCTCTGCTGCAATCATTTAGATAAATGCAGTCCAGATTCAGGCAATTTTACTACAATCTTTTTCACACATTCAGTTTTTTAAGACTTTGTGCTTCCAATGTATATTACCCAGACCTGAAAAAGGTATTTTTTGTATTATGTTGTGCAAAGTCACAAATACATGTATAGTCACTGGATTAATGTCAAACCCAATGTCAACACATGCCTAGTATGTACATTGAACTTCCATGAGGCTAAATTTGCATTTTTCTCTTTAATTTCATTTGTGGTTGTGTTCATGAATCCAAATAGTCTGATTCATTTCATTTTTGTTTTTCAAAAACAGTTTTCAGAATTTGTTCATTTCATATGTTTCGCTTTGTAAGAAATATTTCATCTTTTGATGAGTTTCATCAAACAGGGAATAATTTTCTAACTCAAATTTGATTAGCAATTTCAGCTGATGAATAATATTTTAAATGGCATTCTGTACACTTCTATGAAAGAAAACTGCTACACAAAAGTTAGTTTGTGTAGCAGTAGTGTAACAATGCATCTAGCGAATTGCGATGCGATACCAGGAAAATTATTCCCTGTCAAATGATATGATATATTTGTAAATATGGTACTAACATGCCATGATCAGTATGTGCAGCTTGTACACTGTATGTGATGCTTGCTACAGATCTGTTGTCATCACAGAATTTCTGTTATAAGTACAGTACAGTGTATATTATATACATTAATCTTATTCTACAGTATTACCAACTACCCTTGTTATTCAATCTAACCAGAAATAAATCAGCTTTCTAATGTTACATTGAATTTCTTTGACAAACTCACTGAAGGTGTAGGTAGGGATTGTGAATATGTTGTATGTGTAAACTTTGTTTAAAAAAAAACACAAACAAACAAACAAAAACAACCAAAAAAACACTTATATTTATAAGGCATGCTAATTGTATATGGCTAAAAACATTTTTTGGAATATAAAATTGGGTACAATATGTATGTATCATACCTGTTAGAATAAATTCATGAGAATATGTCAGTGTGCATGCGAAGTACTTTAGCAAGGGTTGAGGGAAATAAAGTTTTTACTGAGCTGTAAGACAGATGCTCTTCGGGAGTGAATAATGTAATTTGCTACTCATGATTATGGATATAATACAATTACAGGGCAGATATATTACTGTACTGAACACCCTATGAGTAGACCTGATTAATGTTTTGTTTTGTTTTTTTAAAGTGAATAAAAAGATAAGGCACCATTCATGGTTTTGAGTATACCCATATTAGATTTGATGTTTGTTTTGCTATGAGACCCTTGTAACATTTCATATCATGATTGTTGACTGTCTTTGATAGTCAGCACCTGATATTCAAATGTTTGTCACTTTTTATCTCTCATTGATCAGCTACCATCAAGAATGAAAGCTCCACACCAGACATCAAAGTGCAACCTGAAGCATCACAGACTGGCTCCCAGCAGTCTTCTACAATGCCAAAGACTGGTGTATCTCCGACTATCATCACACGCCATGCTGCACGTGAGCCATCTGTGTCCACGCCAACCATGAAGACAAGAACTAGCTCTGCAGCTGCAGCAGCTGCTACATCCAACAATGCTGCATCAGTCGGTAGTAGCAATGCAACCATGAAGACCAGGCAGGCATCCAATCGTGTGTCAACTCCAAAGTCTTCTGGTACTACAACGAGCTTGACAGTAGGAGGACGAGCCATGTCCTGTGGGAGTCCCTTGACACCACAAAGTAGTCAGGACGCTTTGGTGAAACGCCGCAGCTCATCACGTTCTATCAAGAGAAAAAAGTTTGATGATGAGCTTGTAGAGAGCAGCCTTGTCAAATCTTCTCGTGGAAAACTGCCCCCCTCTGGAATGACTCTCTCTCCATCTATGCCCCCTTCACAGCAGCAATACCACCACTCCCCACCACCTCCCCCACCACCACCACCACCACCAGCTCAACCATCACCCCCACCACCACCTGTGCCACAGATTATTGAGAAAGCAGTGGTGAAAATAGAGGAAAAGAAAGTCCCTGAACCACCAAAACCTGTAATACCACCTCCTCCACCACCACCACCGCCAAAGAAACCTGAAGTTGTCAAGACCAAACCAAAGGCTGAACCTCCTCCACCATCACCACCACCACCACCTGCCCCCACACCACCAGCACCACCCCCACCCAAACAGCAAAAAGTGGAAACACCAAGACCTGCTCCAGAGAAGAAGAAGGGAAAAGCTCTTGTGAGTAGGAAATTTGTTGTTTAGCTTTTCAACTCTTATTACTGCTAAATTTTCAAACGTATAATACGTGTATGACTGGAAATTTAATCTTATGCTATGCCAGTAGCATTTGCAGGAAGGTACATGTACTTGAAACAAGTGTGGTGACAATAAGCAGTAAAATGATGTAAAATTTAGGTATATTTGTTTACTGTCGCCATACACACACTGTGTGATATGATTTGTCTCAAATGCTAGATATGACATTGACTGTAACTCCTAGTGTTGGCCATTGGTAAAAGTCACTAGTTACTGTATTGATGGAATAGATTATACATGTATGTTTGTTTATCTCATATTTGATTAAGATATATCACTGATATGTTCAGTGACAGCAGTGATTTCATATTGAATACCCATTAAAGGATTCAACTATCTCACATTATTTCATATATGTATTATAAGAGAGCTTCTATGAAATTTATTAAGTAACACTTATCTTCCTTTTCGTAATTATTTTGTTTTCAAACCAGTGATGTACCGGTACCTACATGTACATATCTGTAAGTTAACACTCGTGAAGTTCTTAAATGACTTTTTGAGCACATCAGCTCATGAAAAGAAGTTGTTACCCAAAGCAAATGTTGCACAATATGGGTATGTCTTCTGCTCTCAGATTTTTCAATGAATTCATTGTTATTTACATTTAATAACAAGGCTATTTTTTCCTTATGAGCATTTTTGACTAAAAATGGAATCACAACTTTTTTTCTTTTTTTTTGTCTTAGCCCTCCAAGTCCAGCTCCTCCAAGTCTAGTCGATCAAAGAAATCCAAGTCCCTCGTTCCCCTGGCCAGAGAGACCAGTCGGTGGACTGCAGAGGATGACTTGGCACTCATCACAGCTGTACATCAGGTTTGTCTCATGCGATGTTCAGTGGAGAAATTAAAGTGTGGAAAATACTGGAAAATTGTTTGATTTTACTGGTATTGTCAGTAGGTATTAAATGAATTCGAATATGGAATTGCTTTTAACTTAGATCACTGTTATCACATTACGTATTATGAAGATGCAGTATTCCATAACTTGATTGCCAAATTTATTGCAAAACTCCTTTTAAAAGTTGTGTGATAATTCTAATTGTAGTAAGCTTGAACAGAAAATAAGAAGAAATGGTAATACAAATGTGCAATCCTGTAGAGACTCTATTTCAAAGATGTTTATAGTAAATCTAAATAGTCTAAGATAGATATTTTCTATAGCCAGGGTCCTGCTTCATAAAGCCGCTTGTAAAGTTACGCATGACTTTACAAACAACTTGAATATGGCAAGCCAATTGGGTTTCCTAATCATTGTTAATTTCAATAGCTAAGGCTGAAATTTGCAGGTGATGATGATTATTCTTACATGGTAACACACATTTTAACAGTTGAAAGTTTATTTTTGCCCCAATGTACGTGTAAATCTCTGGCGTTTCATATTCCATTCATTAGTAAAGTCATGCATAACTTTACGAACAGCTTTATGAAACATGGCCCTAAACAGGACAAGGTGTTTTTTGTACTGCCTCACCTAACATTTTAATTCGTAATTCTCCGTACGGCATAATATGAGATCCCGCTCGCGCATGCGCCGACAATTCGCTTGCAATATGGCACCGTTTCTAGTTTCTTCTCGCCGATCAGATTTCTAAATCTTTTTCAATCGCCGTTTTTACTCGACATCGACGTTACTTTGAGCTACTACGCTTTTTGTTGGATGTCAGTAGTTATAAGTTGCGAAGCTGATTTGATTTCTTCCCTACTGTTTAGAGGGAATTTCTCGTCAGATTTTTCGGACTGATCAGCTCGCATGGACGCGAATACCGCAGCGGAGGTGAGGCCGGCACAGCCGCGCTCTGCCCCCGGAACTTCGGCCCAGACGCCGGCAATGCCAGGCGCGGGCACGGACAGCACGAAGAGCAAACCGAGTGCGACGCATTCGTTAGTGCCCACTGCAAAAGCGGGTGGAAGTAAAGGGAAAGAGAAATCTGGCAAAGGGAAGAGCATTTCTACCGCTACAGCGGGTTCTTCGGACATTTCTAGTATGGAGAAAAGACTTCAGAACCTGGAAGGTTTGCTAGCAAAAGTGATTGACCATCTCCCGTCTGACAAACGTACTCCCTCGCATAGCTGCAGATCGGCTTCAAGCTCACGTCAGTCAGCCTCTGCGGGCCACGATGCCCACTGCTCTGCCTATCAAGGAGGTGCATATGACTATGAAAGAGAGCATGACAGTGATTATGATCAGTACGATGAAGAGGGAAGTAGTCCTACTATTTCTTTCCCCACAGGGGAACAGGAGATGGATCCGGATGCTAGTAGCGTGCCCTCTCTCGCCGCGAAATTTACACGCCCAAGTGAGATTGGGGAGGCTGTGGATGATAAGGTAGCACATTCAGTAACTTATATGCTTACTCACCAATTGGAAGAAATCTCCCTGGAAGAGACAGCCAAGAAATATCCCTCGCCAAACAACTGCATCCTGCTTGATGTACCGAGAGTTAATCCTCCTATTTGGGAGAACTTAAAATCGGGCACAAAAAGCAGAGACTTGAAACTCCAGCGGATTCAGCACTCTCTCTCCAGAGGCCTTGTTGCCTTCATGCGCACAATTGATTCCACAGATATTTCAGAACAGCACCAAGATGCTCTTGCTCTTCTCAGCAATGCTACGTTTGAACTGAGCTGCATCAGAAAACACCTCATCCGCCCTGACATGAATTTTCGATTCACGCATTTGTGCAAACCCTCAACACCAATTGGGAAATTTCTGTTTGGAGATGACTTGCCCAAACAAGTTAAAGACCTGCAAGAACAACAAAAGGCCACCGCAGGTGTCATGCGGGGACAAAACAGAGAATTCCGAGGGCGTCGCGGTTTTCACCCATATTCGCGCAACAGATATCAAGATGCAGGCTGGACATCCCACAGGGATACGCCACAGTCAGGGACCTCAAATCGGCCTTTTTTAGGGGCACGTTTTCAGGGGCAGACGCACAGACGCCATGCGGCACCTCCAGCCACGAGGAGCAGACCGCCGCCCCACCCCTCACAGCAGAGGCCAGGGACAGGCCAGGCTCCAAGGAGAGTCTAAGAGGAGCTTGCCTTGAAGAGGTAAGTTATCCAAATTCTCAGTCTAGGCCTATGCATAATTCTCAAGTTGGAGGTCGACTAAAGCAATTTTATGATGAGTGGTGCAAAATAACAGCTGACCCGTTCATTTTGTCAGCCATACAAAAAGGGTATGAATGTGAGTTTGACCCAGAACTGGGACCACCATCGAGATCCTATCCTATCTTTGAATATCAGGAACAACAAAGAAAGAGAAGCCATTCAGGAAGAGATACAAAAACTTGTGGCTAAGAACGTGATCGAACCATGTGCACATGAAAGTGGAGAATTTGTGTCAAACATTTTCACGAGGCCGAAGAAAAATGGCAGCCTCAGAATAATTCTAAATCTGTCTGATCTTAATAAGTACATGAGTTACCAACATTTCAAAATGGATGGTATTCACGTAGCCATGGATTTGATCTCGTCTAATTGTTTCCTTGCTTCAGTCGACCTCCAGGATGCCTATTATTCTGTCCCAATTCACCCTAGCCATAAGAAATACCTGAAGTTTGTATGGCAAAGACAGCTGTATCAGTTTAAGGTCCTACCAAACGGTCTGAGCACAGCCCCTAGACTTTTCACTAAACTCCTCAAACCAGTTTTTGCTTCCCTACGGCAGGAAGGGCATGTGGTTGTCGGGTACTTGGATGATACCATCATAATAGGGAAAGTTGCAGAGCTTACTCTCAAAGCAGTTCAAGCAACTACAAGCTTGTTTTCTCAGCTTGATTTCCTTGTTCACCCTGAGAAATCAGTACTCCAACCAACCCAAGTAATTCAATTCTTAGGGTTTACTTTGGACTCCCATGAAATGACCATTTCACTCCCAGAAAGTAAGGAGGAGGAAATAATTGAGGCATGTTCAGACCTACTTGGACAGAATAAGCCATCAGTCCGCTTTGTTGCCAGAGTGATTGGGAAAATCATTTCTACATTCCCAGCTATTCAGTGCGGCCCTCTCCACTATCACTCCCTAGAAAGGGATAAGATAAATGCTCTTAAGAGGAATAGAGGTCATTTTGACCGTCCAATGAATTTATCAGAGAATGCTAAGCAGAACTTAAGATGGTGGATTCTTAATGTGAAAGGATTTAAATCCCCAATACAGCGGAAAGGACCGCAACATGAGATACGCACTGATGCCAGTGGGGCCGGATGGGGTGCCAGTGACCTCCGCATAAAGACGGGAGGAAGATGGAATGAACAAGAAATAGTCAGGGCAAGAAATAATGACATTAATTTCCTAGAAACTCTGGCAGCAGAGTTTGGATTGATGGCCCTTTGTGCAGATTTGCATGATGTGCACATATTAATCAGACTAGATAATACCACAGCTGTGGCATATCTAAACATTATGGGAGGATGTAAATCTAGAGACTGTGATGAGGTAGCACGCCGGATCTGGGGATGGTGCGTTGAGAGGAATATATGGCTAACTGCAGAGCACCTCCCTGGGCGGCTTAACACAGAGGCAGATACCATGTCCAGAAAATTTAATGACAAATCAGAGTGGATGCTTGACAGAGAGGTGTTCAATGATGTTGTGGATCAATTTGGTACCCCAGAAATCGATCTATTTGCATCGAGATTGAATGCACAAGTACCTTGATATATCTCATGGTATCCAGAGCCAGAGGCAGAATCAGTCAATGCTTTTCTAACAGATTGGGGTCCGCTGAAGTTTATGCTTTCCCACCTTTCTGTCTAATTGCAAAATGCTCACAAAAGGTATAGGCAGATAAAGCAACAGGGATAATAGTTGTTCCAAATTGGCCCACACAAGCGTGGTATCCACGACTTAAAGAGCTTATAGTTGGGGAGCCCCTCTGCCTGAAAAAGAGCAGAAATCTATTAAAGCTGCCAGTCTCCAATACCCCACATCCTCTTAATGACCGTCTCGAATTATTGTGTTGCAGGATTTGCGGAGACAGTACAAAAAGTACAAAAACACAGGCCTGAGTGACAAGACAGTTGACATTATTTCAGCATCTTGGAGATCCTCAACCAAGACACAATATGGAGTCTACACCAGAAAATGGAAAGATTTCTGCAGACGCAGACAGGTTGACTTCATTCACACCACAACAAGCCTGGTTTTGGATTTCTTCACAGAGCTGTTTCACCAACAAGGAGCTAGTTACAGCTGTTTGAATACAGCAAGAAGTGCACTATAAACTTTGGTGGTGCTTGATGGTCCTCACACAGTGGGATCACATCCCGTCATATAGCAGTTTTTCAAAGGAGTTTTTCAGCTTAGACCCCCAGTAGCCAGATACAGTCACATCTGGGATGTTAAAGTGGTGCTAAATTATCTCCGAAAAATGTCTCCAGCAAATTCACTGTCACTCATGCAACTGACGCTAAAGGTGGTCATGTTAATGGCGTTTGTAACAGCACAAAGGGTGCAATCATTATCTCTTTTATCATTGGACAACATGATTTTGAAAGAGAGTTCTGTTGTTTTTTCATTTGACACTCTGCTAAAGCAACACCGGCAGAGAAATAAGAGTTGTTGCAGACACATTAAATTGAAAGCTTATCCAGCGGACAGGCGCTTATGTGTGCTTCGGTATTTGCACCAGTACGTCAGACGTACCGAACAAGAGGAAGTGAAAAGCGACTCTTCATTAGTTACCGTAAACCACACAAACATGTGACGAGACAAACGATTTCGCGATGGCTTCGCGCCACGATGTCAGCAGCTGGAATCGATACGGACACATTCAAGCCTCACTCAACAAGGGCAGCAGCTACTTCTGCCGCAAAGAGGAGTGAGGTTCCGGTAGATGAGATTCTAAGCAAAGCCGGCTGGTCTCGGGAAAAAACATGCCGAAAATATTACAATAAGCCCTTAGAAAGACAAACTTTTGATTTGGCGGTGTTGGGGCACTGAATGCCAACAGATCTACAGTGTAGTACGCAGTACATACTGACCTGAGAGTAAAGACATTTACCTGCTGGTTGAACTGACCAATTTAACAACCACACCAGGGCCCTGTTGCATAAAACCCTTACCGCTGGACTTACAGCTCCTTTCTAGCGGAAAATCTTCAAATCAGCGGTAAATTTTATAATCCTTGATGCTGATTGGCTGTGATGCCTAATTTTGACGGTAGTTACCATTGAAATTCCATGGTAAGTTTTATGCAACGGGCCCCAGGTGATTGATTTATTGTGTGTCTAATCTTCTTGATGGTATCAAATTGATACACATCTTTTGCATGTCAATGTACCCACAGTGTCTTTGAACTCTCATATTATGCCGTACGGAGAATTACGAATTAAAATAGAAAGATTAAACGAGTACTTACCCTTCGAAGTTTGAGATTTATTTTAATGAGTAATTTGAGGGGAGGTATAATATGCCCCCCTCTTCCCTCCCTGGGATTACTCAAACTTCAGTAAGTTCTCGTAGTTTCATCTCCTGATTCTTGTGACTGTGGGCACATTGTTGCTTTGAATATTGTCGGCGCATGCGCGAGCAGGATCTCATATTATACCTCCCCTCAAATTACTCATTAAAATAAATCTCAAACTTCGAACGGTAAGTTCTCGTTTAATCTTTCTATTAAAAATGTATGTCTATTTCGTGCAGTAAACACTTGTCTGTAAAACAGGTCTCTCCAAACAATGTACACAAATATCTCTTGCTATCTCTCCCACATCAGACCAATGACCTTGAGCAAGTCTTCCAGGGTGTAAAGTTTTCTCACCGATTTTCCATGAAGGAAATAGAAGAGAGATGGTATGCCTTGTTGTATGACCCGATAGCATCAAAGTAAGTTTGATTCTCAACTTGATGTCCTTGTTTAAATCTTACTATGAGATCAGGGCAGCATAATGAATTTTATGCACCATTAAAACAAAATACAAGTCAGTGACAACACAAGATGTTACATGGCTGAAATGACATCCTTTATTAAGAATATACGAGTTGATCTTTGCTTACTATTTCATCGGGTAACAAGGGGAGGGGCATTCAGAATATTATGCTTCAAGTCCATGGGTTCCCAGCTAGGCTCAAAACCTCTAGAAACCCCTGATAGCGCAGTCTGTGTAACAAAGGCAGTGCATTTGAAACAAACGTCGTTCAAACCAGTATGACCAAATTAGGTCTTTGATAAGTAGGGTAACTATGGGCTACAATTTTTTTTTAAATTTATGATCCTAAATCATCACATGCTCTCATCAACTTCTACAACATTGTATCTTGCAGTAACATTGAACATAAATTGCTTGAACATTACATTTTAACATACAATGTAAAGATGAGCATTGTATGATTTACAAAAAGATGAATAGTTTGTAAAGAGATTAATTGTTTGCAACTAGATTAATAACTTGTAACCAACAAATGATTGCAAAATGAACAATTGTGTATGAAGAAATTTTTAAAGAAAAAAATGAAGAATATATGAATGTGTTGTAGAAGACATATGATATGTGAAAGTGGCATACTAAAATTTTGAAAGTTAGGTAATATTAAAGATAGAGAAATTATTATTATTTTTTTTTTTCAAATTGAAATTGATATAGTGTTTTCCCTAGTGCCGAGTCATTTTCATGGAGCAGTATATCTTTCTTTGTTTTATTTTGGTGTGCTTACATACACTTGCATAGAGTTTGTAATCTTTTTATCCCAAAGCTTCCAAAGACATCATTTTCATATTCCTTTGATTACCAAATAACATCAAAAGATTACTTTGTTCATTTGTTTAAGTGGCTATGAAACACACAAATTGAACTTTTTACACATACATAATATCCCTTGTATATATTATAGAAATTCTGAGCCTTGCACATGTTCTAGCATTAATCCTGTGACACACGACAAAGTGAATTGCAGGAATATGTAGGGTAAATCAAGTTCAAGAGGACTACTATTAAAGTTTCAAATCCTTTATAAAGAAATCCCAATATGTCGTGATTCAATGTCAATGCCTCACAGTGATGGTTAACTGTGCTGGGCCCTGTTTTAGCAAAAGATATAATTGGTTATAAATTTCCTTACCACACAGGCTGCCATAGAATTGTGATAGAAATCAATGATATAATCAATTCTAAGTCTTCATAAAACAGGGCCCTGTACTACTTGATATCCTTCCAGGGCATCTCAGACTGCAATGAGGCTCTTACATCCAGACATCAAGATTGCCATCATGTCACAAGCTCTCTATTCAGAAGACGAGGAAAAGATTCTTGGTACTGTAACATCGGTGAGTTTTTGACCTTTCTCCTAGTTTTAATGGAATTATACTCAAGTAAGACATCCAGCAGACGGTAGGGTTTGTTTCTCCAAATCAACGAGCCCTTGATTCATTAATGCTCATGGTTAAGTCACAGAAAGGATTGTAGAATTGAAATCACCTTGCCCATGTTTGATTTTGAAATGTAGCCTTACTACAACTGATATTAAGGCATTACCAGCCTGAAGTGATTTTTTAGCAGTTTAGCAAAATGGCACCTTTTAAAGGGGAATTTCACTGTAAAAATAGTCTGTGAATAGAAGAATAAAAAGTAAAGAGACCGGACAGTGAAATTTTTGAGATTATTCTAATCAAAACTAAAAAAGTAATAATTTTTGGAGTTGTAATTTATCAAGCACAAATTGGCAACCCCCTGATGTGGCATGTGCGAGCACCTTCCATTTGCCCTGTGCAAAAGAGAGAGAGAGAGAGAGAGAAAATCCCTGAAATCTTTGCTTTTAGTTATTGATGTCAGAATATGATTTCTCATACAGGGGTTTTATCAAATAATATTTACAGTGATTGTATTCAAGGTGCAGTACAACTGGAAATTTACATGATGGAAAAATGAAAATGGCTTATATTATGGTACAGAGTAAATACTGTATTAGCTCCAATGTGACATCACAGAATTGCCAGTTTGTATTTGATTGATCACAACTTCAAATCAACTTTCTCAGTTTTGCTCTCGAAATTTGCCCAAGCTTTTCACTCTCCTGTTCCTTCAGCTTCTATTCACAGCCTTTTTTAGCTTCTATTCACACAAACAAACAGTTTTCAGCTTCTATTCTAACAAACAGATTTGCACAGTGGAATTTCCCTTTAAGAGCCAAGTTTGAAACCTTTGTAGGGGTGATATTATTTAAGGATTAACATTAATCTATTTTTGTCTTAATTGATCTCTCTCTATCTCTCCTTTTTATCACTGTCCAGTGATACTTTCAAATTACCATCAGTTTTCTTAGTGATATGCTATGATTGATAAGAAGACGGTTGTAAGCAGTTTCAGCAACTTTGATTATGGATGAGATGTGTCATAAAGACAAATAGGTTTAACCCTTTCTGCCTTTTTTTTTTTTTCCTTCTTTTTGCCGATCAACATGGATGCTGGAGTGCTTTCTTTATCAGTGGCACAAATGTCTTTTAGACCAACTGATACAGTGTATATCATGCTTTTCATCACTGCATTTTAGAGTCCATGATTGTAACAAAATCAAGCCACCTCTGCATGCCAATATTGAGTTATGTTTATGTGAGTAAAATCACCTTGGCACCTAGAAGTCTTTGACAAGCTAAACTTGCTGCTTTAATTTTGTTTGTTTTCTGTTCCTTCTTTATAGACTAGCCAACCTACTGTAGACACCTTCCAAGAACTGCTCAACAAGAATGCTTCCACCTTTAACCCCATGCGGACACCAAAGGGCCTTCAGACTCATTGGACCATCATGAAACAGTACCACCTCCTACCAGACCAAACAGGTAGCTCACACATCCCAAGCTTAGTGACAGGTGTTGTTTGAGGGAAGCACATTGCTCAGCTTGAAAAGCCTCATATACCCTTCACATTCAGACTTCCCCTCAATTCAGGAAACAATTTGACGTCATATCCTATCAGGAAACTCTGATGTAGACTTCCTTTGAAGACACACAGTCACATAATCTGCTACTCTACTGACAGTATATGTGTGTATCATTCCATATTTGCTCTGCCGCAAAATTAGTGTTTGAGGATGGTGTCAGTTTTCCCAATTCTGTCATCAAACTTGTACATTGCTCAATATTAGTCAAAGGCAAGTTTTCATATTTTTCAATTTTGATGATGTTGAGAATATGTGAGCGTCGTACTCCCCCTCCAAGGGGTTAATGGTGTGATGTTCTTCCCTGTGTGTGTTCATATAAAATGGCCACAAAAAAAAAATAATAGTACTTAGAAGCAGTAAATGAGACTGTCATGATAGAGGATGCTACTACAGCTGCAATTGGTACACCATGTGTGCATAGTAATGTGTACTGCCTTGAAGTAATAGACTTGTTACATGGCACTAATCGACTTGTGATTATTTCATGCACTTGACTAGGATTCCATGTGATTTTGACACTGGTATTGTGTTTGTCTCTTACTCTCAGTACAACCCATGCCAAGAGGGGACCATGTTCTCAATTTCTCTGATGCAGAGGATATGATGGATGACTCCCAGCTTCAGTAAGTATTCTGTCAGCCATGCCTCTATTAGCCTAGATTCTGAACCTCTCTTATGAAACCTCACTGTAAGCATTAACCCTAAAGGGGCCGGGCTTTTTTGGCTATGCTCGGGGGGGGGGGGGGATTCCGCCCCCCCCCCCCCCCCCTGAGATCTCGGCCATCGGTGGCGCGATCGCGATGAAATTTTGCATGCGTGAGACCTGCGTCATAATCTACAAGATTGTGTCATAAGATTTTTTGAAACAATCAATTTCTAATTTTAATTAATTAATTATGCAAATTAAGCTCAAGATCATATTTTAGCCTAATTAAAAGCATTGAGAGTCTAATTTTTGGTCTGTAAATCTGTTGCAGCATATTCAACAATTGTACATCACAAAAACTTCCAAAATTCATTTCAATTCTTATGTATTTTATTGTTTTCAGAATTTCTTATGTATTTCTTTGTTTTTCAACTTTTGTTTTTTCTTTGTTTTTTCATTGGAAATTGTCACTGACCACTTTTCTACCATAATTAGCACAAAACTAATCAATGGAAGTGATTAATTGTAAAAATAATCAGGTTTTTATGACTTTCACGACAGAGCACTGTTTTCCATAGGAAATGTACACAAAATCACAAAATTGTGCCCGTTTTGGGGCGACATTCCGTTACAAAAATGGGCGTGGCTTCGCAAAAGTACGCGCGGACGTCGCAAATTTGGTCTCAAAAGTTGCGCGAGACTTGAACAAACAAAGTCAAGAAGCCTCGCGACGAGGCCTTCTCGCGTAACAGAATTATAGCGCGAAACGTCAAGGGGGGGGCGGATTCCGCCCCCCCCCCCCCCCCCCCGGCCCTTTTAGGGTTAAGTCCAGTGATAGCATGATCCTGAGAGAAAGAGTCCAGGCTGTTGCTCTCCTCTGAAGACAGAGGTCAAAAGTTCATGCACTTGTCATTCATACTGTGTATGCTGCTTCAAAATTCAGATGGAAAGTAGTCTGCTGAGAGCAATCGGTCTAGACTCTCTTTTTTTATGCCTCCGCCAACGAAGTGGCTGGAGGCATTATGTTTTCGGGTCGTCCGTCCCGTTTTGTTTTTGTCGATATCTCAAGAACCGTTAGGTGGTTTTGCATCAAACTTGGTATGAGGGTATATCCTGGGGGAATGATACTTTGTTTGGATTTTAGGGTCACGGGGTCAAAGGTCAAAGGTCATAGGTTATTTTGGGAAAAAAAGGTTGAAATTTCATGTTTTTCTCCATATCTCGCAAATGGTTCAAGGTATCTTCATGGAACTTAGTATATATGCATGTACCGATGGGCAGTGATTATCTAGGGAAGTTGGGGGTCATGGGTCAAAGGTCAGGGGGTCAAAGGTCAAGGTCAACTCCTCAAAATATCACTACTTTCCTTACATTTGTGCAATGCCTGAAGGATTTTTTTTTTTAACTTGATGTATGCATTTATAACTCAATATATATTCTGTGGGAAGTTTCTTGCCAAAAGGTCAAAGGTCAAGTGAAAGTGCTAAATTTTCAATTCAATTTCAATTTATTTTCATACTTCTCAATGAAGGAATGTACAGCAAATATAATAAAAACATAGTGAATCATAATATCCGGCTTGGATGTACAGTAAATTAATGTAAGAATATAAAACAAATAGTGGTCAATCATCGTACGTTTGGTTCTATGTATAACGCTAAAGAAATATGACGGAACCTACTTAAAAGCGAGCTTGTTAAGCGTAGGTCCCAAATTCTGAACAGAGTGTAAAGATGAGGAGCATGGATGCAACGTAGGACCAAAATAAAGAGAAACAAAAATGAAAGGCAAAAATACCTGGTGCACTAACAGAATCTTCTCAATACATTAATAGTGATATACAGACAACCACATTCTGCAGATGTGAGAACAGTTGATTTAACAGTGTTGACAATAGTGTAGTAGTATGATTTGAATAACGGTGAAAAGAGAACAACTCGACATGCGAGTCCTCGGAGGAGATACGGGAAACCTAAAGAGTGAACATACAAGTACTAACATTCAAAGAAAATTTGGAATTAATTAGAATTACCAGCCAGTATAGCACTAAGGGAAATACAACAAGCCAGCTGTTCACGCGTTCCGAAGTCTTAGGGCATCAAAAGGGGTACTGGTGTGAAGGAATTTAAGAGCGCAAACAGAGAGGCTTAGCTGATCAGAATAACAACAACCAACACAGCAGGTAAAGGCACATAAACAAGAAAGAAGGAAATTTCAATGGACTTACGCAATGTAATTATTCAATAAATTATGTCTTAATTTGTATTTGAAGGTCGACAAAGACAAACAACCTGCGAGTTCTATGGGGAGATCGTTCCAGTACTTCGGCCCTGCATACATAATTGTTTTTTTCGCAAAAATGGTTCGGGTACGTGGTAGGTGATATTCGTCACGTTGGCGGGTGGGATAGTTATGAATAGAGTAATTTCTTTTAAACATATGCAGAAAAATATCAGGAAGATCATTTTTGGATAATTTGTACATGAATATCCCTAAATTGTAATAAAACAAATCTGACAATTTCAAAATTTTGCTCTTATGGAAAAATTCATCTGTATGAGATAGATACCCAGTCTTATTAATTATTCTAATAGCGTGCTTTTGTAAGAGAAAGAGCGAGTCAAGCAAAGACTGGGTCGTGTTACCCCATGCCAGTATTCCGTAGTTGAGGTAAGGGGAAATCATAGTCGAGTATATAATTTGCAATATATTGGTGGGGAAGTAATCTTTCAGTTTATTTAGAATTCCTGCATTCCTAGATAAAACTTTGGTTAAAAAGTTGATGTGAGACTTCCAAGATAAATCGCTATCAATATACAGTCCTAGAAACTTAACACTATCAACCTTCGTTAAATTAATGCCATTAATTGCACTTCTTCCTCCATATTGCACTTCTTCCTCCATATCTCAAAAGTAACTCAAGGTATTATCATGAAACTTACATATTTATGCATGTTCTACCTAACAGTGATTCTCTTTGGAACTGTGAGGTCAAAGGTCAAAGGCCAGGTTTAGATAATACTATTTTACCATTTGATACTGAAATTATACTTTTTCTCAATACCTTGAAAATTACTCAATGCATAAACTTATAAAAGGGTCAAAAGTCAAGTAAAAATCATCATTTCCCCCAAATACCTGCACTCTGACATTCTAATCATTCATCCAATTGAACCTAGTTCTAGGAAAGTGAACATTCAGCACATTTGTGGCAAACCTGTCATTTTAATATTTTGCCAATTGTGTGAAACTGTCATCACACATTGTCAAGACATTGTACTATAGACCTATTAGGAGAACCATGCATTATGGCGGAGGCATACACCAGTCACCGTAGCGACATTTCTAGTCTTTTTCTTCTTTCCTTTCCTTTTTTTCTCCCAAGGCTGACAGGTTCAACTTGATGCACACAGTGAGGTGTAGCAGCTTGTAGAGTCTTGACTATGCCTCTATCTACTTTTAATGACCTTCACTTTACCTATAGTCACTTATGTGCTGTAAAGACAGTACCCTCATCATAGGATTATTGTTTTCACTACATGAGGTGAATGATTGGGAAATTGGTATTATTTCATTTTGACTTACTGGTAAGACAGTATAATGCAGTGCAATGGCAAGAACGGAGTGAGTGAATAATAACACTCAGCATATTCACATCTTTCTCATTAATTTACAGTGAAGAGATGCAGATAATAAGTGTATCATGCGCATTCATTAACAATAAACATCACAAGATCAACAAAATATAAGGGACTAATTATGAAAACTCCCTGGTGGACATTCCAAAAATCTCATCATACAGCCTAATGATAGTAACACATCTTAGAAATTGAGTTCCTTTATGGTATGGAAATAAGTAACATTTGACTTTTAGTGAGTCATGCAACACATATTTGGATTGGCACATCAAAAGAGCTATAATGGTCACATGGCTGCTGAGAGTATGTTGGAGATTCGTTATCATACCAATCATTTGGCAATCAGATAAAAGAAAAATGAATTCTTCAACTTGCGTAAGTGATTTACTCTTATTATAATTCTGGGATTGCACTTCATTTTCATCTCACTAAACTCTAGCAGCGTGGATCATTTTATTTTTGTTTTTGACTAGCTCTCTAGAAAATAATACCACCTTGTCAAAATCTAATTGACCTACCTCATACATGAAAAAAAATATGAGAAAAATAAAGAAGGTGGTCTCAGCTAGATGAAATTTCATATGGAGGCATAGTGTACAAAGTAGGGCTGCTGTCATTTCTTGATAAGTTCCATATATAGCCTTTGTGAAATTACAACTCAAATCATTAACTTTTCAATAATCAGGTCTATTAAAACTAAATCGTTGTGGAAGCAAACAAGAATCAAGGAGATCAAGTCTAGTACACTGTACTCCATAAACATTGAGTGGGACAAGGGCTGATACGGCCTCCAGGAGCATTCCTCCACTGGCCACTACAGCAGCAGACACATGTCACACAACACACTATTGTGAGATTTTCTCATAAGACTTATTTAACACTTCTTCAGGCTTATGAAATGGTCTAGTATTGTAATATTTTAGCTAGCATGCTCAAACCTTGCAGGAGTGGGAACATACTTTGGTCCTATTCTATGGCTAGCCTTCAAAAACAGATTTACTTGGGAAAGGTAAAAAAAAGATATGTGTTTCTTTGATGACATGTGCACAGTAATGATATGTTATTGTCTTCCTTGCAGGGATCCAAGAGATGAGATCTTAGAGCATGGTAAGTATCAGGCCTGGGGGGAGTACTAGCCATATGGTACTCATGTTTTTTGTTTTGTTTTTCATCCAAATTTTTAAGGACAAGCATTGACGTTATTTGATATCTTGGACCACACTTTCGAATACACACTTCCATCATTTGGTATTTCTTGTGATGTGTTTCTACTTTCTTGAAAGTCAAAGTAAATCTAAGGCAACCTGTTTGCTGTGTATTTTAGCTTGGTATGACAGTAAAGTCTTTATGTCTCTAATACTTTGGAGTAAGTCACATTTTGAACTTGACCAGAGTCTAATGGCCAGTGCTGACCATTAGTGTGCCCCAAGTAACATATGCCCACGAAGAGTTATAATACGCATCCTGTGTTAAATGGAAGTACAAATTGTAAAAGAGTATGTAATTCAAGTGATGTATATATGTGACCCGCCACAACAAAAGGATTCTAAAGTCACTGACAGCTGACCCAATAAAATTGAGTTTGAAGTCATATCATCAAAATCCGTCAAAATCATCAAATTTCTGTGTTTGACATAATTTTGTAGTCTGATGATTTGTCTACCATCTGCTGAAATTTTGCACCTAGATGAACAAAGGAAATGCAAGAAATTAGTGTTTTTCTGAGGCATGATTTTCCGACTTTCAACGGAATAAAAACTACATACATGAAGATTTGGATTTAGCACTCTTTATCTGCCTTTGATCATGATTGCCTCAGAAGGAAAACTTTGCAGGTTGTTTTCTCAAAATGCTGATTTCCTAGACCAGTCTACATGCTCTCATAAAATCATCGATATCTCCTCAACCGAGTGCTTTTATAAGCCGTGTTATATATGAAATGAAAGCAGAAGAGTGAGGGAATAATGTCATGTCATTTTTAGAAAATCGACCTCCCCGACTTGTGGATCCTTTTGTTGTAGTAGGTCACATATTATAACAGTATCCTTGGTGATATGCACAGATCCATGGAATGTATCAGTGATAAAATGCAGTAGATTTTTTGTATAATTCTGGTGCCAAAGTATGTGCTGGTGCAATGGGTAAAATGAATGAGTTGAACATGTTGATATGTGTAGTGGATGTACAAACTAATATCATATAAGTGTGCTTAACTACAGGTTAAGACATTCATATAAAATGGCAGTATTCATACTAGTTTACATTTGAAGCAATTGGTTGCCAATATGTACAAACCTTCAGTTGTTGATGGTATAGGTTCTACCATATTACTTTCAACTGAATGAGATCAGTGAAGACAGAAATGACCAGTACAGCCAACTACAGTGTACTCCTGTTATAACGAAGTCCTTTGGACTGGTGTTGTTGTTGTTGTTGTTGTTTTTTTTTTTTTTAGTTATATTGAGATTTCATTATAACCGAACAGTATAGTGTATAAAGATACATGTATAAAATGATAATTTTGGGACCTGAATTTTTATTTCATTGTATTAATATTTTTTTTTTTTTTTTTGGTAACCATGTTCGTTATAATGGGAGTTCACTGTGTGGTCCAAAAACTGTTACTGGGTAGATTTAATGATTGTATGCTTATAGGGGATGTCATGGCTTGTGGATTCCTTACAGTTTTTCCCTTTAAGAGGGGCCACATAACACAATCATACTGCAATACCAAACAACAAATACAATAAATTCTTATATTTACTATTTCTCTGCTCAGAGCTCGCTGCATTTGACCGCCGACAAAAGAGACAAATCCGACACCTGGAGAATGAGATTCCTAAGTGGCAAGTCTTAGTGGAGAATGTGACAGGTAAGATGACAAGATGTGAAGGGAGGGATAGGAGCTGGACAGTTAGCTGTAGGGGTGGACTGTATCGTGTGTGACATTCTAGCAATGGATATTTCTATGAGGGATGGACTGTACAGTGTGTGACATTCTAGCTGTGGGTATCTCTATGAGGGGCATACTGTATCATGTGTGACCTTCTAGCGGTTGGTTTCTCTATGAGTAATGACCAGAGTTCCAAGGGTGAACTTCTCATTTTTAAGGCATTTAGGGAGGTGGGTCTTGGTGGACATATGTTTCTTGAACATTCCCACTGCAAGTATTAGGTAGACTACAATGGAGCTAAATGATCTTGGTCTGTGAAATGCTTTGCACACACGAGGAAAATGAAGAAAATTTGTATGGAATGTTTACTCTGCATTGCTAGACCAATAGGATGTAGAGATCTAATATTTGACAAGCTTTGTTTTAAATTGAAAAAGTGATGACTCGATGTGCATTGCTTTCCAATGTTATAATCTCTCTTACCAATTATGTCCTTATTGTGGAGTTAAATTCTATGAAAATGAATCCAATATCATTTACTTGTTGGTGTTTGAGATTAGTGTTGGTCATATATACATACAAATACCAGCTAAAACTTAATATGATTCTTCTTTTTCCCATTTTTTGCAAGTTAAAAAATAAACTGTCCCTTGTACAGTTGATATTGTCCTGAGAATATACATATTTTTGTTGGCTAATATTTCCACTTCTACAAATCGACCATCTGGTCATCATATAAGCTGAAAAGAACAAAACTGTTGATTTCTGTGACATTGTTCAGAGTGAAACTCTTGATGGAAGATGGGAAGGAGAGTGGGAGTGACAATATTTACTGGTTGACTTTTTTTATCCTTCCTCAGGGATGACTTCTCAGGAGTTTGATAACCAAACTCTGGCTGTACTTCGTGGGCGTCTGGTGAGATACCTCATGAGATCCAAGGAGGTACGTTGCCATTCTAAGTCATTTTGTGTTTATTCACAACTCAAATTGTATGATGTGAGTTTCTTATAACGTCTTGTTGGAGTAGATTTCCAGGGAATTTTACAGGTGAAAAGATGTTGATACTGTTAAGCATCAGTTAAACCATCTTTTGTGGGACGCAGCAACATTTCTTTTTTCCTGTCAACTCTCTCTCTCTCGCACTCTGTTGATGTGTCAATAAAGATGGATTAAATGAGATTCAGTTGTGTTCTCCTTGTCCAATGAGTGCATAGGATGCAATGTATTCTTTAGAAACATAAAACCCATGCGTGATAGCATTTCTCACACTGTCATAAGCTGTACAGAGAAGAAGGTGAATGGTAAACCATTGTGTGTCTGTGATTTGATTTGCCAGATTACCATAGGTAGAGCCAGTCAGGATAACACCATTGATGTAGATCTCTCCCTGGAAGGACCTGCATGGAAGGTGTCGAGAAAGCAAGGTGTCATCAAACTTAGGAACAATGGAGAATTCTACCTGGCTAATGAGGGCAAGAGGGCAGTGCACATTGATGGCAAGCCGGTACTCAAGGGACAAAAATGGAAGCTGGCCAATAACTCAGTGGTGGAGGTAAGATAAGTGGTGTAATTGGCCAGTAGACACATTCATTTATGGGATGGAGGTACCTTCCAGTGTACCTGTTAGACAACTCTGTTTGTATTTCTAACAAAACAACAAGTTGGGGGTGGGGAGGTAGGCCTACTTGTCCTTGTGAGTAATTCCTGGGGATATTTATCCAGGGAGTGATTGTCCATGGGGTAGTTATGTGAATACATCTTATATTTGGTGACAATTTCAAGACCATCGCAGCAGGTAGACTTAGGACCAAATGAGATGTTTGTGTTCATTGTATACTGAAAGCAAAGATGTGTCTTTTTGCTTAAAAGTGCTATTCAGGGAGCTCTAAATGTCAGCCTTTAAACAATTTGCAGCCCACAATGATGGCAGTATTTAGAGGATGATTTACATGTGAAGTAATGAAAAAAACAATGAAGAATCCTGTGTTGTCATCTCTACCTTTAATTACCAACTCAAGTTGCAGTTTCTTTTCAGTTTGTGTGTTTTCTCCAGATGTGGAGGTAATGGTCTGAGTTCAATGTTTTCTTCATTGTTTTACAGATTGCAGGTCTGCGATTTATCTTCCTTGTCAACCAAGATGTCATCAGTACCCTGAGAACAGAGACACCAACAGTCAAGTGATGCATACTGTCACCATGGTAACCACTTTGCCTCCTTCCTACTGTTGTCGTAGAGCATCCCATATGACTTTTCCAGTATCACAAAAGAAGGAAGAGTTGTACATTCTTTGCATTGATTGCAGCTCCAGAATATGCTACAGATGTGAATGAAGTGCTAAGCTGTATGTCTCAACTACAGAATGACACCAACACTTCATCAGTTCTTATTTCTTATGTTTATTTTGTCATGTTCCTGTTGACATTGAAGTTTGTCTTGTACCCTTTAATCAACAGTAGAGCTGTTGGAAGGGTGATGTGAGTCGCCCAGGTTGAGCCGATGATGATTATTGGGTTTGTTGAGGAGGCTTGCTAGCTTGTTTATCTGTTTGTTGCTGTTGCCCTAGTTGAAGCAAGTTTTGTGTTTTCTTCTTATCTGTGAACTCTAATGGTTCACTTTCAAGATTATGTGACATTTCCCTGGATGGATTGAAAACATATACCTTTAAAAATCAGTTCCAGGGTGCATTATTGAAGGAGTTTTTTAATAGGCAACAAACTGACAGAGTCCAACTACCCACAAGGCTGCCAAATACGTGGAGGTAGAGGAACTGGTGGTTGTGTTAACACAAACCTTACCTTAGCTGCAGTCTCATCATATCTTCACCTTACCAGTAGGCAAGCCTTAACTGTAGGCTTGCCTCAGCTGTAGGCTAACTTCAGGCATAGGCTGGACTCAGCTGTAGGCTAGCTTTAGCTGTAGGCTCACCATAGTTCTTCATCTCCACTTTGGTGTCCTCTTGTGAAGACTTGCTGCTAAATCAGTGCTGGAGGGATTTCCCCTTATATATGATTGGCGCGCTATATCCCCAAACTACATGCTTTGGCCAGCTTCTTTTTTCTGTTACAATCCCCATCTCTCACAGTGCATTCAAACAAACTTTGTGAAACTGAAGTTGGTGTTAACAGGCTTATAGTCATGTCTTTAAATACTACAAAAAGTAAATCCCAAAGCAACCTCTATGGCAGGACAATCTTAAAACACATGCTCACCTACAAGTCAACTTACATATTAGAATCACATTTATTATTCTTCATAGATGAATGTGCCTTCACCAAGCTAGTGTTTGGCAAGGTCTTCATTTTCTACACAGTCTAATGATTAAAAAAAAATTGTGATCATGCCAACAATCTTTGTAGCACAGCATCATGAGTCCTGAAGTTTGTTGTCAAAGCTATCCCAGCTGTACTAAAATTGGCACTCAGCAGTCTTTCCTTACTTTGACCACACCATATTATGAGTTAAAATTGGCATGAGATCAAGTGATGACTTAGAGAAGACTAAGTGGCTGAAGTAGATTGGATCATAATATCTTTTGATATCATATATTGATATCATTCAAACCTGATATTTCTAAATCGTATTATTTGATCTAGATCCTGACAATCGAATTTTTGCCAGTGTTGTTTGTATTGTGAGTTGTGTTGTTTTGAAGAGAGTTCAAACAAAGATGAAGGAACACGGAAAAGTGATGTAATTGAAAGATATTTGAGACATGTTTGTAACTGCTTATCACTGAAATTGTGCATGGTAAATTTAGAATAAATCAAAGCCTTTCTATTCACTGTGGAATTACAGCTGTAGTACAAGTTTTTATTCACCATTGGTAGGCCTGTTCTTGACTTAGTGCCATTTATTTGAAATGTTGGCTTTGCCTGTCATTCTGGCATGTTATCTTTGATGCTCTCATAGCACTCCATTTATATAAAGAGTTATTTCTGTCTTGTAATTAATCCGGCAAGAACAGAGTTGTTCTCTGCTTTCATGGTAAATACAAAGATAAGATGAAAGTTGCTTTCTTTAATATCACTACAACTAAGTAACAAAGTAAACTATGAACACATGATTTTCTTGTTTGACCAATTTGGCTTTTAAGAAGAATGACTTGTAGGGAATTATGACATGACATGTAGGGAATTATTGTGAAGAAGATCATCAATACACCAGAAGACGTTTAAAAATCTAGGTATTCGGCGTATGAACTTTCTGTGGACTGTTCTGTCTACTGTTGGCTCATATACAGGCGCGGTGGAGCACCCCAATTATCTCGCAGAAATCCATCGGCAGCCGAGCCTCATTTGCATAAAGTAAACAACATGTACTCGCGTAGTTGAGAAAAAGTAAACAACTTCTCAAGCTAATAACAATTTCAGGAAACCTATTTTCGGATTAAAACTGAGTTAGTTTGAATTTGAAAACATGTCCGAATATGCACATATAACATATTAAAGGATTTGACAATGATAAAATGTGAAATTTTAGCGAAAACCTGGCGAGCAAAATTACCAAAAATATGCCTCGAAAATCATCCTAAAATTCACGAAGTGTGATTGCGAAACAAAAGCGCCATTCAAACAAAGTACACCGAAATTTATTTATCTGCTTGCATTTTAAATTTCATACCATAATATTCCCGGCCATGGTTGTGTCGGAAAAAAACAGAAGGTGATGTCAAAAATGACACGAACGCAAAGCGTACAGGTCGGTCCCATGTATAATTAATCGCGTCACTGTGGCGTTGCATGTCACAGCACACACAACGCATTGCTGCATGCAGCGTGCGCGGCAGCAGCTCAGCAATCACCGCCGTGCGACACTCAGCAAAATTGACTGCGTCACATGCAAACCAACAATGAGCACGAAATCCTGTATCTCACGTACCACGCATGCCCAATATTACGGGAAAAGAAATGACGTCATTTTCAATTGTTTCGCCGACTACATTTTGTCTATTCCAAACCCTGTAGAAACAAGTTGATTTCTCAAAAAGTACAGGTGGTACAAAGCGAAAACTTTCACCATATGTGGATTGAGGCCTGATGAACTTATGTTGCCAGTTTCGGACACATTGGAGCCCGGCCATAGTCCAGTCGGAAAAAACCAGAGAGCATGTTTTGCGAGAGGTGATTTTCAAAACGCTTTAATATCTCAAGTTCTAGTGCAGCAAATTTCATAATTTTTTCATCAAAAGGAAGGTTTTTAAAAACTTAGATAGTGTGGGAAGTTTGAGTTTACTAGCGGCACGCATAGCGGCACAAGGAGAAGGTAAAGATTTGACTTTTTCATGCACACAGTTTCGGGCAGCCGTGGATGCCCGTTGGAAATTCAAATAGAACGGGGCGATAATGAGATGCAAATTGGGGTGCTCCACCGCGCCTGTATAAAGCTGGTTTGTAATAGTTGGTTTTACCATGTGTTTTTCATTTCACTCTTTACTTTGTTATCTTCAATATTTGTACATACAATTGTACAGTTGTACATTCTCTTGATGCATTTTTAAAAGCTTTCCCTATTAAAAGACAGTTGCTGGTAGCTCTCCAGCACTTTCTTGATGTTTTGATCAGATCTGCCTGATTTGTCTGATACTTGTACGTACTATGTTTTACAGCTTTATTACTCTGTCTTTTTTGTGTGGGGGGGGGGTGGTTGTATTAGTTTGCAAGTGGAGATATCAACCTCTTACCACATCACTAAGTAATGAATTTGGTGCAGGTTTCAGTCATGATTAATCAGAGGGTGCATTTGTAGTGTCATTGGCCCAAATATGTGAATTGTCTTCTGTTGAGACCAGAATGTTCCAAAAACTCCCTGCTTCTCAACTTAAGATAACTGTTAAAGTATATTGTAATGTGTACTGAAAAAAAAGAAAGAAAAATGGGTGAATCATTGAATATTATATTTTGTGTGCTATTGTGAGGATTCATGCAGTTCATAACATTTAATTTCATCACATTTACTTTTACTTTGAAAGTGTTTTAAGTACACACACACACACACACACACACATTACTCTCCTAAGCTTGTCAGGTCATATCCTGAGCTGAGTTAGTCTACCCAAAGTGTGTTGACCACATCACAGGAAAAGTGTATTTACCATGTCATGGCTAAAATGTGCTGACCAGGTTAGAAGAAAAGAGTGCTGACCAGGTTACAGGGGGGAGTGTTGGCCAGGTCACAGGGAAAGAGTATTGACGAGGTTACAGGGAAAGAGTGTTGACCTGGTTACAGGGAAAGAGTGTTGACCAGGTCACAGGGAAAGAGTGTTGACCAGGTTACAGGGAAAGAGTGTTGACAAGGTTACAGGGAAAGAGTGTTGACCAGGTTATAGGGAAAGTGTCGACCAAGTTACAGGGAAAGAGAGTTGACCAGGTTACAGAGAAAGAGTGTTGATCAGGCCACAGGGAAAGAGCTGCCTGGTGTCCACATTTTATCTGTAGAAAGCCTTGACAGAATGAGAAAAACATGTAGATCTTGATCAGAATGTGAGAAGCGTGAAGGACCCCATCAGAAAAGGACAGGTCTGGAGGGAAGATAATAGCATCATGGTAAACTGAAGACTGAACCGTGCACTTTATATGGCACGCCTTTGAGCTTCTGGGGTTGAGACTCACAATATACTGCGATAGACCATGATAAGTTTTAGCAGGACCTAACAAAGCTTAAATACAGAGGAAAAAATTCCCCAAATCCCACAGCACACTACATTTTGGGCACATAGGGCTGTAGTGGACACCAGGAACACAAATGTAAACCTAGCATAAGAGACAGCACAGAAATGGAAAACAATGTTGGCTACAAACTGGTACAATATTCGAATTTTACTGTTGATTCATGTTTCGACACATTGTTTTTTACATATTTTGCATTTAGCGATGTTTATGCTTCAACATACTTTATATCACAATTTATGAAAACAAAAAATATTTGTATTTATACACATGTTATGACAAGAACTTTTCAAAAACAGGATTGATAGATTTGTCACAAGGTGTGATATCAAGTGTCCCATGTCTCTGAGTAACATGACAGCTGAAACATCTTCCGACTGCCTGAAAATCATCATCTAAAGTGAAGATCAGCACCAGATAACTGGGTTAAAAGACAAGTAAATATGATCATCCTGCTCAACTTTAGTTTACACATTCAGTACTCTTCACAAACTGACAGTGTTGGTGTTTTTATGCCTCCGCCACGAAGTGGTGCCGCACGGAGGCATTATGTTTTCGGGTTGTCCGTCCGTCCGTACGTCCGTACATCCGTACGTACGTCCGTCCGCTTTCGTTTACGCGATAACTTGAGTAATATTTACTGGAATTTTACCAAACTTGGTCCAAGTATGAAGTATGATAAGGCAATTATTTGATTAGATTTTGGGTGAAATCGGCTGAAGATCAAAGGTCAAGGTCAAATCATGAAATTGTATCCGTTTACGCGATAACTCAAGACTGGATGGAGCAAATTTCACCAAACTTTGTTGGAGGATGATGTATGATGGGACAATTGATTAGTTTTTCAGTGAAATCGGACAGAGGTCAAAGGTCAAAGATCAAGGTCAAATCCTAAAATTTATCTGTTTACGTGATAACTCAAAACTGGATGAAGCAGCTTTCACCAAACTTGGTCCAAGGATGATGTATGATGGGACAATTCGTCGCCGGTCACACGAACCGACGAATCACTCGATTTTGGGTCAAATTTTCGATTTTGAGATTTTCAATCATTTCGATAGTAGACATTCCATACTACATATTCTGAAATTCTCAGTGTGCAATTCGGTGTATTTTTTACGTAGTTGTCACTTTTGTAGAAGTATGTAATTCCATTTGTGAAAATTATTTGTTTTCCCCATAGACGCGTGTGTTAAACAATCAGGCGATTCCACGGTTCGGTGACCGCGCGTACTAGTACGCGCAGTCACCGAACCGACGAATCAGTGCGCATTGACTTGCGTGTTGTTTTTGAGATTCAACAGTTCATTGACCGCGCGCATAGTGCGCGTACAATGTAATACATGTGTTGACAATGACAACGCTCAATGTACATGTACATATGGACACACATGGAAAATGACAACGTTCTTTGCAGACCGAAAATACATACATGCAGCTCTTCGACGATTTCCCGCTTATTTGTTAACAATACAATTCGATAAAAACTTCACAAGTTAGAGCAAGAATTGAAGTCTGGTGTACTACAAAAATAATTGGAAATTATAGACATGAAAGTGTAGCAACCATAAGTCAAAAATGGGCTAACTTCAAACGCGTTTTTCTCGAATTGTCATTCTTACACAAACCTGAGGGATTCGTCGGTTCGTGTGACCGGCGACGAATTAGTTGAGTAGATTTTAGTGACGTTGGCAAGAGGTCAAAGGTCAAAAGGTCAAGGTCAAATGCTACAAATGTTGCAATTTCCCCCATATCTATGCAATGCCCGAATTTATTTTCTTGAAACTTGGTGTGGACATGTACTACTGCGTAAAGATTCTCCAGAGAGAGTTTCATGTCATAAGGTCAAAGGTCAAAAGGTCAAAGGTTAGGTGAAAATGTTGCAATATTACTTTTCTCTCAAATGTTTCAATGTATCTTCATGGAACTTGGTACATGTGCATGTACTGTCTGGCAGGGATTATGTAGGGAATTTAGGGGTCATGGGTCAATAGTCAGGGGTCAAAGGTCAAGGTCAACTCCTCAAAATTTTACTATTTCCCTCATATACTAGTATATGCAATGCTTGCATTATTAGTTTCAAAACTTAATACATGCATTACCTAATGGAGATTCTCCGGGAAATTTCCAGCCAGAAGGTCAAAGGTTAAGGGTCAAAGGCCAGGTTTCAATGCCCCCCCCCCCAAAAAAAAAAAAAAAAAAAAAAAAAATCTATTTTGTACCGTCATCACACTCTTTCTTCGTACCTTGGAAATTACTCATTGCATAAACTTTCCCAAACTTCCCCAAATATGTGTACCTGCACTCTTAGAAAATTATAGCAAACCCAGTTCAAGACATTTCTTACAAACCTGTCATTTCAATATTTTGCCAGTTACACGGTGTATATGAAACTGTCATGGATCACACATTGTGAAGACATTGTACTATACGCCTTTTGGGAGAATCATGCATTATGGCGGAGGCATCAGTCGCCATAGCGACATTTCTAGTTTGTCTTCTTCCAGGTTTAACCAAAGGCATTTCTGGACTAATAGATATACAAAAACATGTTAGTCTGGAACTGCTGCCACAAGTTCAGAGATTAAAAAAAGCTCTAAATCTCTGTGTGCCACCTGAATTAACAGTCCATAAGTATGTGTGTGAAATTAGTGCACATTTGACTCATTGGCACAAAAGGGTTAAACAGCTAGTAGGTTTCCTTGTACGCTATACATGTAGATGCAATAACTAAATTACAATGCTTTGTTTTACATTTCAGCCTACCAATTACAATGTATGGTCAGTTTCCTGGGCTTCTTGAGTTAAAAATGATGTTAGTAAATCAAAGCAAACAAACCAAGCAGCATAACAATTAAGAATTGTTGCCTGTCACATCGGTTCCAATCATAATTGAGAACCTGATCACTGTGAGCCAGACATACAAGATCTTTAAGCATCTCTCAAGCTGTTCATTCATGATTCACCCAACTCTGGTTGGTTGATTGAGGTTCAAGGTATTGGTACTCCACAGTCGTACCATCCAACCATAGTCCTGCCTGTCCAATGTCTGATGCCGCCCCCTATAGTCCCAACAGTAACATCGCTCCCCCAAGTATCTCGATAATAGCCTGAAGAAAAAGAGAAGAAATGGTTTGAATTACTGGGAAAACCTGGAATATACATTGTACTCTGTTCAGCAGTCGCAAACATTCACCATTAATTCCAGAGCAGAAAGAATCAAGCTGTAATATTCAAAGTTCATTCTGCAACATTTTATGTATTGTTTTCGTTAACTTTGTGAAGGGTACAAATGTGATCTTTCAATTATCCAAGTCTATATTTATCATGTCGATACCATTACTGAAACGTGTGTGTGTGTGTGTGTGTTTTGAAGGAAATCGATTTGTGCAATTATGAGTGATTTCGAGAGAAAAAGGGGGGGGGGGGACAAGTGAAATGAAAGCAATAAATCAGTGAAAAGTAGGTGATATACTACATGTATATTATTTGGAGTAGTCGTGATTGGAAGATAGTTACCCAGTAATTGACTTGTCAGTCTACGGGAATCTACGGAACTATATTAAAGTGATAACCACACAGTGTTATCAAGACAATAGATATTTCCATGAAATCGATGGACCTTTAGTGATTAAAGACTATACATTACATCTAAAACGGATGATTTGAAACTTGGTCATGTCGACATCAAATGAGAACGACAACCACAGTGACGTAGACTGCCAATTTCGATGATTTACAGACAACACGCAATTGTAAACTTTCTTCCAATCATCGATGTCTTGCAGCTCCAATATAAGTTTTAGAGGACAATTACCAATTACAATTCACTCTCCAAGAACCACTACCTCGTTTTGGTTCAAACGTGGGAGTTTCCCGCACTTGGACCATGCAGTACAACAACCAATGAAGACACAACATGCCCGTTTAATAGTCTGATCGGAAAGTGTTGGCCTTAGAAATATTTTCTGTCGAAAGTGTTGAAAGCAATACTTACCCGTGGCCGTAGGGACGTAGAAGAAGTCATTAGCGGTCAGCGTGAAACTCTCATTCTCTGCTTGAGCACCAACGAACTCACAATGATCGTGACCACGCCCATGGGAGTCGCCAATGTTCCTACATGACGTATCGATTGAATATGAAGATGAACATTATAAACTTCACGCAAATGACTGTTTGTATGAATAATAAATGGAATTTTATGAAGGGAATGGTTTCGTAATGGTCGTACTATACCAATAATCGATGATCATTGTTGCATATACAAACGTGCACACGCTGAAGCGTTTACCTCGGTTAAAAAAAAAAAAAAAAAATGTTCTCATTAATCTATCTGCTGTATGCACCTTCCTAGATTTTGATTTATCTACAGCATGCACCTTCCTAGATTTTGATTTATTTACAGCATGCACATTCCTAGATTTCAATAAGAAAAGAACGTCGATAGTGTCATCGGCAGGAATCGATAGCTACAAGACTTGCACGTGAGATTTCCGTTAGTTACTGTGAACTATAGTATTCTCCAGTGCGACACCGTGTATAATATATGTCTCTGTTCCGCATTACATCAGCAGAAATTTCGTATTTTGTATTAAACACAGTCTCGTGCAGCATTTGAACAGTGATTACATGGTATTATGACCCTGAAATATTGTTTCCCGATTTCATTCAGCTACAATTGACCCTCTTGAGAATTTTTTTCTTCTTCTTGACCGTAAAATAAGTTACTCACAAGAAAACATCAGTTAAATCGCTGGATAGAAAGATCTTGTATCGATTTGGAGTCTGGCAGAGAACCACTCCAACGAATTTGACTCCAAAGCCAGGCTGGTTTCCCCCGCCCAGCATCCTCACGTATTGGTCTCCACCATCACATGCACACCAAGAGCTGTCATAGCGGAACGAGTAACGTGTCCAGTGGGCGTACGACAGCGGCGACTGGACTGTGGAAAGCGAGAAAAAACGGCGACGAAATGGTTGACGTACAGGACATAACGGAAACTTTGTTACATCTTCATATCTGTCATACCATGACTGATAAAACTCGCAGCTTGCATGTTGCCATCTTATATATTCACATGGTTTATGGTCATTTTTTTTTTTACTATCATTTTTTTTTTCGGAAAAGGGGTTCCATCTACTCTTCGCGATATCGTAATACATGTACAATGTATTATGAAATGTTTTCACTGACTTGCGCACAACTATGAGAGGTTTTGGTCGATTTATTGTCCCCGCCGAACGAGTTCGAGCAGGGGACTATGAAACGGGCTCCGTACGTGTGTGTGTCCGTCCGTCCGTCCGTCCGTCCGTGTGTCCGTCCGTCCGTCCGTCCGTCCGTGTGTCCGTCCGTGTGTGCGTCCGTGTGTGATCAAAATCTTCAATTTGCTACTTCTCTGTCATTTATGAGCCAATTTTGATTCTGTTTGCTTTATATGATAGCACTACATGGGAGCTTTGAAACTTCTACACAGAATTTCAGTCGTGACCTTTGACCTTGACCTTTGACCTATATTGTACATTTTGCTACAAAATGCTAGTCCTTCGCCATTTCTAACCCGATTTCGATTCCGTTTGCTTTATGTGATGGCACTAGGTGAGGGCTTCAAAACTTCTACACAGAATTTTGACCTTTGACCTTGATTTTTTGACCTATATTGTACATTTTGCTACAAAATGCTACTCCTTCGCCATTTCTAACCCGATTTCGATTCCGTTTGCTTTATGTGATGGCACTAGGTGAGGGCTTCAAAACTTCTACATAGAATTTTGACCTTTGACTTCTTTGACCTTTGACCTTGATTTTTTGACCTATATTGTACATTTTGCTACAAAATGCTACTCCTTCGCCATTTCTAACCCGATTTCGATTCCGTTTGCTTTATGTGATGGCACTAGGTGAGGGCTTCAAAACTTCTACACAGAATTTTGACCTTTGACTTCTTTGACCTTTGACCTTGATTTTTTGACCTATATTGTACATTTTGCTACAAAATGCTACTCCTTCGCCATTTCTAACCCGATTTCGATTCCGTTTGCTTTATGTGATGGCACTAGGTGAGGGCTTCAACACTTCAACACAGAATTTTGACCTTTGACTTCTTTGACCTTTGACCTTGATTTTTTGACCTATATTGTACATTGGCTACAAAATGCTACTCCTTCGCCATTTCTAACCCGATTTCGATTCCGTTTGCTTTATGTGATGGCACTAGGTGAGGGCTACAAAACTTCTACACAGAATGTTGACCTTTGACTTCTCTGACCTTTGACCTTGATCTTTTGACCTATATAGTACATTTTGATACTAAATGCTACTTCCGGCGGGGACATATTTTACGCACCGCGTAATTTCTACTTTTCCTTGTTTTCATATGGCAAAAATGTAAGTATTGTATTAGTTTTCCAGTAAACGGAAAGACTGGGTTCAGGTCAATCCATAAAACAGTTGAGATCGGTATACATGTGAATGGACAACGAGTGGTATTTCTTTTGCGAAGTGTATTTTTGCTTAGAAGCCATTTTCATCTATCATGACATGTCATGAAACATTGTTGCGACGCAGCAGCTTCCCAACTAATGCAAACTGTTGACGGAGACGAAAGACGGCTACCCAATGATATCTTGAGGTGTTAAAAATCGATGTTTCTCAGGAGTATGATAATGAAATGAATGATAGAAAGGAAATCGTACCTCTGGCCATAGGCAGCGGCAAGCTCAGGCCTCCTAAGGAGTGTTGGACCGGGGGAGCTCCGGGCACAGTCAACACCCACTCGTCTGCTCGATAGGTGCCAGTAAACGATCCCACCTCACCGTATGTGTTACGGACATACTTCAGGAAGTCGGCTGTATGTGTCCCGCTACTGTCCAATCCGTAGCCGAATGGGGCACGACTGACTTTGACTACTGTTATGTTTGGATGAGAAGGCCAGGTCGAAAGTTCGACGCTGCTGAGGGCCAGGTAGTAAGCCGTCTTTGGAAGGAGGATACGGATGAAGAGAAGAACGTTTAAATATTAATTTCTTCAGGTAATCTTTTGTCATTTCATTAGAATGAAGGATATATATATATATATATTTTTTTTTTTTTCGGAGAGAGTGCATATTTACAGAGGTTTGAAGTTTTTGCTGTTCTTCTTCGTGGGTAAAGCCGTATGCTCGAGTTGTATCATCATGAACACCGAGTGAAAAGGAAGGATCTAGTCCGGATTTGTTCAAACATCATCGCGTCACTGCTATGGACTTCCTTTCAGTACTGTAGTAGTCCCTCTACCCTGCCCTGAGTAGTGTGTGACGCGGGTGCAAATGCCAGGCAAGATCTTTCTTTTTCTCTTGGTGTTTGGTATACAGATTGAGAATACGATCTTCTTCTAGGGGAGTTTAACAGCAAGAAAACCTCCATACTTCTGTCATGTAAGGCCAAACTAAGAGAGTAAAGCCATTTTGATCTGCATGCCGCTGTTGTAGCTCCTTGTATATCAGAGTTTCCTTATTTTACTCCCAGCGTGAGAAAGATACGAGTTTCTTCCTTGTCATTTCAGTACTGACATCAATCGACCTCTGTGACTAGAATATGCGCCGTTGCTAGGCAACAATATCAAAGTGAAATGATCCATCACCCGATTACTAACTGCGCCGTAACAGTGTCCTTGTCCTCGAATAGTATTCTTACATATTATCAAAACTTTCTAGTGAATACGGAACAAAATCAAACATGCATGGTTGCATTTTTTTGTCATTTAAGAATCAGTAGGATTTCAAGAATATTTCGGTAAAATAAATAACGCATTTTGAGTAACGATTTCTATTTCAGGCAAAAACAAAAATAAAACTTATACGTAACAGATATTCCAGTTAATGTCCTATGTTTCTCGTGGTCGAACGTCTTTATGGTTGTGAAACGCTAATGACAGTCCGACTTTCATCCTTCATCTTCTCATGTCGTGTACAATTTGTTGTTGAGCTTTTGTTTTCTCAAGAAATTCATGTCACCTACAAGGATAACCCTCTCGACGACGATTCCCTGATCGACGTTGACAAGCCAGCGGACCGGTTCGTAGGAAGAAAACAGGAGAGTGAGTGGCCCCTGGTCGCCTCCAGTGATTTGAACCCCCACGTCTCCGGGCGCTGGCGGTCTAGAGTTATTAGGACCCTCGTACACACTGATGATGTGGACGTTTGAGGTGCGGTCTCCTTTACACGCAAACGTCCTACCAATGCGGGACTCGCCACGAAATGATGCGCGAGCCAAAGCGTATGAGTTGTTCTTGTAGATATGGCAAGCTCCTACTGAAGCTATGGGTACGGAAAAAGAAGTTAAAACATTGAATTCTTGTGTGTGTATTCATTGGATAATTCATTCTTTATTCCATCATTTGATGATAACAACAGATGAACACGCAGAAAGATGAATAAAGAAATCAAGACAGGTGCATGTGAGTGGTATAAACCTAGGAATTTTCGGATTCGTTTAAGATTATGACGGCGTCTTTATTTAAACGATGTGAGATCTCAAATTCAAATGTGTGTTCAATACACATTCCAAGCTTTTAAAAGTGGGAGATACGTAAAGGTTACGTAAAGTGCATATCTTATCGTCTCCTGGAGACTAGCCTGGTCTCCGAGGAGTCGCGACAGAGTTGAAAAAGTTTGATTTTTTTTTTAAGAGGCATTTTCCAGTGTCCAGCTGGTCTCGGAGACGTCTCCTTATAGTCGCGGCCAAGTTTTGGGGACTAATTTTGTCCGCGAGGTCTCCAAAACGTTTCCGCAACCTTGCGGAGACCTATTGGCGACCTACCGGAAAACGTTGCGGAGACGTCTCCGCGACTGAGAAGACGTCTCGGAGACGTCACGGCGAACAAGTTGTCACCTTGTTTGGAGACGCTTAGACGTCGCTCAGGAGTCACCTTCTTGGTGAGAGCGCCAACCATTTTTTTTGGTCTTTAGAGTCGCAAGACTCATGCGTCGACTGATCAGTAGCGGCAAAGTCTCCTCCAGTGAGATAGGCCCTTTAGCTACTTCCCTAGGGAAGGCATTATTATCAAATGCAGTTTGAAAAGGAATCTTTCAGAGAAAATTTTACTTTGCTCTAGCCTGACGTTTAAGATTCTTTTAAAATCAGTATCATAACCACTGAGGAGCATGCAGAACTCACGAAGGCAGGTGATACGGGAGTAATCAGGCGAGTTACATACGCACAGTCCGCCGTGACACGAAGCCCGTACACTGACGTGCCAACACATGTTATGACGACAAGGCACAGACACTTCCGGAATGGGAGCCATCGTGGTCACCGGTCTCGCTTCCGTGGTCGGAGGCGACGTGGTAGATTGTGGAGCAGAGGTGACTGTTGACGCGCTGGTCGTTGATGACGGATTTTCACAGATATTGTTTAGCTCTCGCTCTGTAAAGATTGCGATGGTTAGCATAGTGAAATGATTGTATCGCTTAAAGGCATAATTTACCATTTGCAGATGAAAGCATTAGTGCTTTAAAATAGTTCTAAAATGTGAGTTAGGGATAGAAACAACCACTGTCAAAATTTGAATCCGTATAATCGATGCTAAGTGTTGTTAAATACACGAAATGTGAACAATAGTTATAATAAAAATGTTTCCAGACTAAACCGTATACAGTTACGGTTTATTGAGAAAAACCCTGATATTTCCTTATATTTTAGGTTTTATTGCAAATATTTCATATGGTAGGACGTTTTATGGTACAACAGACCTACACATATGCATCAAATGTGATATCTTGAACATTTTTGAAATCACTGCTCCCAAAGGTAAACTGGACCTTTAAGTTTTGTCTATGCCAAAATTGTATGATGAGCCAGACTGACTGGTTGATCGATGAAATGGTGTACCGATTAAGATATAAAGAGAGACATACAGGAAGCAACGAAAGAGAGAGAGGGAGTCGGAGACTGTTGCTTGTTGCTACCATGGTCCTTGGCTCGGCAACGGTACATGAGAACGTTTAAATTTTCCCGTTTCTCGACAATTATCAGAATGTACTTTTATCAAAAGTAAAGAAGCACAATGTACATGCATCGGTTGTGGCTTTTTATCTCAATGATATCACACCTGCTGTCCTCCTGCTGGAGCCTTATTACAGCTGAGAAGTTGCCCAACTTGGAGTCCCCTGTTTACTTTCTTAAGAATGCTCGGATCAAAATGTGACTCACCTCGAAGCTCAAAGATTTCCTGGTTCTTTCGAATGAGCTCCTCCTGCAGGTGTTCGATTTGCCGACTTTGTTCCTGGTTCAGTAACCTCAGATTGTCGGCCTCTTTGGTAGAGGCACGCAAGTCTTCGCCCATCTCAAACGACGACTCTGACACAGGTTAAAATGCCGAGAGTATCCTTTTAGAATCGCAGCATTCTACACCTCAAGCTATCTTTTACGTACTTCCATATACATGTACCTACTACGGTTTGGTAATCCGCTAATGTTTAATCAGGGTTCATTATTATTAGTATGACGTAATGGAGTTACTTAGCCTCCTCACAAATTTGCAGAGGTATAAGATACCCTGAAGGTTTTGATAGGCCGTTGTTTTGGTATAATACCCCTACTCTAAATCATTTATACACGTATATCACAAAATAGCTCATGTTGTCAATATGACGTGACTTAAAGGGGAAGCTATACCCCCAACATGATTATGTGTGAATTCAATGATTGCAGAAAAAAGGGAAGTAGGCCTATAAATCATCAAAAGTTGAAGGAAATGCGAAAATCCGTTCAAAACTTAAAATATATTTTTACAGTTGGATGGATCCATATCCTGCCATCGCTTGATAAGAAGACTAAATAAATGATATTAAAGTAGTAATGGAATTATAAAATGAAAATGACCAGAGAATTCAACCAAAAAAAAAAAAATATTTTTTATTCTGATATTAGTACAAACACTTATTCCCTCGACTTGGCTCCTTTCCCTCTGCCATCTGAAATGTGAAAGCAACTAACAATCTCTCCAGATCCTTGTTACATTTGACTTTGTCGTCGCTCCAGGCAAAAACCTCTATCTCTTTCTCTTATAGGTGCAAAATTCTTGGCGTAAAGAGAAGGTAGCGTGGCTTCCAAGAAGCAATGATTCTCACTCACCTTCGCAGGTGATCATGTCTTGCTGTATAAGGTCCATTATCCACTGCCTAAAGCGGTGGACCCGTGTGTAGACTCCGGGGTACTCCGGCCTGGCACATCCGATACCCCAACTCACGATCCCTAGCAGGTACCATCTCTTTTTGTCCTGTATGAACAAACAACAAAAATGAACATTGGAGCTGAAAAAAGATGGATGTATGAAATCAGAAGCTTTGGGGCGTGCAGATACGGAGGCATGGAACAGATTGGTGTATTAAATGGATATGATAGCATGAGGCAAGCACTGCAGCGGAGAATTACATGTAGAACCGTTACAAAGGGGGATCAAAGAAGTGTTATACGCAAAATATAGTGATATTTATAGTGAGAGTCTAAGTAAGGCGTTTTACATCATGTTTATGTATTTAATGTCAGTTAAGACAAAACTGATTCTATTTAAGCAGTTAATTCAAACCATGCTTTATTTCTCAAGAGAAGAGAGTTGCAGTATAAACAACTGATAAAATCATTTACATTTGCATGCAACTAATGATGGTGAGATCTGATTGTGCTACAAGAAAATATATGTCGCAAGGTTGAAGATTCTAAATTGCATATTGGACGAGGCAAGACCTGAACATATATGGTTACCTTGGTAACGAAGGGGCCGCCACTGTCGCCATGGCAGGCATCTCTGCTGTCAGGTTTGTTGCCACCGTCTGCACAAAACATGTTGTTGGTGATGATGTCACTGTGGCGATTACCGCACTCCTGTTGGCTGACGAATGCCAGCCGGACCTATGATGAGCGAGAGATTGGACCAGATCAGGACCAAATCAATGATGCGAGATTTAGAGAAAGGATAACTGTGAGAGCAGAAAGGCAAATCAACCTACAGGCCTTTGGCCATCATCGGGAAGGTATAACTATCCACTTGATTCTGTGTTTGATTGGCAGGCTATATTCACACTGTAGTGACGGCATTTCCCAACAATGAAGTCCTTCAAGAGAATTATATTTGTTGAATATTCTTGCAATGTGTTTTCATATGCATTCATTATTTTCCTGAATTACACAATAACCAATCAACACGCCTTAGTCTCCTGTGATAGATATGCCTGCGAAGAAAATAATAGACACGACAGAGAAAATAATTCACACGAGTGAGATATTAGGTAGAAAGGCGCAGTTTGTAAGAGTTTATTCAGTCTCCCCCCCCCCCCCCCCCCCCCGCCTTCCCGGCGGTGAGTACCTTTCGTAAAAATCGAGAATAATCTTCCCCCTGTCGGTCCTCGGCAGTGTGCCCCCAGCCGGTGACGAACCCTCGCAGACCCGACTGGAGGAGTTCCTCAGCTCGCAGCTCACTCGGCAAACACACTGGAAAACATATCAAACTCACAAGTTACATCCTAATAGCTGTGTATGAGAACGAATCACTAGCACCGTCAACAGTGCCACATTTAATGAAGATATACATTTAGCTCCATTATACGGAGTAAGAAACGCATCTTTTTTTATTAGAGCGCGTCTGCGAGGGAGAAATACAAAAATGTTATCAAATTGTTATGAGAAAACACGGAGAAGATGTCAAGTGACTCGTGGATGTGTCGCTGTGATGATACAATCTCAAAATCCTCTACATCAGCTCTGGGGTATTTCATAAAGCATTTTGTCCGCCAAATTTGTCGGACAAATTTGCTCTCAGCCAGTCAGATGCAAGGATTTCAGTAGCTTATAACAGTGTGTCAGAAAAATACCCGACCAAAACGCTTCATGAAATGCCCCCTGGGCCCTGTTTCATAAAGCTGTTCGTAAAGTTACGAACAACTTGATATACGAGCGACTGGTGATCAGTTCTGATGTGCTATACTTATCAGAATTTCCATAATACAGCACAAGAACTGATCACCAGTCGCTCGTAAGTCGTTCGTAACTCTACGAACAGCTTAATGAAACACCCCCAGGTCTGTAAATCTGATCAATGTAAGTATTTCTGTAACTCAAGCAGCCTGCCGTTTCCACTCTTTCCTAATCAAAAGTCCCAGAGTCTTCGATGGATCTATTTCTGGGATGATTCATAGAATACAATGCATCATATTCTTCTTAATTTCTCTCCGAAAACCTGTCCTGGATAAACCCAGATGTTCGTTTGGTTTAATTTGGATTTCATCTCGACTTCCCACATACTTACATGGAATAATGTGGTCAGTATAGGTGACCGGCTGCTGAAGTTTAATGAGAGCGATATCCGAATCGTACGTCTGCTCGTTGTAGTTCGGGTGTTTGATGATCTGTTCAGCGCGAAACGTTCGCTCGTACCCGTCAATAGTCTGCGTGTCGTGTTCTCCTAGTCGAATCTTCATGACGGAAAGACAAGATAATCATCAAAGATCATGAAAATCGATGTGTAAGTGAGGTCACCTCTCATTTGAAGTTGTCGAGTGAACAAGACAGTGACCTGCATCTCCAAATCAAGCATTGCTAAAAATAAATATATTTCAAGGGATGCTCAGAGATAATAATTGTATCGAACCAAAGCAAGCAGAACTTAAACTCTCATTTATGCGAATAGGCCTAAAAGTAGAACTCCATTCCTTGTACCTCAAAATCGTCCTTGGAGAGTCCTGACAATGAGAAGCAGTGTGCTGCGGTGACGACCCAGCGTCGATTTAGGAGTACTGCTCCGCAGAATGCTTCATTATGAACGGTGTTCCACAGCAAAGCTGTCCACGGTGACTGACCCTCATTGGACACCTTACCCCCAACGACTTTTCCACGCACACGGGGGTACCCACACTGAACTGTTTAGAGTAATATGTGTGTAATGTTGTCAAAGTATAGCTACTATTTACAGTGACATGGGTTTGTGATATTTACTATGTTTCCGCGAATTGATCTAAGAAAAGAACAAATCTCAAGACCAGCAATTTCAATCATTCGATTTAAACACCCCATCAATCATTTTATGCCTAATAATGTACTGTCAAAAGTTGAAAATCTCTTTGTTTTCTTAAGTCCTTTGAAAACACAGCAAAATAATGCAGAAAATTGTTTAAAGTGACTCTCTGATTCAAAATTGTCCATATTGTGTTTTTCATTCCAGTTGCCCAGTCAATAAAGCAAGTAGCAAAATCAGATAGCTCTGTTGTAATTCATTATCACTATAATATCAAACAGGGGGTGTTTCATCTAGTCAGCGTTGACAAGTTGTCGTTGTCAGTCTCTGACAATAACCATAGTAACAGTCAGTGACCAGAGCATCTCAGCCAATCAAAAGCAAGGATTTTGCTGAAATTGTCAGAGACTGACAACTAGTCAGCGCTGACTAAATTGATGAAACACCCCCAGGTCTTCTCTTTCACTAATCAGCTTATAGAATTTCGTGAAACAATCTTTGAAATGTATTGATAATTGTTTAGTTACAGGCACTGTTGCTGTGCACGTCCGAGTCAGTAGGTGGAGCTATATCAAGCCAAATGCGATGAATGACGATGACGTTGCTGCGGACGATGGTACAGGTGTACAAACCGCGGTCCCACAATTCCGTGTTCAAAATCAACATCCCTTCGCTTTTGGCCATGTAAACCCGGCCATCCCTGAGAAAAAGGCGATGAAACGGAAACAACAATGGAAAATGATTAGTTGATGTGCGCTATGGGCGCATTTTCTGAAAATACCGATATTTTGAGATGCAGTTTGTAAGCCGACTTTTCGCATTTTATTAACAATTTTGAGGATTGCTAATCGAAAACAACAACAATTTTACGAAAAATTATTATGTCATATTTCTAACGTCTAAGCTGTAAATCCTTCTGACACAAAACAAATGAAATGGGGGTACAAAGGAATTTGATGGTTTACTTTTATAGGGAATGTAATCAATGGGCTTAACTGACATCGATTATTTCCGCTGCGTACCGGTACGTGTCGGAGGCTTCGACCACTACACCATCTTTTCTCCAGCTGACCATCGCTGCCCCAGCGGTCTGGCGACACTCGAGTAAGACGTCATCTCCTCCTGAGGCCGTGATGTTACGATCCGGTGTGAAGATAGCTATTTAGAGGTCAACAGAATCAAGATGAAATGGCTGAAATGTATCATTTTATAGGTCACTTGCAATCACACAAATCACACATAACGACAGTGATGTGAAGGGGGGGGGGGGGGGGAGATTTACTCCATGGTATTCCAACACTAAGGGTTCCTTATAAAGCTTTTGCGTCAAACTGTATGTGCAAAGTAAGTGGATGGGGTAGGTGAAGGGGGTACCGCAGAGATGGGTCGGGGATGGGTCAAGGGATGCGGGAGGTTTGAGAGGATATTTAGGGGGTCAAGGGATGAGTTATCTATCACTTGGTCTATTCCCGCATCGTCCAGTAGCTATTTGGTCTCAACCCACATGGTCTAATCCCGTTTCGTCTACAACACCACTTCGTCTAATGTCCATTTAGTTCAATTGCCACTTAGGGTCATTACCAGTTGGTCTACTTTCAAATGGGCTATGCACATTTCGTCTAATGCCCACAACTTATTAGACAAAATGGGAAAAAGTCCAAGGAGAGAAAATTGCAATTAGATCATCTGGTCGATGGACGAAATGACAATTAGCCAAACTGGGCTTTAGACCAGGTGAGAATTTGACCAAACGAAAATTAGACAAAATTGATAGTACATGTAGACTATAAATGAGTTTAGCCGTAGTGGTGTTAGACAAACTGGGAAATAGACCATCTGATAGAAGACCAAGTGCCAATAAACCCAGGGACGGGAACGAGTTGAGGGGATGGGGGGGGGGGGGGTCAAGGGTAGGATTGGGGACAATAAGTGATGACGGGATAGGAGGGTGCAGACTAAATAAAGAGGGGAAACAATGGAATGGGTGCGGGGAGCGCCTTTTTTTCCCCGAAGGCCAGGGGATGGGGATGGGGAGGAGAGAGGGTTGGGCAGGGCTAAAAGGGTATGAGAGAGGTGAGGACATCACGGCGGTGAATCAGTTAATCACCGCCGTGATTTCCTTACCTCTCTCATACCCATATACCCCTGCCCAACCCCTCTCTCCTCCCCATTCCCTGAACCCTGTGACTGGCAACCAATTCACACACACGTACGTATGCACACACACAAACAACAATGCGATAGTCAGAAAATCTGTAGAAAAGATCAACGACACCTCACATAGATCAATGTCAGCTGAATGTTGTATCCTCGTGTGCATCACAAGTAATCAACTAATTTGCGATGTGACTGAACTTGGTGATGCAGCGTTTCAAAACAACAGACAAGCAAACAAATAAAGAAGCAATTGGTTTCCCGGCTGGTTGAAATATGTCCCGAGAGAATTCGATGGTCCAAAATGTCACTCTTTCTCTACACAACTAAACATGTTGTATCATACACTTATAATGGACTATGAAGGGAGAAACAAACAATATTTCCGCACCGTTGCAGAGAACATGACCAACGTTAATACTCGGGGTATAAATGTAATAATTCTTCAGTATTGTGGTCGAAATATTCACACTTTCACCAGATCTGTTCAAGTTGGCGAGCGACATGCGCACCTGAAAAACCTCGGTATATACTGAATCCTATGTTTGAACACTGTAGCACACGACGATCAATCACTATTCACTCTAGCATTGTTACAATATGCATGTATATGGAAGTATATGTGGTACATTTAGATAGCATTTAGATTTTAGGAGATCAGCGCAAAATTAAAAAAAAAAAAAGTGTTAGTATACTGATTTCATGAGCCTATGTAGTCCTACAGTGAAACATGCAAACAATTATAAAAGGCCACAATGTCAATACAGCAAAAGCAGTCATAATGAGGGGTGATCTCTAGAGAGAGTTTCATTCCAATATAAAATGCTCTGAACATTGCTGAACGGGAACAGATAAATAGCGGTCTTAAAGGAGAAGTGTGGTCCTTACAGACAAGTGGTCACTAAAGCAGGTTTTCATTACATCAACACATTAAGGTCATGGAGGAGGGACGAGTCCACTTTGTTCATCTTTCAAAGCAATTTCATATCTTTGATGTCTTTACAGAAGACAACTCGAGTCACCTTTATTGCACCATAAATAAAGTTCAGTGACACTGTTAACTTCCCGCAGTAGAAATTGATCAATGTGTCTGATTTCAAAAAAAGCAAACATCATATACGAGTACGTGTGAAAATGACTGCACATTGAATACCGTAGATTTCATATCTCTAATCATGTGGTCATCATCGTAAGCAATTGAATCATTACTACAAAACTAAAATTCTTTATTGAAAAGAAGTTGTTCTGAAATCCATACGTGAAAGATATAAAGCATTCGCTAACACTTGCGTTCTAAAAATATCATTTACAATATATACCTGGTCACAACCATTCAGTCCTTTCTAGACATAAATTGCTTTATCAATGACATAGCAGTTACTATCCCTGGGATAAACTCTTGTTCTTTTTTTTTTCAATTTAAAGTTTGACCCGCATACAAAACTATATTTTACAAAAGATAAAAGAGCACTATTATAAGCCAAACTCCACGTGTGTTTTCCACTACGTCTGACGGGTAATTTGAACCTCCATCTTCCGTCGTTCAATGCTTAAAAAACGGTTTCAATGGCACAATAATACATAGAGAAACATGTAATTATAGTGAGCGCCTACACTCGCTTTGAATCTACACTTTTCTTGCTCAGAGTAAAGTTTTCTATACTCTACCAAATAAAGCTAGATGTAAGATATGTCCCAATTTATAATTATTTTGTTATTAAGTTCGAAACAGAATGTTGACATATCTTTATAATGATGTAGCTTTCTTGAGGCGGGTATGTAATTTATTTTTTGTTCCTTTTTCATTCAAGGATCTACACATGGGACGGGAACAGGAAACTCAATAGACGAAAATCTAGTAATAGGCATAGGTCGAAAAATGAATGGTCTGAGTCTCAGGTGCTCTCGCAAAAAAAAAGTTTTGAGGGAATTCATACAATTCTAAAAGAAACAAGGCAGTCTGCTCACTTGGAACGATGGCTTGTGAAGTCGCCTGCTGGATGACAAGGACGACGAACGTGACAAAGAACTTTGCTTGGCTCGTCATCGTCTCAGACACGATCAGCAATCAGACGACGTTCTCTTACGGTAACGTGATGACCAGTATCCTATAGTCAAAGAAAGCAAACAATCGTAAGGCTCGTTGCTGTTAAGGAGACAAGATATAAAAGAATGAGGACTGTGAATTCACTGCATTCAAGCAATCCACTTCTTGAAAGAAAGATATTATTCAGAGGGGTGAAGGTTCAGGTGTGAGTTTCTTCAATTTGAAGTTGAAGTGAAGTTGAAGTTTGAAGTTTTATTAGCAACAACATTTGAACATGTACATTTTCAATCATTATACAATTGTATTTACATACATATATGAAAAAAAAAATACTTATCTATTACTCCTTTACAATAACATGATTAAATGAAGACATTTGAGATTTAAATGTGATATATGTAGCGTAATTCTACAAAGTTGTTGTTAACAAGGAAACCAAAAGTTAGCACACGTGCTAGTCGAGATTGGTCACCTTGATCTTCATACTAAAAGCTAAACACAAACGAAAAATTATTACATGGTTGGTTGAAATGGCTGTTAATATTTAAATACAACGTACATCATATATTTTCTAACATAGAAAACTAATTATACTTGATACAATATCTATTAGAGAAGGAAATCTGCAAGGCATTTACGAAATGTAGATCTTTTGCTTTGTTCACGCATTTCTCGTGGCAATGTGTTCCAAAGTTTTGGTCCTAAGTAAGAAATTGAAAATTGTCCCTGTGTGTCTCCCTCTACAAATTAAATTTGTTAAGATGTTGATCTGTAAATTAACAAACATGTCGGAAAAAAGGAACCAGTGGGACTTGAACCTGTCGTGTTTGTTAATTTACAGATCAGCAGTTGTGATCTTAACAAATTTAATTTGTAGAGGGAGACAAAGTGAAGAAACTCACACCTGAATCCACTTCTTATTTAGATGTAGACAAGATTCTCGACCGAGCCGTTAAACACGAACTATCTGAGGACACTGTGTTCGTTGTTTTGGATACTATTTCTGCTCTCCTCTCTTTATCTTCTTCTGTGTCTCGTTTAGTCCCTTTCTCTTTGTCTTACCTGTATGTTTATCTATATCTACGTCTCTACGTCAATCTTATTTCCCCATTTCACTTTCCTCACCTCCCTTTGATGGACACACATTTCCTGTGTTGTTTCTTTTTCCCTTCAAATTGGGACTATAATAAAAGCAATCGAGTTAGGTGTTTTAGATGATAAATGCTCTTTGACAGATAATGAGCAATTTAAAGGAGATATATCTCATCGAACTGCTGCAGGTAATTTCCATATCATTCATGCAGTCGGATGATTGAAACAGACTGAAAGCTGTAAAACAAGTGCAAAGGTAGTCTCTGCACATATATTCTACACGATGTAATGATATGTGCAGATTCAAGCCTCTCTTCACACAATGATGAATGGGAGATTCTCACAAATCGCCTGCGAGAGTTTAAGAAAATAATCTAAAGAAAAATGCCTCAAAAGAAAAATGATTCTCAGAATTTCGTGTTAATGGCTATATTATGATAACAAATGATTGTGCTCTTCACGGTAAACGACATTCTGCACACCGGTTGAGGGGGGAAAAAAGCGAACTTCATGACTTTATTTATTGGTTAGATTGATGGCGACAGGTTCAGGGCCAGCATCTAACCCGAAAGGACTCAATCAGTGTTATGCCCTGAGGAAAAATTCAGAAACAAAGAACACGGAACGAAGTAGACCTTTGTCCTATACGAACCACGATCAGTGAGTCATTTACTATGCACCCTATGGACGATTAGACAATGGAATAATTATCACGTGATGCGTACAGTAACAGCAAACATACACAAACCATACACAACATACAAATTATATTATCTAACTCAAACGGTCGTACATCTTCCACATAATGAAACTTAGGTATAGACCATATTGATTTACTCTCTTGTGGATGTGAATAAGTGTATTAAGTTTTTATTGTCATTTTTTTAACCTCTTTAAACAGACACAAGGTGTATTCTGTGTGCCTACAGTGCAGTATGCTGTTTTGAATAAAAGTTGAAGACTAAAGTATTTCATTCAATGATTGTTTACAACTTTCCAGCCAACATTCTGCACGGTAAAGGGGCCTACAGGCTACACTGTCTGTGATGAGCAAGACAGTGATCAGAGTACAGATCACATCGATATTTCTTTGTATAGATGAGTAAAGAAAAAGCAATTCCCTAGCACTAAAAAATGTCACTAAAAAGTTTCAGACAAGAATAGAATGTATTTAACTCACCGGCTGAAATTGTATATCAGTCACTAGAACTTTTCACCACCACCATTCACTCACGTCCTGGCTGCCTTTACATGTCTGCCTATTATAGCTGTCTGTGCTAAATCAGGCGATTCGACAGCAGGCTTGGTAAAAGGTAATAGTCTAGCTATGTGTTCTCAACTAGGATTGGTTGGCAGGAAGTCGGGAGGAAGCGGAGACAGAACACCACTAACCGCCGATCTCTGGCGTGCCACTAATGACATCAACCTCCATCAAACACTGGCAAAAACATCGGAAATCGAGTGTATAGCCAAAACACACTTCTCATTATACGAAATGATAAATATCTGAGTTCCTAATCTTCTTCTTCTTTTTTTTTTAATAAAGCCATGTTATCATTTGGTGTTTGAGCTTGTTTCTTTGTTTTTTAACTTTGTTTTCACACAAAGCTTTGGTAGTCTTCTCATCCAGCCGTGACTGAGCAGAAACTTCAAAAATTCATAACTTTTGAATGGATTGTCCGATTTTCCTCAAACTTTTACTGATGTGTTCTACTAATGCAGTATTCACTCAACCCACATATCTATGAAGGTTGACAACTCCACAATTTGGCCTTTGCTGTTTTGCTTAATAAAACACGTACATCCTCAGAAAGTGTCTGGATGTATGAAATTCATTGTGGACAAACAAAATAGATATAGAATTAATGTTTGCAACATAGAATGCCCACTTAAACATTTGTGGTGATAGCTACCAAAGAGATTTAAATCTCTTTGATAGCTACCCATTTAGTCAGAAAATCGATCTTCCTGCGTGGGCGAATTTGCTTTTTATGACTTCCCCTTTCAGATTTCAGTCTTGATAACACAAGATAGAGATTCCTCAACTTTCTAAGCTTATGACTGTTTTGATATAACGTGAACAATGAATTCAAGTCAAAGTTCAAGATTATGATAAACAAAGTGAGCTAGTGGAAACCCGAGTCATTAAGGTATAGAAGTCTTTTTCACAATTTGAAAGAAAGTTAAAATATGTGAATTATTTTTTACATGCATTGACGGAAGAATGATTAACTGAAATCGCAGTGTATTAATTTTGATGAAGTGTTTATATGTTTTTACATTCACGCAAACACAAATAGTCATTAGATTTCCCCAATGAAAGAAAAAAAATATCCGTTATATCACAGTATTGTGGTGTCAGCTTTGCAATAAAGAAGGCTAAAGAGATTGCCGTTACTGATTGTGAACAAGAAGAAACGTCATTTTTATCATAGTAGTTATATTTACAAGCCAACAGAAGATTTTTTTTTTGTCATGGTAACGGAATCATTTGCATTAGGCCTAGAACTGAATCTATTTCATTGAGTTATATGAAAAAGGATGGATTTTTTAAGTGCCATATATAACTTTGATTGTATCATAATTATCACGATTAGCCAATTTTATGACTTAAAGCTTTTTGCCATTCTCCGAGTATGATTTCACCTTCAACAGCAGGTGAAATCATACTTTAACCGTCAGGCGAAACACGAGAGCATGATGATATGACGTGCATGACTGTGTTTACACCGACCTCAGTGCCACGTTTAGTTTATCTGAAAATCTGAGCTGCGAAATCAGTCTGGATTATAAGTATATGGTTAATCAAATGGGATGTGTTCAATATTAGAAGTCATTTGCAATATCACTATTGTTGAAAATGACGTGTTTAGTAAAGTTGACGGCACGTGGATACACGATAAGTATCCCTAGAGTGTATGTATTATAAAATGATTTCATAGCAATGTCACACAATAAAGTTCCATTGAACCATAACACGCACATGCCTTGACCCTGCGTCCGGAAAGAGAATAGAACCTTCATCTGTGTAGTCTATTTACTGTTCGTCGTTTTGGGAATGATTTCCATCTGATCTGTCGTCCTGAACTGATGAAAAAGAGACAGCGTTGACGTCAGGCCGAGGGGTCAAAGTTCAAGCACTCTTGACAAAATTATGTGTTTTCCAGCAGACGCTTAGAATAATATCTACATTTCGGAGAAGTTGCGTTCCAAAGGTCGAAGATTGTGTCTGTTTTTCCTGCTTCTACGGATGAAAGAGGGGAGACGGAGAGAAACTTTTTTAAAGCGTACAAAGGCGATTTCCATCGTATTGGCGGCATATGGGTTAGAATGCATCCTCAGTCTTCAGATCTTCCCTATGATAGTCTCACGTTTAGCACACTGCTTACTGTCACCTGTATTAGTTCACGCACTCTAGATTGCCAGAACTGCAGAATCTTAATTTGTCCCACTTTGGGAAAGGAATAACTGAACAGGTAAATTGATATAAAGGCGAATTGATTTGTAGTGTTACATGACTGCTTAACCTACAAACCCTGTGGCTCAAGTTAATTTCTGAAGTGTGAAATGTGAGCTAGTGCAGATCTTCCTATAAACCTGACCATGGACTTGTAAAAAAAAAAAAAAAAAAAAAAGCAAAGGAAGTGAATTTTCCAACTGATTGAGCCTTCTTTACGTTCTGTGCTAATAATAAACAATAACAGCAACCACAACAATAATAATAATAATAATGATAATAATAATACACATTTATAAAGCGCATAATAATTATCGTAAATTCTCTATGCGCTTGACATAACATTATGCAATCAATCATGACATAACATATAGGGTTACAATCACCAATGCTTGAACAAGTAAGATTTTAGTGCTTTCTTGAAAGAATCAAAGGAAGATGCTTCTGATTATTGAAAGGGGTAATGAGTCCAGGAGAGCGGGAGCTGACGATGTGAATAGTTATTCAGACATTGAAGGTATACGTCTAGCCAGTGTTTGTTTGTGTGTGTATGTGGGGGGGGGGGGGGGGGGGGGTACAGTGCTCTTGGTCTTGTCAAGGGTCAATACTCCCTTCCATAAACACTGCCAGTGCTTTGTCGTCTCTTATCACACCCTCATCTTCTTCTTTTCCCCCGCCTGTCGAGAATAGCAGACCTTAAAGAGGGCGCTGTTCTACAAACTGCATGTGCCAGACAGATCAGAGTTCCATCCTGTTTTGATAATGTTGACACATTACCTATATGAAATTTTATTTTATCTATGTTTGGGTGTTCTTTAAGGCAGGAAGAGGACAGGGGCGTCGATGTCGTGGAAGGGGTGGGGCAGGCGTAATCATTTTGCCCCCATCCGTAATTATCGAGTTATGGACCATTTTCTTGCCTTTTTGAAAGAAATTTGTCCCAATATTTCACCCAGTGTTACGTGCACCAGATAGTTTAATCTCAATAAAAAATGAATTAAAAAAAAAATGAAAAATCTCCCTCTCCCTCCCCCTTGTTCCCTTACATGATAGATTTGGTACACTTTTGAGATCGACAACTTTCCGAAAGATTTAACCAAAAGTGTGTGTGCTTCCAACCAGATCTGTCATTTAAATTCCAAAAATGCTAAAGTTCGTTGTGTTTAGATGCATTGCATATTCAAATCATGTTGTGTCTAGATATAAGTCATATTATGTTGTTGATTTAAAGAAAAAGAGAGGGAGAGAGAGAGAGAAAGATGGGGCCTGTAATTTGCCCCCAGACAGCACTTAACATAAAGCAAGCATTATACATCTTAAGGCGGTGTCACACCTGTCCGGGCAAGCTACGCGGGCTTGTGGCGAGGAGGCAGTTTAAAGCACGTAGAAGATTTTCCGCGGGCGGACAAGAATGTTTGCAATTTTCGCACTTGTTTCTTACTTACTAGACGCGTGCTACTTAGCTTCTACTTGCGTGCGTTCCGTGTGACTCGCGTGAGAGCTTTGAAACCGATCCATTTTCTGTTACGAGCGACTTACGGGGATTGCGAAGTACCTGCTTTGGAGTTGCCTGTGAGGTGCTACCGGTAAGGGTTTCCTACTTGTGTTATGCGCGTACCTCTACGGGCAACTCCCGTGACTCTTCCGGAACAAGTTTTGAGCATGCTCAAGGCCTTGTCATACCGTATCTGGGGAAGTTTTGCGGCTTGACTTGCGGGGAAACAAATTTGCTACCCGGAGCTCCCCACAGTTGGCCCGAACTTGACAGTACCTAGCACTTATCTCGTCCTTAGTTGCCCGAAGGTGCGCACGCTAGTCCAATTTTCCCGCAGCAAAGTTTTGAGCATGACCAAAACTATTTCCGGATGAGTCGCGAGGATTGCCCGAAGAGTTCCACGCAGAACACCCGTAGGAGGGCCGTAACCGCCGCAATTCACAGGCATTTGACCCACTTGAAGTAGGTAAGTTGCCCGCTGATCTATGCCTGTGTGAAGGGAGTGCGTGCCATTTGTGGGCTCATTCTCTTCTTTGTCCTCTGTCCTCTGTGGCGTCGAGGACTACCTGGTCCCTTTCGGACAGGACTTCATCTGCCGAATGGACTTCTGCAGCAATTTGATGCATTTGCTGTTAATCTTCCGGGCTTTGTGGCTGTCCACCCACTGGACGTTCTCTGCCCTTGTGCACTTTCCGTCTATATACGGGGCATCTTCACTTCTTGAAAGCTAGTTGACAAATGATTGTTTGCCCATCCACTCGAACCAGCCTATTGTTCAGGCTAGCACTCACCTCGCAGGCGACTAGTACGCAGATAACACGCAGTTGTGGCGCAGGTACTTCGCAGAGCCCGTATGTCGCCCGTAACTGACATAAAAGAAGCTATCACGAACCTATCACGTGACACCCACGCGCCTAACATGCAGTTCAACAGAATACACGCAAGAAGGACTTAGGTATCACGCGTTTATCATGTAATACCCACGCCAAACTCGCCCTAAACCTTGTCCGGCCGCAGAAATTATTCTGCGTGCTGAAAAATCCCCATACGCAATAAGCCCGCTTAGCTGGTGTGACAGGGCCTTTTTTTGGCAGCGGGTAAAAGAGCCAGCGTGCGCACCTCCGGGTAACTACTTTTGAGATACATGCTAGGTACTATCATGTGCGGGTCATCTGCGGGGACCTCCGGATAGCAAAAATGTTCTTCGGAAGTCGCACGCAAGGCTGGTGTGACACCGCCTTTAGAGATCGTCTCCACGAGGAAGCTCATAATATTATGTAACAAGTCATATTATGTAACCGCATGCAGTCACGTGCTATTGGCCTGTTCTGCGTTATATCATTACGCAGTATAATAGCTTTTTATGTGTCTCAGCATGTATTCCAATATTTTCCACCTATTGACAATGTTGCTCATAAGTACTTTTACGTGATTGGAGACAGTGAGTCTGCAATAAACACTGGGGACAGTCAGACCTCACCTCATTCTGTTCCTTCCTTATTTTGGAGTCAGTCACTATTTTCTCAAGTTATCGCAACATACAAGGCAAAGTTCCGTTTCATGTGGGAGGGTTTGATTATCTTCCAAATTGTTAATCCTCCCCCTTTTGGTTCCCCTCCATAATACCACAGTGCTCCCACAAATTATGATAATCATAATAATAAATAATTCTAAAAATGCAACAGCTCCCTCGAATAGGATGGGGGTGCTATACCCACTCCCTTCAACACTTCCTCTCCTTGTTCGGACTCCATCAGAGTATACACTTTGAGGATAGACTATTTTCTGAATATTCGCAAAATGTATGCGTCAGACCGTTTTATTGAATTTAAAATTGCAAATAAGCTCCGTCGTGTAGGAAGGGGTATCCCCTCCCACCCCATGCATTTCATTCTCCTCCGTAGACTTAGGCCTGTTATGACAACGTCAGCCCTGCGCGGAACAAGAAGTAACTGATGCCGCGATTTATAGCCATTCATATTTCCTTGAATATATTTTTCTTCTTGTTTTTATGAGATAGAAAATTTCCTAATATAACCCCAAATGTGCTCTGATCACTGAATTTTAGTTCTGAAGGTGCAAAATTTCCCTGTGGGAGGGAGGATACCTCACTACCACACATAAGCCTACTCCCCTTGCGCGGTCCCGTCCAGCATACACTTTGGGGATTGACAATGTTAAAGATAGGAACCTATAAATATGCATCATATCGTTATATCTTGCTTCTAAAAATGTAATTAAAGCTCCGTCATGTGTTGCGTGGCTGAGTAGCCACCTCCCATCCACACTGGGCTCCCCCACCTACTCTCTAAAAAAAAATCGAGTGAAAATTGCTCATTTTCACTCACTTTGGAGTGACGTCAGGGATCACTCCTCGAGTGATCCCTGACGTCACTCCAAAATGAGTGAAAATGAGCATTTTCACTCAAAATTCACTCCAATTTCACTCGAAATTCACTCTTTTTTGTATTCACTCTTTTTAGAGTGAAAATTTTCACTCGATTTTTTTAGAGAGTAGGGTACCCCACCCCACCTCCATGATTTAGACTTTTAATTCGACATACAATGACGATCGACGCTGACGGCACGGAAGATGTGATATACTGAGATTTAGCCATTTACAATCAATAAATATTTCTGTTTCTTTATTCTTACTTTTTATGAAACAATCCAAATATTTCACCAAAAGTGTGCACCAGTGCACCAACGGGGACATTTCATGAAGCATTTTGTCCGACAACTTTGTCGGGCAAATTTGCTGTCAGCCAATCAGATGGAAGAATTTCAGTTGCTTTTAACAGTTTGTCAGACGAAATATCTGACAAAACGCTTCATGAAATGCCCTCAGATGATCCTCACCTCCCGGGCTCCCCTGTCGTTCCCTCCGCTCCCTCCCAGGGTCCTGTTTCATAAAGCTGTTCGTAAAATTACGAACAGCTTACGAGCGACTGGTGATCAGTTCTGATGTGCTGTAATTACTTATCAGAATTTCCATAATTCAGCACGAGAGCTGATCACCAGTCGCTCGTAAATCGTTCGTAACTTTACGAACAGCTTTATGAAACACCCCGGTATCCTCCATGTTTACACCCCCCCCGTCACCATGTATGAAAACGGATCGACGCCCGTGCCCAGGGAGCAGCGGTCTCTTGGGAGTCATAATTTCCCCTCAGAGACGAGAACTATTTCCCCTCAGCGCTGCGCAATTGGGAAAATAATCTTTTGGAGAAAATATCATTCCCGCTTGGATATCTATAGTGAAGTATTACACCCCTGTAATGAAAAAGTAATTACGTATGAACATAATTTTACGTATGAACATAAATTTGTGTCATATTAAACGTTAGATACATAACCTAAAAATGTTAGTTAGTATGGATATGGGGAAGTTTGATAAGGTTATAAGGTTTGAAGGTTAATGATTATGTTTTGATAAGTATAGTAGCATAGCAATTGCGGTGTATTTTTATTAATGATGCTGGTTTTAAATAGGATATGAAAAGTTTGACAAGTTCACAGCTTGGTCAACTTATAGTCAATGAAGTCTTTGACATGTAGTATAATTGTAATATTTCTATATTTATATTGTCTTGAAATTCGGATATGAATTATAACACCAATGTTATGATTTTTCTGTAATTTGATTCAGGAGTAGAATATGACTGCGATGAGATTTTCTTTTCTTTTCTTTTCTTTTTCTTTTCCTTTTTTTTTTTAGATGTGCAACTAATATTATTATTTTTTTTTTTGCACATCCAAACACATTAACACTCAGATGCATATTATAACCTTCAAGATTTTTATACAATTATTTTTTTCAGGCATAAAGTACATTAATTTGTATTGTTTACAACTTTTTATGTACAGTTATTATTGATTTGACATATATTTTTGTATACACACATATAATTACACTCAAAACCAGCACCAGTTATGCTGCTAGTAATTCACACATTATAACCGAGTGTTTCTAATGTACATGTACTAGTATTGGGACCTTTGGCTTGTCAATGCGCGTCTACAATCGGCATTGCATCACTGCATGCTGCATGCTGCATATAATTGCGCTGCCTGGATCATATGGATGTAGTACAGTCTAGTCATGCTCTGTGCACACTGCATGCGAGACGCAGCTTGCTAGCTGCTACACTGCACTGCGGATTACTGGCGATCTTCTCTCAATCGCATACTTTAGAATCGCCACCAACTGACCTTGTTCGACTGGGCACTCCTTTGATCTGACTTATTCCACTCTACGTAGATGTTCAGAAGAGGTGTGTATTTGTGGTTTTGTGCAACTGCTCTTCAAGACCTTCGCTTAAATATTCTGTAATTAACGTGATAGCTATATAGCAGTACAACAGTCAACAGCGAGCTCTGTGCTGTTACTGTGGTGCCACGTATACTGAGTGCAGGTTGTTAGCGTTTCTTCACCCGAACCGGCAGGGGCAACACACGGTGAAGTTCCGTTAGCCCGCGCCCGGTGGAGGCAGTCTGCATGCTCCTGCAGTAGCCACGGCCTCCAGCGATTTTAAATATTGCCCAATATATTACTATAGTACGTTAACGAGGGGGAAGCTAGCTGGTTGACTCAGTCAAATCTATTAGATTGCCATGCGATTTTCTTACATCGTTCCATCTTTCTTTCACTCAGCCAAGACATTGATTGAAATTACATCCATCATCTCTGACATGGTCATGCCGGGATGGTCATGGACAGCATGAATTCTTGCATTATAGTACTAAATAGTAATGGTCTAAACTTTTAACTTAAAAGTAGGAGAGTAGCATTAGTAGAAGCTGATCTGTATTACAGTTTATCATATCTTCAGACTGAATTTTGGTTGATTAGCTTCATGCTGGTAATCGGTTGGTTGCTAAATGAGTGTAAAGTCAAAGACAAGGTACATTTGTACTTTGAACTGTAGAAACTAAAATGTTACATCCTGGTAGGAACCACCCTCCATCTACCCCATTTAAAAAATCACATGACTGTATGATTATCCAACAAGAAACAGATTTTGCATGGTAAAGTAACCTTGAGGTAGTGTCACATCACATCTATCTCATTTTGCAGGTCTAACCATCATGGCTGAATACATTCCAAGACCTTGTGTATTCTGTGGTCCATCCGGGTCAGGGAAGAGCACTTTGATCCAAAAACTCATGGCTGAACACAAGGACATGTTTGGCTTTTCCGTCAGCCGTAAGTAATTCTCTTTGCAAACTGTCCATACTTCCGGCATAAAAAGTTACATTTTGTAGATTCTACATTGTAAATGTTATACTCATTACATTGATGTTTACTATGCTAGTGACTGAAAACAAATCTGAAACCAATTAAAAAAAAAAAGGCTCATAGATGTAGCCACATGTTTTTGTTTGTGTTTTTTTTGTTCCCAAGTTGATATGGTGAGATGAGGGATGAGGGATGTTTAAAGGCAAAGATATGTCAAAAAATGAAGCATTTCAGAAAGGTTTTCATAGATTACACCATTTTATATTATAAGCTGTGTTGGTTTACTTTTCAAACCAATCTCATGGTAATTGGCACCAAATGCATGTTGTAGCGTAAATGTATTCTACTCGTGTTGGTAAGTAAGGTGTCTGTAAGATTCCACCAAGCACTTTTTGAGGAACTGCTTAATATTTAGATCTATCAAGAAGTTTGAAAATTGAAGGCATGAGATTAATGTTACATACATGTATCTATTGACTACCGAACAGTCATTAGAGTATCACAGTTTAAGTCTGTATATGTCTTGAATTGGTATTCCTGCTATAGTGTACCATCCCTAAGAAATTCCATGACAAATTTTATTTTATGTTGTTACAGATACAACAAGGAAGCCAAGGCCAGGGGAAGAAGATGGAGTCCGTAAGTAAAATACTATCATCATTAGCACTTGAGAGAGATTGTCATACCATATGATCTCTTTAGATTGACAATTTCTGGTACTATTCATTCTAATTGCCATTTTGTTTGACAATGTGATACGGAGGTTTGTTTGTGTGTGTGTGTGTATTGAATTGAGATCCCATTTCACCACTGAGATGTGACAGAATGAACAGGGTTGAGTCTAACGTTGCTAAAATACAATGTATCTGTTCAGGAATGGCACTTGATTAAAACCATTTGATTGCTAATTTTCCCGTTAGGTCTAACAAAGTAATGAATAGAACTTTATATACCATGATAGTCCTGTTGTTGTTTTTGTTGTTGTTGTTCTGGTTGTTGTTGTTGTTGTTGTTGTTGTTGATGATGATGATGATGTTACCCCTATGGAGGTCTCTCTCCTCTGTGCATTGATCTGAAGTCTTGATCCCATATATTCAAGTGCTCATGCCTTCTTTTACCATCTTTTCTGTCTTTTTCAAATAATTCTACCTCATAGATTTTAAATTGCAGTTACAACTGTAGTAAATGCCATTTGTCCATGTTGCAAGGAAATTGCTACAATTGTGCTAAGTTAAAAACAAGTGGATATTCATGTTCAACTGAGATCTCATTTTGGTAAAAGTGCCACCATCATCTTCCAGTTGCCCTGAAGCAAAACTTTGAAATAACACTAAAGCTGTTATTTACCATTTGTAGATTTTGAAGCAAAAACCCATCTTTAGTGCTTCAAAATAGTTTTAAAATGCAAGTTAGGGATATTAGCAACCAGTGTAAAAATGTTTAGCAGTATAATGAATTTTAAGTTTTGTTAGACAAAATGTGAACATTAGATATTACAAAATTGTTTCTAGAATAAACCATCTACTGTTGTGGTTTACTGGAGTATTGAGAAATGTAGTAATATATCCTTACATTTTAGGCTTGATTGCAAAGTTTTTATATGGAAGGATTTTTTGTTTTACAACTGGCCTGTACATTGATGCATCAAATGTGATAATTCGAACATTTTTTTTTTTTTTAAATCACTGCTCCCAATGGTAAGCAATACCTTTATTTAAAGCTATTTGATCCTTGGGAAAAATGACAAATATTCACCAGTTGTAGAAAGTAGAATTATGAAAACCTGAGAACTGTCTGTGAAATGAATCTGATGATTTCTTTTCTTCTTCTTCTTCCTTTTTAGATTATCACTTTACAACTCGTGAAGATATGGAGGCAGCTATAGCTAATGGAGAATTTCTAGAAAGTGCTCAGTTTTCTGGCAATTTGTATGGAACAAGGTAAGAATTGGTTTTAGAATATTATTAGTATTGTTTTTCTTACTTGATTTCTGAATGATAATGAATTATGTACTTAAAATGTTCCCATCTCGATGTCATTTTAGGCTTGTAGGTTTTCCTTACCCACAATTCCTGAACAAAGTAAGACCAGAGAGAAAAAAATTTAAAAAATCAAATCATCAGAAGAAACAAAAGATTGATAATCACATGTATTTTGTTACAATGTACAGATTAAAATACACAATAAAAGTAAAGATGGAGTATTGTGTAGGAATCTACATGTCTCAAACCATTTCCAATCGTGCTCTGTGTTTACAGTGTGACCGACAGCACTATTCTCAAGACAAATTGTAGTCTTGATTCCAGTTTGAGTACATGTCAATAAATGATACAACTACAACATGTGTAGTGTTTAAGCCCATCAAATCCTTTAGAGTTGCTTTAGGATCAGTGTCTGTGGTGCATTAAGGCTATTTCACACAGGCCTATTGTCTGTGGATAAGGTTACTCACCAGTCAGAGTCAATTTCTCTGGGAGCAATCATAAACTCTCATGTAGGATCTATGATTTCTTTGACAACTAGGTCAAGCTCCTCTCTTAAATATGTCATATACAGTATTCCTTATTCGTCAATTTGTATCTACCTAGAGTGGTTGTTTATTTACAATGTATCGTATTGTAGACAGCAATGTTGACTGTTTAATTTATGAAAAAACTTTTGTTTTCAGTGAGCAATTCATTTCATTTATTTGAGATGTGCTTTTAAGAGTATCATGACTAATCTGACATAGCTGAAAATAGTGTACCTACTGTATACACTTGTATAATCATGTTATGCTATTTCAACCAATCACTAGAGGATAAATTATTTTGATCCAAAATGTAATTGTTATCTGTGTGCCTAAACTCACTTGATACAATTGTTTAACTACAATTTTGCTACAGCTGTACTTCTGTCACTTACTCATGCAAGTGGATAGTGACTCAATTACACAGCTGGTATGACTAAATTGTGACAAAATTACTGGGATCCTTATGTAATACATAAATGCACAGTAGGTTGAAGTTATTATGACTCACTGTGAATTGTCTTCACCTGCCTTAACAGATGACTGAATCTTCAGATCTATCATTTATCGTGTGAATATAAAAAGTGTGTTGACCTCTATAGTACAGAATCATTTAGTCTACATGTAGGTTGTTGCTGTGTACTATAAAAGAACGTTCATACTCTCACTAACTTTCTGGGCCAGTACTACGGGATGACATGAAGCAAACCAGGGGTTTAATTCAGACTAATGTGTGCAGTTTGTACCTAGTGTGCCATGGATAGCAGCTACATACAACGTAGTATAGAAACAGACAAATTAAGGCTTTTATACTATGTTTCATCTAGTGTGTGCTAGCATACAGTCTAAGGTGTAGATGCAAAGGTTTAACATGATGTTTTTTAAAGACCTACAGATGTTGGTTTGACTTCATAGCTCAAAATTAGCATTTTTTGTAACATGACTACACGTGTATGTATAATGTTGCTTGCACTGTGTAATTACTGGTGTACAATTTTTGTACATTTCATCCAAACCAAAATATTACCTTTCCAGATTCTCGGGAACAGTACTGACTATCTCTGCCACGACAATGAGTAGAGTCATAATGCTCAATTTTTCATTATAATTTTACACAGTCATCAGCAAATCAGTCTCTCTCTCTCTCTCTCTCTTTCTGATATTGTTTTCTAAAGATGAGTGTCAAAGAGGGAGTAAAGTAGCAATGCAGTATTAAACCAGTACTTTCTTGTGACTGCTGGAGCTGTTTTGGAGGTCTATCCCTTTAAATATTATAGTTATAAAACATAAAGAGTACAAGATCTTTATGGCTTTATGAGATAGCATGTACAGCTGTACATTTTCATTCCTTTTCTTCTGCAGTACAGATATTCCATATTCCCTCAAATCTTCTGGTATTTTTTTAAAATTATTTTTATTTGAAATGAGATGATTAAAGAGAAAGTTCTCATCTATCCTATTTGCTGTTTAAGAAAGGAAGAAAAGCAGTCAAAGGGCAGCAAAAGGCATTTTTTTATTGAGAATATTGGTGTTATGGTTACCCTTGAGTCAAGTACCAGTGGTAACTGAATGATGCTAAGTGCAAAATAAATTGGAACAAGAACACAAGATCAACATTGCTAAATGGCAGCTGCATAAAATAGGATAGGCTCCTGATGGTGTAGTAGTGATATACACTGTGTATAATATGTATGCTATCACAAATTGCCACAGGCATTAAATCTTTGTGTAGGCAAAAACTTTTGCATACATTTTCACCAATCTTGGCTCCTCACAAAATTTGTGAAAGTTTCATTGACATGAAAGTTTCTGATTTTCATTATTTAACTTGACTACACTTGAATCAAAGAGTCCACAAAGAACAGAGAAAACAAAACAAAAATGTGTAATGAAGTGCTCTCATAAGATAATTTAATCAATACCATAGCATCTGTGGCAGATAGCAAGAAGCAAAGAATGTGTAGTGTCAAGCCATTTGTGATACAGTAACTGTAAAGTAACATTCAGTGTATTATAGAAGAAGCATCACTGTTATGACTTCAAGAAAAAAATAAAAATAACCAAGATGTGATAAAATAAAAAGAGTAGCAGAGGTGAGAGGAAAGTCTGGCATCACCTCTGACTGGATGATATCCAAGGTTGTGTGTCTGTAATCATGAAGTATTCTGTTATTTGTTCACAGAACCATTGTATTCACAGCCCAGTCAACCTTGAGCTAGTAGTGCCATGTCTGCTTTCATCACACAGTTAATTTGATTATTTCCCAAGAGCTGCCCCTTGAGGGATGGGGTTGCCATAGCAATGCCCATTCCCAAACATCTAGAGGGCCCCATTTGCTGGTTATCACCACTGAGTATGAAATTACCTTTTCCGTTTCATGCACACCTACAGTGTAATTGCTGCACAGCGCTTTCTCCGGTACATTGTATGATGTCAAGGTAAAAAATGTGAAGTCAAAACTGACAAGTGCTCTTGAAATAGATTACATTGGCAGGTCTTTTGGACAGTTTATGGCTTGGCCATTCTTTCAATTCTTTTAAGCCTTTGATCATTATGCATAGTGCTCTAGAATGCATTCAGTGTGCCATACATGTAATGTCTGTTTGTTTTTTGTTCATTGTTGTTTTGCATTAGAAAACTTTTTTTCTGTATAAGAGTCCTATTTGATCACTTATACTGGTTGCTAAGATGCAGGGTACTGTAGTAGGCATATTTCATCTGTTCCTGTTTTAAAGACATTTTTCCACACGAAGCGGTTTATAAAAACAAGAAGCTTGCACACTGCATTTTGATGACTGGAGAATGATTTTATGTCATATATAAGAATCAATGTGGGAGATCTTTTTCTTTGAATCCATAAAATTACTGATAATATCATCATGACTTGATTATAAAAGCTCATAGAGATATGGACTTAATGGCACGTTAAAAACCTGGATAATTTCATCTGGTGTTCAAATACTGTGTGGCATATTCTCATTCATTTTGTTAGCATCATTGCTCCTGGTGATCAAGTTGTCAAGTTTGGGGATCAAAATATATCCTACTCTTTGCATAAAATTACAGGATACTTCTCATCATTATTATGCTCTGCTAAAATTGGTATCAATCTGTGTAAATACGGATACACGTGCATAAGATGAGACACCAAAAATTTCATTCTGGCATTTTGTTAAAATTATTTAATGTTTCACCTACTTTACAGTGACTTGGACTTGTCAGTGTTTTAATAGGTGGGTGATGGGGTTATTTCAGCTTATCAGATGTTGTTTGACAAACTCCAAATCTGATGTTGTATAAATTTTACAGCAAGAAGGCCGTACAGGACGTGCTGAATACAAGGCGGATTTGTATTCTCGATATTGATGTTCAAGGAGTGATCAGCATCAAGAAGACAGACCTTAAACCAATCTACATCTTTGTCAAACCTCCTAGCCTCAAGATTTTGGTATGTTACCACTGCCATTACACCAGTATCATTTTTCATATTCTATGAAAGTAATTTTTGGCTTATCATCCAGCTAGGTATATCTTTCATTAACGACAAACAGTCAAATAAACAAACAAACAAACTCCCAAACCCAGCCTGCAAGAAAAAATGATTTAGCTTTGTAAGAGAACAGTAATCCAGAATATACAGTACATCTTTCAATGTAACCAAGCTGAGGAATATGAAAAAAGGTATCAATTGACAGGCAGCTATTAAAAGAGATTAATAGTGTTATGCCAATGGGGTGAAAACAGAAATGTTCATAATTCATTATAATGAATTATATCTTGAATATCAAATACCTTGTTGCACAATATTTTGCAAACATATCAGAATGCATAATTTTTTTTTTTTTCTGACTGCAGTAACCCCTGACAAAGAAAAATCAATGTGCACCATCTTGCTGTCCAAACTAAATAGTCCAATGTGTTTTATTCTAGACTGAGTTTTCATGTATAAAATGGAGAATAGAAATGTGTGAAGAGAAAACAAGTGTAAAACGATATTGTGCTTCTTTTGATCTGATTTCTGAACATGATAATGTTAAGAATGCAGTCTAGATCCATATCAGTGTTTCTAGGAATTATGATGCATAAAAAATAAACATTATTTAACATTGTTTGTCTTTAGAACATACTGTATATTTCAGGAAAAAAAAACAGTGATGACATTTCATAGCGCTTTGTATCCAGTGGAAAAGGCGCTCTAAAATTATCAACTATTATAATTACACTGTATTTAAAAAAAAAAAAAAATCTTAAGGCTACTTCTCCTTCTGCTCCACAGACAGATGACCCATCCTTTCCTGTGAGATTCTAAAAATGTTGTATTAAGATCTAGCAGAGTGTGTTAGGCATTGGGTTAAAGGGAGAGATCAAATCCCAGCTATAGTATACACCTTTATATCCCACAGACTTTTGTGAATGTTAGCAACTTATGATAACATGTGTATATTTGATCATTTTTTTTTTTTTTTTTTGTGTGTGTATTTGATCATTGTCTTCCTGTCTGTATGACTGGATAAAACTCAACTCTTCTATACGTTGTGTCTGTAGGAAGAGAGATTACGTGGGAGGAAGACAGACACAGAGGAAGCCATACAAAAACGACTCGCCACGGCAACCAAAGAACTTGAATACAGTGAGTATGACAATGTACATGTATGTGGCCATTGTTTCTCTGAGCTGTGTCCGTATACTTGAAGGTAATCTGACATCTTATATCAATCTCAAAATAGACACATTGCTGTGATGTCCAGAGAAAAGCTCAAATAAAGCTTGTTATATTCACTTTCAGTGTGTGTGGTGGAGTTGGGAATGGTATATACATGTAGGTAGAGAAAAATAGAGGGGGAGAGTGGTAATTACTTTTGAATCCTTACAATGTCATATTGAAGCTATATGATATTCTTGAGGGGGACATTGTATGTATGAGAGATGTGAAATAGAAATACAATGTTCAAATGTGCTGGTAGTGTGGTAAAAGATATGATGTGCATGGTATATATTGAATCCTGCTTGCCCTTTACATTGATTGGAAAACTAATAACACCGCATATAATGTGTTTACATTTTTTTTTTTTTTAAAGTAAGTCTGTACTTGTAAGTGTTTCTAATTGTGGAAGTGCATGCCTCATGTAATATTTAGTGCTATTATGAGTTGCAATTTGTATTGCTGTAAAAGTGGATATTTTCGCGCGACTAATTTTTTTTGCGCTCGTCGGGGTAAGAAGAGTTTTGCATGTTTTTAATTCTGTGGAATCAAGACATAAACTGCTGGAACATATGGCAAGCAAAAATATTTGCATGCTTTTATTTTCGCGCTAGTTTCGGGTTGCGTGAAATGCGCAAAAATTTCAGCACCGCGAAAATTTCCACTTTTACAGTATAGGCAAGTGGATGTAAGTGTGTGTGTACTTTGTATATGTATAAGTGTGTACACTGTGCCATCTTGTGGCCATTGTATGTTGCTCTCTGTGTGTGTGTGTGTGAGTGTGTGTATAATGACTTGTTGTGTGACCAGTGACTCTCTGCTGGAACAAAAATTGGACATGGTTGTTTCTGTTTTTTTTTATTGAACACACGTCAGGAGTACACTACAATACATACTTTCCTAGATCGTGTTGAGTATCAACTATGAGTTGTTTGATTCTTTTATAAAACGTACAAACAAGTGTGCAGCATTTATTGTGAATGTAACAGACTTTGAACTATATCAGTTTATCAACAGTATCCATGATTCATTTTCTAAACAACGAGAAAGATGCGATAATGAAAAAGAAGCTAAACTACAAGAATTTCTTCAAAAATTTATTTTTCTGGTTTATTGACAGTATACCTATGAAATATAATTGCTCCGCACGTTGTGACAACACGGTATCATTGTAATGATTTTTTTTCTTCGTTTTACAGTTAGCAAGGAAGAACTTCTAGAGGGCAGCACATATGTTGTCATAAATGACAACTTACAATTGACGTACAGACAGCTCACAGAAATCCTACATGATGAAATTGTCAAACTAAAGGCAGGCTAAGCAATCAAACAGTTCTGTTCTTTCAGTGTGCTTTGGTTCAGTAACAGTTGAAATAACCAATTAACAATATACAAACTGTAGATAGCTTAGAATGTTGATATTTTAAGTGACATGTAGACAGAGTGTTTGATAATTTTTTTAATGATTACAGTGATAAATACTAATATATAACAGACAGATGTAGATGAATAATGGAAACCATTAAATTAGGCATTGAGGTTTGGTAGCAACAAACTTGACCGAAAGATCGGTCTGTATCTGGTCGTCGGGGAAATGTTCCGCAGAGACTGCGTCTGGCTTCAGGGATCCCCTCTTTATACGGAGGAGAGCGATAATGTCATAAAAGTAAAAGACTCCTCCGGACAGACGGATCTTTCTGTCTAGCAACAAACGTGCCATGAGTTTTATGAACACATTTTGATTTGACACTAATGTAACACGAATCTGTTTCAGTCAATTTCTTTCATATAAATGTAGCTTTTTGTTAATACAGTGGACTCCTGTTATAATAAAGTCTTTGGGACCGGCAGTTTTCTGTCGTTACTGGTATATCAAAATTTTGTTATAATCGTACGAATAAACAATAATAACGTAGACTGGATAATTTTTGCGGCCTCAATTTTTACTACATTGTGACCGGAATTTCACTATAACCATGTTTCTTATAACAGGAGTGCACTGCATTTGGACCATGTAGATATAAATTTACAAAAACCAGCATGGAGCTATCTGCCTCTGTATAACTTCAGATGATGTTTATGTTCTGCAAACAATCTATGACCGAGTAAGAGTCATAACCTCTTGTTAATGTGCCTTTAATTCTGGTTTTGTTTTGAGTTACCTCTTTTTTTTTGTGGTCATTGCCTTTTTACAGACTAAATATGCCATGTGTTAACATTTCCTACTTATCTAGTTTTTCTGTAGTTGCCTTTTAGTTATTATCTGTAGTCCTGTGTATCAAGTTTTCTGTTTGATTTCACTAATATTTCAATTAAATTTTCATTTTGAAGATTTAGTGTTGTTTCACATGGAAAATCATAATTTGTTGTAAATCTAGAATGTTGAATAGTGACAATATGTGCAGTCAAAGCTGTCTATAGCAGCAACCTAGAGAAGATGATAAAAAGTGGCCATTGAAAAAGTATCTGCTAATGGGGCTTTCCTCTTGGGGAAAATTTTTTGATGGCTGTATGTAATATGACAGGTGGCCTCTATAGACAGGTGGCTGCAGCTGAGGCACGTTTGACTGTAATTGTTTTCCCTCCCAGTTTTATAATGATCTAGTTTGTGCAAGGTTTTACTCTGAAATGAATCCATACTAACCTATGTGGATGTGTACATTGTGTACAATTGAGGGCCTGAGCATCATAATCCATAATATTGTAATCTAGACTTGATGCAGAATGCTTTTAATGAATGAAGGCATTTCTATTACAGCTCACCCTGTCACAAAATTCCCCTCCATGAAATGACGCAAATCATTACTATCTATATTTTCTAATTTGGCAATTTATGAGCACTCTTATGCAATTCAGTCATTTCAAGTGCATGTTGAAGTGATGTATGGCAAGAAGCAAATTTCAAGCATTCTTCCCTAACACGGTAACCTTAGATGAGATTACTGTCACCATACCATCTTCGAACGTGGCCTCGGAGAGCATCATTGGGAATAATATAATATAGTCCCGAGACATCATAAATCTTATAAAGTGACATAAACACTTGATTTATGTACATGTACACTGCCATGTGTAGAGACTCTTATAGAAAATAGAGGGAGATATTTAAGAATGACACAGCTTCTGCTTCATATACATTTTGTACATGTAGGTTGATACTGTGTCAAAAATATTGTGGTGTTACCATAACAGAGACAGCACTTGGGCTTAAGTGGGTGCTACAAATTTAAAGAAAGGGGCTCTGTACTCACATTACACCATATTGTTTTTTCAGGAAATGTTCGTGCAGAATTAAGGGGAAATTTTTAATCAGTTCAGTTTGTCTGATAAAGAAAGAGTACAGTTTTATAAGTACAACAGTGAAAATTTGATCAGATAGAAATTAAGAAAGTTATGATATTATGGAGTTTTGCTTATTTTCATAAAACTCTTTTCAAACAGTCAATTCAATTATGTAAGTGAATGAGTTGATGATGTCATCACCATACAATTTACCAGGTAGTTTTTAAATACACAAAATCTTGCTAGCTCTATCGTTCGAACTTAGTTATGTTTTAGTCTCATACCCTAATACAGTTGTGTATACTGTACATCTACCCGAGTATTCTGGTTATTCAACCAGGAATTACATTATTTTTTACACTTTTATAGCAGATTTTTTTTTTTTTTTTTTTTTTTTTGGTCAGATTGTTGTATAAGATCACTGGAAAATTGTGAGGTAATGACATCATCTGTTCCCTCATTTGCATATCAACTGCTTGATGACTGCTTTGCAAAAGTTAGCAAGAATTCACATTTTCATAACTTTCCTAATTTTTGTCAAATTTTGATCAATTAATTTTCACATCTTGCTATTTCTTTTTGGAGATTAAGTTTGAATGGGTTCTGAATTTCCCTGTTATAGATGAATTTCATTTTATTCAATTTGTTTCGTCTTTACTTTTTTTCCCTGACAGTCAACAAGGAGACTGATAGCCAGGGAACTTTCATCATCGTGAATGATGACGTGGATGTCGCATACGAACAAATTAAAGGTATCCTCAGCACAGACATCATCAAATTGCGTGATCTGAAATTCAAGACCAAGTGATGGCCCAGTTCTAGCAGGGCTCCCTCTGAATGTAGAGTGCAAAGAATGTGATTGTGGAGTTAGACTGGGGCTAGCTATTGCACCTTGATTCAGCATTGATTTCTGTCTTGTGAATGTGGTTTACATGCACATTTTATATTTATTATACTGTACTTCAATGGATGTTTCTGTAGCGTGGCAAAGGCATTGTAATAATCACAATGTAAACTGTATAATGTTACAATCTTGCCCCCAACTAGGCATCAAATGCAAATGAACAAACTTGTTTTAACTTATCAAAGTCATTACAGTGTGTGAATTTTGTGGTAGATCTCCCTGTATTGATCATAGTGGCTTATATCTTTGTTGTGTTGTTTTCCTTCTTAGATATTGGAAAGTTGTAAATGGTTTTTGTGTCAAAAAGGGTACTAACTCCTTTTTGACAGTCAAAATAATTACAGAATGTCTCATCTGAAAGGCTTGAAATCTTGAAAGATTAGCACATCGATTCAGAATATTTATGACAATCTAAGCCATTTATGTTGTTGATGTAGTGAATATGTGAAGGTTACAGTTTTCCATGGCAGCCATTTTCATAACATTACTTCCAGAACAGCACAGGTTTGCACAGGCTGCATTGTCTCCCATTTTATTGCTTTCCTAACCCTAATCGGGCTGGGCTTTTGTGGCTATGCTAAAAACCGGAGGGGGTGAATTCTGCCCCCCCCCCCCCATCCTAAAATTGAAGGATTGTTCATCATAAAAACTTCCAAAAGTGATTTCAATTCTTATGTATTTTATCATTTTTTAATTTCTTATATACTCCCTTGCTTTTTGCCTTTTTTTTCTTTGTTTTTCTTTGGATATCGTCACTGACCACTTTTCTACCATGATTAGCATGAAATTATTCAATCAAACTGATCAATAGTAAAAATAATCATGTGTTTACGAGTTTCATGACAGAGTACTGTTTTCCATAGGAATTATACACAAAATCACAAAAATTGTGCTCGTTTTGGGGTGACATGCAGTTACAAAAATGTGCATGGCTTTGTAACAGTATGCATGGACATTGCAAATTTGGTCTCAAAAGTTGCTCAAAACTTGAACAAGAAAAGTCAAGAAGTCTCATGACAAGGACTTCTCACGTTACAGAATTATTGCTTGAAACGTTTAGGGATTCTGCACCCCCCCCCCCCCAGCCCTTATGGGTTAAATCATTCCTTTTTGTATGCACTGTAAATCATTAGTCCTCCATCTCCCAATCCTTAGCATTGCATGGATTGTAAAACAAGTTCTATGAGTTGTCTTACCATATGTTCGATCATTTTGTATGTTAATATGAAGATGTTCTGTCTATGGGCAAACAGAACCAAATACTCCACTTTCACATAGTTATGTTAACATATGTATGAATAGTGTTTACACCTGTATTTTATGGAGAGACCAATTTAACTCACCAATGAACCTTGTACAGTTGATATCTGTCTCTCTAGTAAAGACATAAATTTCATTGATACATGTATTTTGTTGTCATAGTCTTGGGCAAGCCTCAAAAACTCAAGCTTTCTCATTTCTTTCTTTCTTTTTTTTTTGTCATTTGACCTTCTGTTAACACAATGCATGTGTTCATGATTTATGAATACTTAAGAGAGAAAAAAAGGAGTTTATGAAGCAGTTTACGAGCAATGCAGATCATAAATATGAATTTTTAACCTTTACAACACAAGTGTTTGTATAGGATTTGCATCTGTAGTGATTTTCCTTGTTTGTCTGTGATATGTTACACAGATTGCTGCGAGGAACAATGGATTTCAATGTAGGTTTTACAATTTAATAGCTACATCTATGAACGCTATGGCAGATGAATGATATATTTAGTTTTTGTCAAAATATGTTTGATGTGTAGACAGAGTTTAATAAGATACTTTTGTATATGGGGATAAGTTCATCATGTTCAAGAAGTAATTTGTACAGTGATGCATGGCTGAAATCTTCACCAGCAAATAACACTGGTCAAGCTTACAATCTGTACAAATCATTCAGGGATATATTTAAAATGTGACTGGTCTGTTCACGTAGCTGCGTGTACCTAGTGCATGTGATGTCTTTAGGTTGGAGCAGCTCATCAGGCAGTGTTAAATGTTTGAAAATACCGAGAGAAACTTTATTTGCTGAAATGACAGAGGAGTATCAGAACAGTTTGAGATTGATACAACAAAAAAAAAATGTCATCTCAGATGTTCAGTATATTACACAGTATGCTATCTTATAGATGTGCTTTTGTGACCAAAACTATAGATGTGGTTCATGTGTGTCTCATGACACTGATTGTACCTGTTGTTTGCATATAAATGTAGTGGGAAAGGAGAGAGATCAGTCTGGAACAAATCACCTGTTATCCAATTTCAATTACCTGCTTTTAGTTTTTGTTGCAGATATTTGTGATATCCATAGGTATCAAGACAAACAGGAAGAATGTCCAGTCTGTGTTCTTCATGGACCCGTTGACATGATGGGTCATTAAATGAAACTTACGTACTTGCAGATGTACAGTTTAGGTTTGTGTGTGTGAGGTTTCCCAGTGGTACAGATATGAGTGTGGTGAGCCTTTAAACAAGAGAGTATTAGTGGCTTCAAATGGTGTTTTTACGATTGTGAGTTTGTTTATGTACATTTAGGCGATATTCAGACATATATAGGTCTTGATCATAAATGGTAATTGTGGGAAATTTTCTGTTTTGCACAGTGCAAACACAAATACAGCATATGGAGGTACAGGTATATCAATGAACGAGCAATACAGAAAACTTGACCATTGTATTTATTACAGGCAAATTCTTCCCTGAATTCTTCAATAGCATTGTATGATTTAGTGTGACAAAATATCAGTGCCAATAAACTGCTGCAGTACCTTGTATGTATGTTTAAATTTGCATATGAAAGATCCTTCAAATTATAATCAGGGTAGAATAACTAGATAACAATTTAAAAACAAGTTTCTATACACTCCAGTCTAACCAATCTATATAATAACCACCATCATTGAAAGGATGGTTGTGATGTGATTATATGACTATTGAAGAGGGAGTGATCTACTGTATTTGGAAATAAATCGAACAAAGTTTGATACATGTAGTGGAATAACCGTGCACATTATCCGTATATAAGCCTTCCACGTGTTTGGTATTCAGCAGAAATTCTCTACATTTATTATGGACAGCATTATCATGGTTTAATACATTACTAGTACAACATGTAGTTGATAAATTGTGATGTTAAAGTACACTTCTGTATTGTTTACATGTTCTTATCTTCCAGTGAAATTAACTAGTATTTGTTTATTTTCAAGTTATATCAAGATTTCAGGCTTTTTTCTTAGTTGTCTTGTTTAACTGAAGTTTTGAAGTTTGTATTATAAAGTGACAGTTGTTTCTTACACTTGGAAGATTTAGCAAAATGCTGCTCATGAACATAAGGTAGGGTGATACATAGAGTATGTCTCCATAGAGTATATGTCTCCATAGAGTATGTCTTCACAGATTCTTGTCATGGTGAATGTGTCACTGAAGATTCTTGTCTTGAAAAAAGTGTGTTCAAACATAACGTAATAACAAGTACCAACTACGGGCAATGGAACATACTGGTACATGTATTTTAATGATAAAACAAGGAAATATATATTAGTTAGGATTCTTGCACTCATCAAGTTATAAGTTCATCTCCAGTGTCTTGAAAAAAATAAAAAATGTTAGATTGTGTGTGTCATAAGCTAAACTTATAATTTCATTGACAGGGTGTCTGTTGGTCCATTCCAAGGCATTTTTTTTTTTTAAATAGCTGTATGACGTTTTCTATTTCTCCATGACTTGAGATATGTATGTATATGAAGAAGCCTTCCTATGATTTGTGCTTGTCAAGAGGCATGTTTTGCAAGGAGAGTACTAGCATGTGATGCACACTTGAATGTTTGTGCCTTTGTAGTATTTGTTATTTTTTTTTATCAATTTATAATTTGTCATCCTTGATGTTGTAAGATGTGAGTTACGAGGTAACACTGTATGTGCTTATAATTCATCAGTTATTAGTAAATAGAAAAGTGCTAACCAGGGGTGCTCCTTTTGCCTGTTAGCAAAAATCACATCTATATCTAGGGTAAGTGTACATATTGTGTATGACCCATCAACATTTACTGTTGCAGATGAGCTGATTTTGCTATGACACACATTTCCTATTGACCGATTCTGTGACGCGCTATGTGTATTTTTGGCATGGGCAGCGCCATTACTGCGGTGTATCATCCGACCCCCCCTCCTCTCTCCCCACCCCTCTTACGCGCGCAGAATGAAAAACTGATGCATGGTTGTTTTAGCCAATGGGCATCTCGTACTGAGTGCGCGAATGCTTGCTTAGTGCGCGAACCTTTGTTACAAGTGCGCGATAAACATGTTGCCCGTGGGGTGGGGGAGAGCAGGGGGGGTCGGCTGAGACACCGCAATTTGAGCTCATGGCTGCGCCCAGTGCCATAAAATGTCTGCTACCCTCAACGAACCCGAATCGGTCAATAGACAGCTGTCAGAGAATACTCAGGACTTGCTTTAAATGGATTAATTCAGATTACAAGTCAAGACATTAGACTCAAAAAGATTACGGGGAGATGATTTGCTGAAAAATAAGACATTCTTACAGTAATTACTACAAAATTTAAAATTTGTTATCACATTCAGGCCAAATGTCAGATTCAAAGGATTATATTAAAGCTCTTTGTTATCCATGAAGCATGTATTCAGGAACAGTCATGTTTAGAATTACATATTCATATTGTAGGGCCTACCCATTGTTTTTATAGACTGTATTGTTTACATGCTTGACTGCATCTGTAGATTTCCTCTAAACTTTTTCCTGAGTGCTGGCTATGTTACTGTTGTGTGGGTCAAATTAGACTAAGTGGGCACATTAGAAATGGTGGCCATATTCTGAACCCAGCAAGGGTGATGTACCCCTGGATCTGCCATGAACAAACTTGCAGTTCATGAGGATGATGGTAGAGCCCAATTTTCAAATACGCACTGTATTGATTTTATTGTTTTATTTTATGTATTCTGGATACAAAAAAAAAAAATAAGAAAAAAGAATTCAAAAAACAGTTAAGTAGAGAAACCCAAATAAGCAGCTTACTACTGCTGTAATGGTACAGCAGTTTCCATCTGAAAAAAAGCAGTGTTTTCTAGAACTCCTTGAATAACCAATGTTTTCATGACTTTGTAGAAAATATGGTCAAGTTTTTATAGCTTAATACATTATTATCAGTTTGAATAGAAAGAAATCTGTATATTTTGGATGAATTTGAATTGCTGCTTCTATTGTAAACATTGTACTGTATAACATTTTATTTGATATTGGACCCTTAGTAACATGTAGCCATTGTTTTCAGCTTCCAGGGAGTTCGCTGTGTCCTTGTGTTGCAAGTAATGAAAAATCACAAGTAGGAAAGAAAATCATGTTAGACTGAAATAAGTCCAAAGTGTTTGTGAGAAAGCAATGAAAGTTCCTCCATGTAGTTTCTTGTCACATGATCAGTAATTATGCAGTCCACTGAACAAATTAGAAAGTAAATGTGTAAAATGATGTATCAAATGCTTGTGTCAGCTGTTCTCTTTATTAAGAAATATGAGTGACAATTTGAGACTGGATGACATGTGGTAAACAGGTATGTGGGTAGTCAATCCTTCGACAGAAAGCCAAAGTGCACTGTCTTACACAGTACATGTACATACAAAATTTGATGTCCTTTGTGTTAGGACTGATGACATTCAGGAGGTCAGAAACTGAAAGATAATCTTCAGAATTGATGAGAGAGGGGAGGAAAAATAGAGGAAACAATTAAATGAACACAGTGTTTTCCTCCTTGAAGAAAAGCATAATGCTGTCAATTAGAGAATAGATGGGGGAAAAAATATGGCAACAAAATCACCCTCTCTCTGCATTAATTCCCCATATGGTGTACATTGTACAGTGTTACCATGGTAATCTGACATCATCTACTTAAGGCATTAAAGCTCATCAAATGGTCTTCATGGGCACTAAATAGTATTAAGCTTTTAGAGGAGAATCAGCTCAATCATAAAAATCAATGATATTTCATACAGCTAGGACCTGTGGTTGATTCGGGTGAACTGCAAACACACTGTAGCGGGTTTAAGCTGGCTCGTTTTCCAAGATTTTTATAGACTATGCATTAAACATGGTTTGCAAATTGAGTATACAGAGGTCATGCAATCAAATGTACATGTATCATCACACTTTTTGTACAGTATCCTGCACAAAAAGTGAGCTTTCTTACCAGTACTCCTAAATCAGCATCACCTACACAGGCAGGATTTTAATAGCTTCAGATCAAAAACAAACTGTGGCAATTCTCACTGTGATAGATTCAGATTGCCTTTTTCAGATATAGTATGCAAGATACATGTATAAGTGGAATTGAATGCTAACATGGGCATGCATATGTACATCATACACTGTATTGGAATGTAGCAGGTACATGAGTGTAAGCACCTGCTACCTGTATTCCTCTGTAAGCTGCAGGTTCATGGTATTAACCTACAGGGACAATGTTCCAGTGTGTTGTCCGATAATAACACACTTGCCTACCCACTTTACTTTTCTCTTTGAGAACATAATTATCACTCAATAATTGTAAAATCACTTTGGTAAGTGTTACTCTCTCCTCTCCATATTTTACATCTATCAATGTATGATCATGGTCACATAATTATTGCAGCAAAAAGAAAAAGTAAACTTGACAATACGACCCCCCTAAAAAAAAAAAAAAAAAAAAATGTAAATGACTGACAAATTGTTTCTTTAAAATGGTGTGGAGATGATGCAATTATTTATCAGTCACTTTTATTTGCTGCTGTTTCATACATCAAACAAATTACATAATGGACAAAGGTGCTGAGATGTTTCAGTCATGGGAACATGCCACTGACACTAGACCAGCTTTTCTAATTTTACTAGAAGGAATACTTTGAGTATCAAAATCAATCATTATGTAGATGGCTTGTGAAATAAATCAGCAATTCAAACACAACACCAAGTGTCTGGGACACTCGCCACTATATGGTCATTACAATGCTGACATAAATAGAAAACAAAATCCTTCGAAGATATTGTCACAACAAAAATACCTGTGCACAAATGCAGCTTTACAGCATGTACAATGGCTATGATAAAGTAAATACACAGATATGCTGTCATTTTATCTTTTTTTCAGTTTTGCACTTGAGAATGAGTGTGCAAATTGACAGGTAGTTTAGCCAACTCGTCCTGATAGCCAACCACTCACAACAAACGACAAGAGTTCTCTGTCAGTCAATGCTATGTCAAGGTAAACTAAACTTCAATGCAAAAATGGAGGCAAAGCTTGACCAATAATATCCTATATATATCAATATGAGACATTTGCAAGATCACAAAAAAAAGGGGTATACTATGACAGAAAAAAAAGTGAATAAATAAGAAACATCTGGGCAAGATCTCTTTCCAGACAATCTTTAAAGATTCAGACAGAACAAATCTTGAACACCATCACCTAATTTCTCAAAGAGCAAACTGGGTTGGAGTGACTGTGCATCACAGTGTTGGCATGAAGATGAATACACTGTAGTTCTGGATATGAATATTCCATTGGCAATGGCACACCCGCATACACTTGATCATTTGTTCATGATCACACAACCATTTACGAAACTGAATTGGAGAAAAAGTCTGAACTTACTATATTATCTGTTTAATTGTTTTAGCATGTTTTATTTTCAAATACTGTAAAGAAAAAGATACTGATACTACAGGGCTTCAACATTTGGGAAGGATTAGCTTTATATGTCTGGTATTTAGAGTTCTTTTAATTAGCTGTCACCAGCTGATTCTCCACACTCAAATCGGACAAAATCCAAGACTTGGATGTTTTCTTGCTGCAAGAGCTCTCCTACAGTGAGACTTGGATCCAACAGGTACTCCTGGTTTAGCATCTCATCGCTCTCTGTCTCCGCTGCCGGTGGTGGTGGGGAAGTCTCCTCTGAGGACTCTGATGGAGGTTGGGCTTGCTCCTCCTTGGTTTGGACTATTTATGATGATAGTAAAGACAGAAGAGAGAGAAGTCACATTAACCTGTTGAAGAAGAGTCCTGAGAATACACTGGTAGATGTCTACGGGAAATGTGTGTTACAGCAAAATCAGTCTGTCCTCAATGGATTATTCAGACTGCAGCTGTAGAGTCATAGTAGGGACAGATTGGTTCCACTGAGAATGAATTGATTATATGGACAATATGATTAATGTTTGAAGATGTTGATACAGTGCATCATCACAGAGTGTTGACTTCTGCATTCACCATTCATTTTTTTAAGCAATCTTAGCTGCCCATCTAACTTGTAAGAAACAGCGCTCTCTCTTTTAAGTGTTGCATTCCAGAATATGCAATTCTTATTTTGTTCTCATATGTATTACAAACAGACCTGATTATTAATGGACTATTCCTGATTTTTTACTTTTTTTTTGTCACTGAGCACTGTCTTACAAAAACAGTCTTCACCACACTTGACCCTATGATCAACAAGTCACCACATTGGAGATCAATCTGATTGGATTTATCCTCTCTTCAGCATGTGTTTTTTTTTTTCAAAAGTTCCACGATATGACAAGACTTCTTTTGCTTTATATTTGCAGAAACTTTTTTTTTTCATCAAATCTTTTGACTCACCTTCAGGATCTGGTGGGGTGTACACCCCTATCCTAAGTGGATTCATTCCAACTACATGCTGTGATAGTCTTCTTCCAAGCACCTCAGGCCTAAAGTTTGCTGATGTCTCACCCAGCTTGGTGAACACGACAAGGGCACCATATTTCCCCATAGTGCATTTGCTAGACTTCTCCTGTTGAGGCTTTTGGAGGGCTGAATGAACGTAGGAACCTACATGCACATGAAAAAACACAATAATTCATTACTAGCTACGCATCATCATTGCTTGTCAAAATGTGCATTATTTATGGCAGATTTATGACACTTCTCCATTGAAACTGCACTTTACATCAACATTATTCCAGACAAAAATTTTCCAATTTCATTTCTGATACAATTTTTTTTTAATTCAAAATATGATTTAAGAATATAGCTTAAAAAAAAAGAAATTATAAGCATTGAGGCGACACCCTTGACAGTGAGGTTGGATGTACTACAAGAATCTGCCTTACCCCATGGGAATTCACTGGGTCCCATATAACTTTGCATGTTAACGGTTAACCTATGGAAAACTAACATTTCTTTTCTTACTCTCATTCACAGCTGCAATGAGCTGTGCAGAATAGAAGCAGAGCTCTACTTTCTACAACACTATTGAATATAATTCAAGTTTTGTGAAACACATAATTATGTGCTGCATGAAAATAACATGATCCTACACAAGTTCCTTCTGATCATGGAAATACTTGATTAGATGATGGCTTATATAAAGGAGATAATAACTTACCAATAAATGAATCTTGGGGAGATGATAAAAACAGAGCTCTCCTCACTGACATATTCTCACCAACTTGACCGATGGTCAAAGCTGTTGAGTCTTCCACAGTCTTGTTGTTTTCATCCACAAGAGTCTTCAGATCATCTCTTCCTAAAGAAATCTACAGAGAAACAAAAATGAATTATCACACAATGATAGATGAACATTTATACCATTGCATCAAACACTTTTATTTCTTGGTTACAGTTTGGCAAATAATCAAAGTTGGCCATCAACTTTATTGGACAATACAAAAATTTTAGAAAGACAAACTTTAAATCGATTACATTCATAAAACATGCTGGTTGAACAAAACAACTCACTAAACCATCCTGAAATCATAAACTTCTCAATCATTATTAAATTGACAATACTAGGATTACATACTGGTGCTTGGCATTAGTACTAACACCTTTAGAGTGTATGACAGTATGGATTTTCCTCACTAGAGTAGCACACTTTCACTCACCTTGACTATTTCTTGATTGGAACTCTTTTCTCTTTGGCTGGCTAGAGTTGTAGCAGCAACATGGCTAACAAGGTGCTGGAATTTGGAATTTCTAGCCACAAAGTCAGTCTCACAGTTCACCTGTGAAGTAGGATAGAAAGTCAAATGTAAAACTAGAGATTAACTTGAAATCATAAACACAACTAAACTTTGTATCTCACATTCTATAACAATTAACATTTCAAGGAAAATGAAACCCAAACATCATAAATACATGTACACACTACAAATGTATTACAGGCTGTGTCGTCAAGCATGGATAACTATTTAAAAAATATATAAGGAAAATTCAACATATTTTCACTTTTCTAGCATGAAATTAAACACCACTTGACTAACCTCTTTCAGAAAGCAGTTGGGAATAATATTACCCATTACATAGCATGTATGTCAGCAGCAAAGTCAAGGGAATGTGTACTTTTAATGAAAAATGAAATTTTGTGGGATTTGCCTTACATTTTCTCTATATTATTGTCCTTCAGTGACATCACAAACTGATGTAGCCTTCCCATCAAGTGATGGCAATGGCGACACTTTTCAACAATTGTCAGATTTTCCTCAATCTTCATTGATGTGTTCTAATATTGCTGCATTCACTCAATCCACAAACTACATTTGGGTTTCATTCCTCTTTAGTGAATTCTCTGCCACATGAGTCAAAATCAATTACTGAAGTAATTTGGTACATCGTAGTCATAAAAGCATCTTGCATAAATTTTCTTTTTTCTTTAATCTTTGCAATAATAGAGACTTTACTATATGTGCTGGGAAGAAAAGGCACTAGCTTTGAAACTTGAAACACTGACAAGATAGCATCACATTGTTTCTAAAGGAAGCAGCTGAGCTCACCTCTACCATGACAGCAGCATTGTCTTGACACAAGACTCCAATCAAACCCTGAGCTGTCACTCGTCCTTGAAGCTTGGTGGCCTTACTCCAGCCTTCCTTCTGGGCCTGTTCTCTCAACCAAACCTCAGCCTGAAAGAAAATCAAAAATATTCAAGTGCTGTACTGTCAATTGTCCTCAATACACATACTCAGGACATGTTTAAGGTTACGAGATAGTGATAAGATATAAGATGAGAATATTCACGATCTAGACCAGTTGTTCTTCCGTTAGAGATCAGTGATTTCCATTCATAATGCATACATGCTAAAAATTGCCCATCTTCCCAATATAGAAGCCCTTTGTTTACATCATACACATAAGCTTCCAGCTGCAGGGTGCCCCGTCCAAGTAGAGAATGCATTTTATAAAGTGTATACATGCAAACCCCAAAAATATGCAGCTTGAACTCCCAAGTTCATTGACACTGTTTGTCAAAAGATTAAAAATCCTCCAAAATTCATAAAAACTCTTAGACCAGTACCAAAATTCAATCATCTGTTTCTTGTGTCATTATCATTCCTGTAAGTTTCAGCCAAATCCATTCGTAACTTTCTAAGTTATTTTGCACACAAACAAATTAATGCTGGCAAAAAAAAAAAAAAAAACCAACATAAAATAAAGATAACCACCTTGGCAGAGGTAATCAAATGGGGGTACCAATACATGAACACTTTATTTGCAGTTTACATTGTCACTTTTATAATTTCTCTCTGAAAAAAAGGGAATCTCTATGCAAATTCATTTAATAATAATAATGAAATACATTACATTTGTAATGCGCTTAATACAATGTTTCTAAGTGCACAGGGAAGAGATGAAAGGAAAGATGAAAAATGAGGGAAAACAGACAGGTCAAAACACAAGTAAGAATAACATGACATAAATCAAATGTGTACCAGTAATTAAACACATACAATAATTGAATTACACTCAACACATTAACTTAGGGAAGCAATCAATATGGGAAAGGATGATAATAAATGATGATAAACATCACATAACAGAAAAAAAATCTCCACAATCAAAACAAAGAAAGTGACATACAGACATATGTAATCAGATAATTGATTGTGGAAAAGTATGGCACCTTTTCAACATCATTGTCAAATTTCTCCAGGGCTTTCCTGCAGTTGACAAAGCTGAATCCAGTTTTCTTCCTCAACTTTGCCAAATTGGCCTTGCTGCTAGACACTGCGGTAGTAGCTACCAGCTTTAGCAGACTGGATGTGTGGAGATGTCTCACTGCTACACATAACGACAAACCTGCAGGACAATAGGAGGAGGCAGGAACAAAGCAGGAGGTGAAAAACACAACAAACAACAAACAAATAAAATACACCTCAAATGGGTAATGCACCTGTCAATTGTAAGACCCACTATGTGACCCCAGGGAGAAGTGCGTCATGGGTGAGCACTTGCGCCAAAATTATGGACTCAGGGCACCGTCAAGGACACCTTTGGTGAGTTGTGCAAGAGATGTTATGATGGGGCAATATGTCAGTCTCTTTACTGGGTGGGTCCCGATGTGCATCCAATTTAGTCCACTGCTGGCACCGAACGCGCGTTGTATATACGCACGTACGCACAGGATCGGTACCGTATATATACTGTGGACGCGTCGATCAATGCATGTACATGAATGTAGAATTTAATAGTGAATGCATGTGAACGAGAACTTTTCAAAACAACCAGTAAGTACTATTGCAGTTCAAATATTTGACAAGTGCAATAATACACTTCAAAGAAACATCAGTTTTTCAAAGCCAATTGAAAATGAATGTACATGTAGGCCTACCTATTCACGACTGCTATCTTTGAAAGTACATGTATTTTGTGTGGCAGTGCCATGCGGTTGCGATTGCTGCTGGTTTGGCATTGAAAAAAGTCCCGCTATAGCGCAACGTACAATATGCATGCGCATGTTCACGTGCATGCACTGCACGATCCGTATATACTCAAATGAGGAATTTGGGGTTAATTTGGAGGAGGAAAATGTTCAACAATAAATATTTACGAGGGATATTTTTACATATCAAAACTACTGTTATAATTTTGTTATATTTTAAGGTCAAATTTTTTGTTGATAGATTTTAATTAGTAGCAAGTGAAAATAAAGAAGACACAAGTTACAGACATCAAGAAACCTCCAAAACCTGATGTGCGTAAGATGGAAAGTCAAATTCTGTGGAGGTAAGTCCAAATTGCGACGGAGGGTGCGTATAATTCATTGAATGGTGAGTCCAAAGTGGCGACGGAGGGTGTGTACATGGTAATAAGAAGTGGACTCTCCTTTGACAATGGCCGACATCTCCCGGGGGTCACCTAGTGGGTCTTACAATTGATAGGTGCATAATAGGCATTGATCATTGAAAGGCAATCCCGAGTTTAGGGGGCTAAATTATTTTAGGCTTCTGAACTTCACCACAGCCATGGCCATATCCATATGTACCCCCCCCCCCCAAAAAAAAAAAAAAAAAATTGAAGAGAATGGCTTTTAGGGTTTAATACGGTAAGGGTAGCTACGGTAGGCGCTGTGCTGAAGTTAGAACCAGAAGCCTAAAATAATTTTCAGCCCCCCCCCCAAAAAAAAAAAAAAAATGAAAAAAAAAAAAAAAAAACAGGCCAGAGATTGTGGCCTGAAAAAAAAAAATGGCTAGAATTCTATTTGGGATTTTAGTAGAGCAGATAAGCCCTCAAAATCATGTGAATTGTGCAAAATTTGACTAAAGCATGAAACTTTCACCAGTGTTAGTACATGCCATAAGATTTATTTTAAGATCGGGAGGTAAGTCTGATTTGACCTCTGATGACCTCCAGAGGTCAATGTACTTTAGATATCAGAAAATCGATGTTTTTACACATTTGCGAATGATATATGTGGTTATGTTGCACTAAACATGCATTTATACCACAGAGAAATCATTTCCAGATTCAACGGAGCACTGACAGGTTTTTACCTTTGACCTCTGATGACCTCCAGAGGTCAATGAACTTTAAATATCAAAATATCGATGTTTTTAGACATTTGTGAATGATATATGTGGTTATGATTCACTAAACATGCATCTATACTTCATTTTCTGATTCCACAGAGCATTGACAGGTTTCTACCTTTGACCTCTGATGACCTTGAGAGGTCAATGACCTCAGAATATCAGAATATTGAAGTATGACATCATTGGTGAAAGGTCAAACATGGTAAAGATGTACAAAACATGCATATCTGTGTACAATGACATCGTCTTCATATTCCAAGGCACACAGACGAGTTTCTGCCTTTGACCTCTGATGATCTCGAGAGGTCAATGACCTCAAAATGTCAGAATAGTTTTGCATCATCAATGGTAAACATGATGATGTTCTAGAGAGCACTCGTAGGCCCTGCTTATTAACGAGCCATTACCGTTCACCTATGAAAATCACACAAGGTCTAATACCTCGAATGAAATGTGAGGATGTTAATATTGATATTGCGATAGTTAATAGTTAATAATTGTTTATAATGTAGGGCTTTACTAACCATGCATTTCTGTTACCAAAAAAAGTGGCTACTCATTCCGCAGAACTTTTCAGGTAATTATATAAGTCGGGTATGTGCACAGAACAAGGGGTGTCGATCTGTTTTCACGTGGGGGGGGGGGGGACTTGGAAAATATGTAAAAGCATAAGTTCATGGTGCAAAGGAATGAAGCGGAGGGGGAGGGGGAGGATGTGGGTGGGGGATTGGATTTTTGCAGGTTTAGACCTGAAATCAGTGATTCAGTGTAGCTCTTGTTTAATGTGTGCGTCATCACTTATACGGAAGTTGATGGGGTGTGGGCGCATCTCACCTACCCTCCTCCCAAAGACGAAGTTTTTGTTTTTGTTTTTGTTTTTTTAAGAATCTGATGCATACGTTTTGGGGAATATTTAGAAAATTATAGATCACCAAGGTGTACCAAGTCTATATGCAAGCAAGCGCAGCGTTGGCGAGGGTAGGGTATTCCACTCCCATTCGAGAGAGCTCTTGTATTTTGAGAAATGAGATTCAACGACCTGGCACACAGGCACTTTTGAAGGAATACCTCGAAATTTGTATCAAAAAGGTGTAGTAAGTCAGCCATCTATGGAGGGAGACCAATCGACAGAAGGATGTGGGTGGAAGTATCCCCCTCCCACATTATGGAGCTTTTGCATTCTTTTGTTTGCAATTCAATGATCTCGTGCCACTCTTGGTTGTACTACCATTTTGAAAAAAAAAAGTCCATACCCAAATGTATTGCCATAATTAATGCATGGAGGAGAGGTTGATACAGCGAGAGGAGGGTATGAAAGGGGCTGTCCCCCAATCCTTCCCATGCGAGGGAGCCTTCGCAGAAAGAATAGAAATGTAAAAAAAAAAATCTAGGATACACATTTATGATGGAATATTTGGGAAATTATCAGTAAAAGGAGTGTACCAAATCTAAGGGTAGAACCCGAGGAGGGATTGTTAATTGAAATATACACCCCCCCTCCAACAAGAGGGATTTTCTTTAATATGTCGGAACTGAAATTAAACATCTAGTACATACTTTGTGATGATATAGAACAAAAATGGGACAAAAGCACTGAGAGTATATGGAAGGGGACATAACGAAAGATAGTGTGGGGGAGGGGGTATGCAAAGGAGATTCTGCCTTTTAATCTGGTGCATACTATAGCTAAAATGTTCAGTGACAATTCATTTTCTGTTAAAAAAGTGAAGAATTCCCCCTCCCATATTTTCTCGGGAGGCGGGGCAAATGCCTCTTGCCCTCCAAAATGAACAATCGTGCAAATATAGGAAAGCCTTTTCATCTTTGGAATTCAAATAAAAATATCTCTTAAAAACATTTTTCATAGTATAAGGGAAATTATCATTCCCCAAAGTATGTTATATCTGTGGAAGGAACCAAGCAGGGGGAAGGAGTCTATCGAAAGGAGATATCCCCTCTCACAGAAGGGAGATTTTGCATTTCAGAATTAAATTTTAACAATCCGATGCACACTTAAAGTGAAACACTTGGGCAGTTTTCTGTCTAAAAAGCAAAAAGCAAAAAACAACAACAAAAACTAACAACAACAAAACATAGTCCACATCTCAGAATTTAATGGGGTGGGGGTCAACTATCCCTGCCACCACCCCACCCCTCCTCCAAACTGATGCCCCGGTATGTACATGTGTTTTATTCCACTTGTTGAAAAGAAGAGAGAGTTTTAAGAAACAATATTGTTCAGTGGTCGCTATCCCAGTCAAGTAAATTGTTTATCAATAAGGTGATTTCCTTCACCTGTATACCTTAAGATGATGTAGGCCTAGTATTTGCCTTGCACGTTATTACATCTATTTCTTTCTTAGTATTCTCGTTTATATTTTGATGTGAAAGTTGTTTACTTTGCCAAGATTTTATTTGTACATAGAAAAAATAATCCAAGACTGAAAATGAAACTGATACAATATTTGATGATTGACATGATGCGCATATTGTGTATTTCTATAGCAATAAAAGTGAGCAATTCAAAAGGCGTGTACTCATTTCACATGAACATTAGCGATGATCCTCTGACCTCTGGAGGATATTGAAAGATATGCATCAAAATGTAAGAATATTGATGTCTGTGTGTGTGTGTGTGTCCAAAATTGTATGCAGAGTATTCCACACACAGTTCAATTTTGACTTCCATCTAGGACAATGAGCGGTTACTTTTTTCTCAACTACACTGTAATATCAACATCTATTGAAAAAACACGGTGGCGGCTGGGTCTAACACATTATCATTCCTTTTCGTTGGAGATCCATGCGGGATGGTAAAAACAAACATTAAAAAAAAACAGATATCTCAGACCTAATTGTTATAACAAAGCATCATATCCTCATATACCCAACCCAACCCTCTATGCCCAGACAATGTAAACCACCCCATGGACTTACTTGGAGCTTTAGAATATCCTTTGTCAACAGAAAGAGACATCCAAACCTTTGCAGTGCCGACTAAGATCTGCCATGGAACTGATTGGTATTGGCTCTGCATCATTGACAGCAGATCTCGTTTCCTATTCTCCTCCTCCTCCTCCTCCTCCTCCTCCTCCTCCTTCTTCTTCTTCTTCTTCTTCTTCTTCTTCTTCTTCTTCTTCTTCTTCTTCTTCTTCTTCTTCTTCTTCTTCTTCTTCTTCTTCTTCTTCTTCTTCTTCTTCTTCTTCTTCTTCTTCTTCTTCTTCTTCTTCTTCTTCTTCTTCTTCTTCTTCTTCTTCTTCTTCTTCTTCTTCTTCTTCTTCTTCTTCATTATACTGTGTAATCTTGTGATATTCTGCCCTGCAGCATTTTCTTTATTGGTTAAAGAAGATATCCAAAGAGCTATATGAAGCAAAAAACAACAAACAAATGCAAAAACAAAAAGAGAGACATATGTATCTTTAATAACAGAGCTGAATATTGAGTATCTATCTCCTGAAGTGTTTCAAAGAGATACAAGAGACAGTGGCCGAGAGTAGCCGCCACCTTTTTTTCGGAGTAGGCCTACTTTGTGTTCTTGCAAATGATGCCTGACATTTTTGGTCATTTGCCTTTTTTGAAGAATGCAGCAATAGAGCCACAACTTCCTGCGGAATGGATATTGTGGGGTTCTTGATGCAGAACATCATCGCTGAATTTGCCTGTGCTGTACTTTCTTACAGGGATTGCCATTGTAGTTTTGTTTTGTTTTGCTTTGTTTTGTTTTTCAAGTGTGGCTGTAACACTGCTTGTTTTGCATATGATGGTCATTGCAGCTAAAGAGTACGTATCTTCTCTGGATCATTCCAAACTTCATGATGTTTCACCTGGGTGAATGGATCCCAGATGATGCATGCATATTCCAGGACAGTCCTGAGCGGCATGGAGTAGCAAAACACCTGAACTTTATGATACTCGTATCTTCGTCGGGAGAGAGTCTTTGGTTGAAGTATAACCTTTTTTAAGCTGCTGTGGCGATTTGATTCCAGCTGAGCCTCCTATTGGAACTCCAAAATATTTTGCACAATCCGCTTTCTCCATGGTTTGCCATGAAGGCTTATCTATTCCCTGGGTAGGTCTCGGATGGCAATAGCTAGTTGCAATACACAGGATTGCTTCATGTGGAATGCATGTTGGGCCTCACAGTATGTCGAAGTTTTCAAGATGGTCCATGATGTCGCAGCTGTGGACTGTATACTCCAGGACCATGAGTCAGTCATCGCAGTCATACTGTAACAACCCACCAGCTTTACACTGGCCAATACAGGCCCACCAGCTGGAAACTATGCAAATATTGCCCATGAGCTTGACACTTAGGCAAACCAGTCCCATAATGAGTCCGACAAATGGGGGAAAAAACCTATGAGACTTACACTGAATAGATTAAACACTCTGATATCAGTCTCGTGGGCCTTGTTTTCCTCGAGTGTCGAGATAATGGCCATATTTACCTATATTTGCTAGTCTTCATAACTAACCCAAACATAACAGTTATAGGGCCTATTTGAGGTCACTGCCATTACTCAAGAAACTTAAGCTTTATTTCTGAAGTAATTGACCTCTCACATTTCAGAGACCTGTTACTATAAACCAATGCTCTGTGGAATATGCATACAGGCTTTGATCAAAACGTCAATGCGTGATTTGTACATGATTAAGCATTTACGATTACACCAATGAAGCCAAACATCAATACAGGTAAGCCTACACATGTGACCTCAGTGACTTCTCATTGTCCTGAGAGGTCAAAGTTGGATATAATGCACAGGCTAATGACCAATGTTCCATGGAATGACAATATTCTTCTATTATAGCATAAATGATTGTACATCGGGTAATACAAAGTTGACCATTGACTATCGATAGAATATCAATATTCTGATATTTTGAGGTTATTGACCTGTCATCTTCCTCAGAGGTCAAAGGTAGAGACACGTGAGTAATTTCTCTTGCTCTGTGGAATAGGAAAACAATTCAATTGTAATACAAATGAATATAACATCTAAATCATGCTTGTCATCAACCAATTGCACCAAATATCAATGTTCTGACATTTTGAGGTCATTGGCCTCATCATAGGTCATCTGAGGTCATCAGAGGTCAAAGGTAGAAATCTGACTCGAAAGGCTCAGTGGAACATTGAGGCAATTCCTCTTACAAAAATTAGTTTTTAGTACATAATTATCGTGTTTCAGTTATGAGTGACGCGTTAAAATATAAATTTTCTGACATTTTGAGGTCATTGACCTCTGGAGGTCATCAGAGGTCAAATATAGAAACCTGTCAGGGCTCTGTGGAATATAAAGACAATTTCACTGTGACAAAAATTAAGTTTTAGTACATCATTACTGTGTTTTATCATTTACCAATGATGCAAAATATCAATTTTCTGACATTTTGAGGTCATTGACCTCTGGAGGTCATCAGAGGTCAAAGGTAGAAACCTGTCAGGGCTCTGTGGAACATAAAGACAATTTCACTGTGACAAAAATTAAGTTTTAGTACATCATTACTGTGTTTATCATTAAGCAATGACGCAAAATATCAATTTTCTTAGATTTTGAGGTCATTGACCTCTAGAGGTCATCAGAGGTCAATTCAGACTTACCTCCCGATCTTAAAATTAATCTTATAGCATGTACTAACAATGGTGAAAGTTTCATGCTTTAGTCAAATTTTGCACAATTCTTCGGCTTATCTGCTCTACTATTTGTGCACGACTGAGAAGTTAGTAAGCCTGCTCAGTAACGAGCCAGGCTGACCAGTTTGTCACCAGCATGCACCAGGACTAATATCTGCCCTAACCGTTTGACATGACAGCAGATAGATATGCAGATCCCCGTGCATAAAAACAATTGTGAAGTATTTAGTTTATTTTCTGAGAAATTAATTTATGCAAAATAATGATATTACGCAGATGAGAAAGCGAAAATATTCGTGAATGACGCGCCTCATACACAACAAAACAACAACACAGTATACACTATTGTCTATGATGTCTCTACTCTAGCTCTCATATGCCACATTTTAGCTTATAACTCAATTTTCATGTGAAGTGAACATCGCTGTATCCACCAGGTTTCCATTCTCAGTGATTCTGGCCGAGGGTTAACCATGTTGGTTTTATTGTGTTGCTGTGTTGGGTGGGAGTGCGCGCGTGCGGCAGTGGCAGTGCAGCGCAGCAGCGGGTGTTCCACCCCCCCCCCCCCAACACAAATCCAAGCATGTGGGACTATGATCACAGCTATGCATAACTTTACCAGCTAAAATTGATATTTCGATATTCATGGGTGCATTGGCTCGTATATGATAATATTTTCATCGCTATGCAAGAAAATTCGTTGCAATAATTCTAAACGATCACGAAACTGGCTATCAACATACCTTTTGTGATGAGCATTTCGGTCAGTGTTGCGGTACCCTGTACGTGTAGGCTACATGTGATAACTGATGTGTGTAATGATGTACGTATTGTAGAGCTGAGGGAGACCATTCACAGCGCCAGCTAGCGGTCACAACGCTGCCTGTGTGGGCCGAGATCACACATAGCCAATGCAGTAGCGAAGTGGTGGGCGCAGCCCGCCGCCGCGTCGGCCGCAATTGGTGGCGCTAGCTAGGCTAGTTCGGTACTCGGCTAGCCGCTGAGAGCTCGAGCTCCGCCGATATTAAACCGGACCGCGATTGGATTGCATTCAGCTCAGAAGCAATCATGGCAACAGACACAAGCAAAGTTCGGAAGCAGCATCGCTTCGACGAAGACAGTCTCCATGGATATCTTAGGAAGAACGTGTCCAACTTTCCTGGAGGGCCATCAAAGCTCACAGTACTGCAATACCGGTAAAGCAGTTGTGAATAAATTCTAGTAGGCCTACAAGCCTTGTATTTAGTAGGCCCTAGGTACCTAGTATTTCTTATGACTCCTCGATCCTCTGCTGCGAGTCTGACGAGACCCAAAGAGCCACAGCAGCACAAGGTAGAGCATAGAGCCATACAACCTAATCCAGGTCAGCATGGTCAGGGAGGGAGAGCTGTAATGTGCTAGAGGTCTAGCTGTTGTTGTTAGTCGGTCGTATTGTATAAAAGGTGCCTCCTTCCCTGGTCGTTGGACGCCGTAAAGGCCCGGTCCCACTGGCCGACGGACACAAAGTGTATGCAGAAAGGACACAGCGGACGAGCAAAATTTCGGGGATGGCTTCATCCGCTTTCATCCGCTCCAGAAATTGACAAAATTGGCGAAAATTGGCGGTAATAGAACGGAAATAGAACGGACGTGGGTAGTATGTAGCGGGGATGTTAAACAGATGTCCATCGGAAACCTAGCGGATGAAAGCGGATGGAAGGGGATGACAGCTCCGAAGGGGTTACCGGAGATAATTGCGAAACGGACGCATAGCAGAAAAAGCGGATGCAGAGTGGATGCAGAGCGGATGCAGAGCGGATGCAGAGCGGATGCAGAGGGGATGCTTTCGAAATGCTTTATATACGAGATGCATACGCTTACATCCTTTCTATTAACGTTCTATTAACGATGTAAAGACGTTCCACGTACCATATCTTTCCTCCCTCTTTCCGTTTTTAGCTGCAGCGGATGTGAGTTGCGAGGATGCCCAGAGGATGCAGAGAGGATGCAGCGGACGTTTAAGGGATGCCGCACGGACATACAACGTTTGTTGCTCGTATGTCGCGGATTTACATCGTACACAGCGGAAAACGTTCTAAAAGTTTTAAGCAGCTTAAAACTTTTTGCGCGGATGAAATCACAGTGGACGGATGCTCGATGGATAGAGCGGATGAAACACGTATGCGATGGGTACACCGCGGATTCGTAGCGTTTTCCAACGGATGGCAAGATTTTTTGTACGCTTTACATCCCCTTTGCATCCGTAAGTGCAGTGGGACCGCGCCTTAAAGCTGTACTCCTGAACGAACTTGAAGCGCTTTTACTAGTGTCAGAATTGTATGTGTACTGTGTGTACTAGTAGTAGTAGTACAAGTAGATCTAAGTTTGTTTGCAAAAATCGATAAGTCCATTTTTGAAGATTTTGAAGTGCGGTCTCTGTCATAAAGTACAAAATAATACCTTTTAAATGATGCATTATTGGTCACTACTTAAAGGTATATTTTTGAAGTTATTGTCAAAAGAAGCAAACATTTTCTTATCATTCTCTTTATTTTTCTTGACCTTTAATCGCAAATATCTCCATTTGACAAATATGGACTTATCGTTTTTTGCAAACAAACTCTTCATATGCTTTGCCTCTTTCTTTTTTCTTTCTTTTTATGGGGGGGGGGGATTGACCGACAAGTGTGTCTAATTCCGCGAAAAACTTCTCATTTATAATAATGACATTTGCTGGGTAAGTTTTTGCAAAAAACTGACCCAGCAAATGTCATTATTATAAAGGAGAAGATATTTTGCAGAATTAGACATAAATTTTACTTGTCTGTCAAAAGGGGGGGGGGGGGGGAGTGCTCATGCACTCAGCCATCATCAAAGCTCCATTTGTAAACAATGATTGTATCCTGAGAAAATTGGAAACAATCCTGTACCTCTCGCGCTTGTAATATTGTCATCATTATGATGATGATAATCATATGCCTGCCGTTATAACTTATTAAGGACCTATTATATTATTAATATTCATAAAAATATTTAGTATGTCATTTTATATTTTTATGTATTGTCACGATATGCCACATTTTATTATTAATATGTCATAAAAATATTTAGTATGTCATTTTATATTTTTATGATTTAAGGACTTCTCACAGCATAGCATCAATGTGATTATTAATGGAATTTACTTACCTTTGAGATTTGATTTCTTTTTAATGGTTGAATGAGGTTGTATGGGTACTGATACCGACAGATTACATCAAATTTGTATTCTCAAGACTGCTTTACACCTGCCTGGTTATGTTGTCTTTTGACCTGTGTTTTTGTAGGTCTGGTCAGTCCAATCCAACTTTCTATCTAAACAAAGATGGAAGAGAACTTGTGATGAGGAAGAAACCACCAGGAAGACTTCTTAAAGGGGCTCATCAGGTAAAAATCTTGAGGATTGGTTCATAGAATTACACTGTATGCCTTCTGTTTTATAGTTTCATTTCATAGAAATGTTCATTTAGAACTACTTGCCAGTAATAGATCCCCCCCCCCCTTTAAATGCCTGAGGTAAAGTTGCAATCTTAAAGGGACCAATGGAGTCATTACATGGGAAGAATAACTTTACTAGAGTTGAATACAAGGTCAAGTCCAATTACAGGTTAGGTATCTTTTACTAGGTATCTAAGGTTTCAAAGTTTATGTGACATTTTAGGAGACAAAAGGTTTTGCTTGGGAAAGTATGTTGTATAAGAATGATGAAAAATATAAAAGGGATTTTATTCTTCATTTTGAGCTTGATCAACCACCAATGCTAGAAGTTATGTCATTTATTAATACCCATGATGTCATGTTCTAGTCTGCTGAGTATCACAAACTGTATAACTTGTGTGTCCAGTAAACTTAAAGTGCTTCCTAAGGTTCAATGAAATGTATGCATTGCCATGACAATAGCTAGAAAGACTGCAAAAACTTTCATTGAACAATGAATTTTTTAAATGTTACGTTTTGCATCTTACGTCAGGTTGGCAGAGAGTATCGTATACAGAGTGCCCTCTATAGGGCAGGATTCCCTGTTCCTAAACCCTTAGCACACTGTGAGGATCCATCAGTCATTGGAACAGAGTTCTATGTCATGGAACATGTCAGGGTGAGTGACAGTTTGGGTTTGATTCCCTGCAAGCTGGCCAGTCCCAGAAGCCATTTTATCTGGCAGATTGATGCAATAGTCTTCTCATGTTCCCTCTTAGATCATTCATGATAAACATTCTGTTACAGTCTTTTGTGGTAGGATGACCCCATTTTATGTTCTGCTTGTCTAACAGATTTTAATATTTAGGTGATACTGGTACTTGGATTTGATTTCTTAATCATAGGAACATGAGCTATTCTTGATGCAGATCTTGTTTCCATTTTATTAATTTTTCTCTTGTGCTTAATTTTCTATGCAGTCTCCCTTTCTCTTCCTTGTAATGTTTCTCAACTTTTGAGAGCCTATTTCATTTTGATAAATCTGAGTGTTGCTGTTTTGCATTGTTTTTCTCTTGTGTTCTGTGTCTAATCATTTTCTCAATGACCCTTTCTGCTTCCCTTCATCCCGTAGGGGCGTATCTTCAGGGACCTTGCCCTGCTGGACCTTAGTCCAGGTGAGAGGAGGGAGATTTACTTTGCAATGATCAAGACCCTAGCACACCTTCACTCCCTAGACTACAGCAAACTTGGTCTCCATGGTTACGGCAAGGTTGGAGGTTTCTGCAGGAGACAGGTAGGTCAGTGTTGCTAAGCAATGACTGACTGGTTGTTGTAGATACAGGTTGTCTGTGTTGTAGACCAGAAATTTTGTAGATTCTCTATGCAGCCCAATGTGAATAATGATTCCTTGATACCAGGGTGGACAAGAATGATAGTTTTTCATGTGTATTAATTAATTTTTGTTTTCTGAACATGTTCTCATTTTTCCATGTGGATAAGATGGAGCAGAACTTTCTTCTTCTTCTTCTTCTTCTTCTTCTTCTTCTTTGTATCCATCATCATCATCTACATAATATATTAAATATCGCAATTAGACATGCAAGATCTTTTTCACAAAAGAGTTAACACTGCTTTCGTATGATCAATTCTGTGTAGAATCTTGTATTGCTATGGAGAGACATTCTCTTAAAATGCACAATAATGTAAATTATGAAACTTTTAAACTTCTCAGAAACTTACTGTACGCGCCGAGGTCCTATGTGTGATCTTGTGTATGTTGTCCACCATTAAATACACATCATCGATTCATCCTTCCTTAGCTGTTCCTTTCACTCTCGACGTTGTATCATATTCACACAGTCACAGACGGTAGGGGGGTATTCGCCGTACTTAACAGCCACACGCCTACAGGCACTTTACACGCTCCCATATACTGACATCGATGTTTGTTCCGTGCTATGTACCAGCATCCTAAACCTCCAATAGCTAGCTGTACTGCGCACCAACACACTGATCATCGTGCACCACACCGTTGATTGTCGTACTCACATGCGACACACGCAGCGATAATAATCACAGATTTGGATCTCATCTGGCGGTCAAATGAACAGTTCCCTTCCTTTTATTCTGATCCAAACCAAGTGGCCAATATCACACAATATGAGCAATGAAAAACAACGTGAGCAATGAGAGGTTAAAGGAAACTTGTAGGTTTCCACCCCTACCTCTGGTTCTCTACCTTCTGCTCTTCATGACTCTTTTTTCTGCCTATCTCTGTAACAGCAAGTCTTCACTTCACTTCTCAAGCTCTTTTCTTACCCTGGCACCTCGCCTCTCCTGTCTCTCCCTAGCAACCAACATGTGTCTTTTCCTATGTTCAACACTAGATGGCGCAAATGAAACAAATGAATGGAACGGCTCCTACATACCGGCCCCTTAATTTTCAAAAGAGGGTAACCCCTTTTAAAATTACCAAAACCTACCACCATCATTAATCACATTAATGTTCCTTCTTGCCACCCAACACTTGAACAGTCTAGTGACCACAATAAACAACGCTAACTCAAAAATATGCTACATATTATCAAACTGTATAACAACCCTTTACAATACAACCTTGTGCGACACATGTACAAAACATGTCTTTGATGCAGAAATGGTAGTCACTTTCACTGACAACAATGGCAAGGACAAAGTTAAATATGGTAGTGTTCACAGATGAACATCGCATATTCATAAAGTGTCTAAACACCCTGACATTCATTATGTACCCTCTGTGTACTATTACAATGTAGTATGCATGTGCCTCAGGTGTCAGCATGCATTCCAACACTCCACTTGTTGAAACTGTTCTTATATACATGAGTTCATGTCTGGAAACAGACAGTTTTGCAATAAACACCGAGACGTTAACTGCCACGCCTTTTCTGTTCCTTCCTTATTTGCAACCATGAGTTTGCTAATTGTAACCCACGATACAACAAATGTACCTGCAGTCCACTTACATTGTATACCTTTAACATGTATGTATGGAAACTACATTAAAAGAATTCCCATACTTCTGCAACACAACTGTTGACCACTTTAAGTTTTAACTAAATCCAAAGCCAGCTGTTTACAAAACATAGTATATACCAAATACTACACACAGCTTGCATAAATGTGTAAAACATGTACATGTATGCATCCCTGCATAGCAAACAGAGCGAAATGCATAACATCTTCAAATCTACATTGATCAACTAAACCTGCCAAATTTACATCAGCTTAAACTTGACCTGCCCTTAATCTAATCAAAACATAAATGTGATTACAGCATGGCATTCAACCATACACCATACACATACAGTTTTGTACCACTACTGAATGATACTGCATACATGTGCACCAATGCATATCAAGTACATGTATCAACATAAAATATAAAACCTTATTCATACATTTCTCATGAACTCTGTTAGAATAACGTACTAATTTGTAAATACCCCTATTTCTTTCAAAGGATTATACATCCTTCCAGCATTGCATTTTTAAACAATACTGTTTTGAGCAAGACTGTGATAGCACCGAATTTCTGCACACACACACACACACAAAAAACAAAACAAAACAAAATTAAAGTGGGTTAAACATGGGCAATAAAAATGTGTTTCCATGACTATTGTCCACCAAAGCATCTGTCAACATTACAACCCGACCAACACCAGTGTACTGTGTAAATACCCAAACACTGTGATAAAAGTGCAAACTTTGGGTTCTGACCTTCTCTTTCATTTGTGCACAAAAAAAAATAAATCTCTTGAAATCTAACAAACATAATCTGCTTTATCTACAGCCTCATGAATGCCACAGCTATCTTTAAATTCACGGACTCACTCTGGATGGTCTCTTGATCTAGAGAGTGCAGTTGGTTTGCACTTCAGTATACCTAAATACCGGTATACAATATACAAACAGCATTAAAACCTGTATCACCTTTCCACTGATTGTCAATACAACATAATGAAACAACATAATGAAAGCAAACTCATGCTACTTACTATACAATATGGTGCTTGTGGTACAAGAAAATTTGCTTGCCACTGGATGAAAATGATATATGTCACCATGACACATATAAAATACATTTCCATGCATATGTGTTTCTCATGTCTTCTTATAACTCAAATGCAAACACATGTATACCTATGCCGGGTGTATAACATCATACTATACACTGACCTTTAGCACACTGTTTGCGTATACTTACAAATCAATACCATCTTTCTTAATACATGCTTTGCTAGAAATCAAAACCTTTTCCCTCGCTTATAACTTATCTTGAATTTGACAATATTTCCACTTGAACAACAAACCTAAATTTGGAATGTCTCCTTTTGGTATGCTTGGAATTCGGAATACACTGTATTCTGAAATAGGCTGAATACACAATGTGCTACTCATTACATTACTGGTTAAAAAGAAAAAAAAAAAAATACAACCAGACAAATAAACAAACTCTGCTAAGCATTTGTCTGTATCCATCACATATTGCATGGCAAAATACACTGTATATGACTACACAATACCACCTGTGCATAATCATACAATTATAAAAAACTACCGCATACAAATCACATCAATGCTTTATCAAAACACATGTGATGTATACCAGATAGCAAAAACTGTACTTGCATACAAAATTCAACTCTTGCATCTGACGAATTGTTCATGTGACTAATTTGCTCCTCATTTGTTCTATCAAATCCCATGGAGTCCAAGTCACATCATAATATCTGTTCACACAGTCCGTCCAGGCTTGACACAAAATCGTTCACGGTCCAATCACAAACCAAGCTTTACGATCAGTTCCCCTTCAGCTGGTTGACTTGATTTGTGACGAAACGCAATTTGAATTCCTGTCGGTTCGCGACACAAATTTTGTTCCATGTAAAAATGCAAAAAAAAAGCATTACTGCAAACAACTCGTTGTCAAAACACACTCTATACTAACCAGAATTTGTTATCACAATATCTGATCACCTTTACTTGCGTACATGTATCTGGATCTCCACATATGATCGCTGAGAATATCGCGAAATTCCAGCAAAATGTTACATCACAATCGAATGTGTAAATCTGCAGAAACAGTCATGAATCTCCCTCTAAAAGGAGACACAGCTTGCTAATTGGTCGCAGATAAACACCAGTCTTGGTCTTCACCTCAACGCGACGGACAAGGCCTTCTCTGTCAGGTATGGTCCGCTGAACTCGTCCCATCGGCCAAACGTTTCGTGGCAGCGTGTCATCGACGACGAGCACAACATCTCCGACCTGAATGTTTCTGTTGCGGCACACCCATCTTTGCCTCTCCTGCAGTTGCGGCAGGTACTCCTTCAGCCATCTCCTCCAAAAGATGTCCGCCATATATTGTACCTGTCGCCATCGACGTCTCGCATAGATATCGGTCTGCCTAGTGACCGATGGGGGCAGCAGGGGGGTAGACTTCAACTGCAACAGATGATTCGGTGTTAGAGCTTCCAGATCATTTGGGTCATCAGAAACTCTAGTGATGGGTCGACTATTGATAATACTCTCCACCTCACAGAATAGCGTCTGCAAGCTCTCGTCACTCATGACTTGCTGCTTCGTCAGGGAGAAAAGAAGCTGTCTCACCGTCCTAATCTGTCTCTCCCAGACTCCTCCATGATGAGATCCACCAGGTGGATTGAAGGTCCATTGGATGTTTCTCTGTAACAGCGCATTATTAAGCTGGTCCAAGTTCCAGCTCTCGATTGCCTGCCTGAGTTCTCTCTCAGCGCCGACAAAGTTGGTCCCATTGTCAGATCTCATCTCCTTGACCGCTCCTCTGCGTGCTTGGAAACGTCTTATTGCAGCAATACATGAGTCTGTGTCTAACGAGTCTGCCTTTTCAATGTGTACAGCACGTATGGTAAGGCAAGTGAACATCACGCCATATCTCTTTACCATACTGCGTCCCCTCTTCACCTCCACTGGTCCGAAATAGTCCACACCAACATGTGTAAACGGTGGTTTGTCTGGCATCACTCTGTCTTTTGGAAGATCTGCCATTTTTTGCTGCATCAGCTGCCCTCTGCGTCGTCTACACATGACACATCTTCGCAACATTCTCCTCACAGCTGAATTGGCACCTGGGATGTAATACCTCTGCTGTAAATTGGAGAGAATGTAATTCCTCCCACAATGTCCGGAGTTCACATGAATGTTTCTCAGGATGAGTTCTGACACATGGTGACCCTTTGGCAGAATCAATGGGTGTTTTGCCTCCATAGGCAAGGCTGCCTTACTCAATCTTCCTCCAACTCTGAGCAGGCCATTGTCAAGTGTAGGGTCAAGCTTGTAAATGGAGCTTGACTTCTTTACTCCATTTCTTTTCCCATTGACCTTTGACTCTTCTCCTCTCAGTGTTGCAATTTCTGGAGCAAATGCTTGCCCTTGGACGTAGCGGAAAATAGCCTCCTCAGCATTTTCCATATCCTTCGTAGTCAGCTTTGTAGCTTCACCCGTGTCATCCCTCTGACCCCTCCCTTTCATTTTCAGCATTTCTTTCAATTTCAGCATCCATGCCACTGCCTTCCTCATACTCATCCAGTCAGAGTAGTGAGACAACAGCCTACCAACAGGGTCAAGTGTTTCATCACGTTCCTTTGCATTTGTCACAAAGGTGCTCTTTGTCTCCCTCAGGCATGGCTCGTCACCTTCAACATCACAAGCCAAAATCTTCCTTTTCAGCTCTGGGTCATCTGTACTTGTTATGACCAAGTTCTCTGGTTGTGCTGGCCACATGCTTTCGTCCGCATGAAGAAAGTCTGGACCTTCTTTCCACATTTTCATGTTGAGGAATGGTGTAACTCTGCATCCTCTAGAGCACAAATCAGCTGGATTGAGTGCAGATTCAACATGTCGCCACTGATTCACTCGCGATCCATCTTTAATCACGGCGATCCTGTTCGCCACGAATGTTTTGAACCGTGCTGTCTCGCTTCTGATGTACCGGAGCACTGTCATGCTATCAGTCCAAAAATATGTGCCATCCACAGGTACATGTACACCAAGCTCCTCCTTTACCAGCCGATTGATTCGCACTGCTACTGTCGCAGCTGTTAGCTCCATTCGAGGGATGGAAATCTGCTTCAAAGGGGCTACTCTAGCCTTACTCATCAGGAAGCTGCATTTTACTTCACCCTGGTCGTTCACTGTCCTGATGTACGATACAGTGCCATAACCTTTCTCGCTGGCATCGGCAAAATGGTGGAGGGTGGTTGACTTCGCTGCTCTGAAAGGCCCCGGCATTAGACATCTAGGCATCTTGAATTCTGACAGATGTGGGAGTTCCTGTTGCCATGTTTGCCATTTCCTCAGCAACTCTGATGGGATAGGTTCATCCCATCCTAGTCCCATCCGACACAATGTTTGTAGGAGCTGCTTTACTTGCAATGTGACTGGAGACACACATCCTATGGGGTCAAACAGAGCACAAACTGTCGAGAGAATTCCTCTTCTAGTAGGTGGTCGTTCTTTCATCTGGATTTTAAATCCAAAAGCATCATCTTCTGTGTGCCATAACATGCCAAGTGCTTTCTCGCTTGGCATTCCTCCTTCCTCAAAATTGAGATCCTTGACAACCTTCGCTCTCTCTTCAGCTGGGATCTGCTCCAGGACTTCTCTCTTGTTGCTGTTCCACTTTGTTAAGTGAAATCCCCCCTTTTGACATGTCTTTGTCAGCTCTTCTGCCGTCTCAATTGCCTTTTCTACTGAATCGGTAGAATACAAGCAATCATCAACATAGAAGTTACGGTGAATGATTTCTGCTACATCCCTACATGATGACTTCACATGCTCATCCGCCGTTCTCTGCAATGCATAGTTTGCGCATGATGGAGAAGAAATAGCGCCAAACACATGTACGCACATACGATATTCGATCAACGGCTGTTGAAAGTCCCCGTCCTTCCACCACAATAATCTCAGGAAATCTCTATCTACCCTGGGCACTAGGACCTGAGAAAACATTGCCTCTATGTCAGCCATGATGGCGACCTCTCCCAGTCTGAATCTTGTCAGCACTCCAAATAGACTGTTAGTCAAGTCCGGCCCCTTTAGGAGTTCGTGGTTTAGGGACGCTCCATGATATTGTGCTGAGCAGTCGTATACTACCCTCAGTTTGCCTTTCTGTGGGTGCAAGACTCCATGATGTGGCAGGTACCAGACTTTTCCTTTTGTCCCTATCAACTCCTGCTCTCCTATCTTTTCAGCGTATCCGTTCTGAATTGTTGTCTCCATGCACTCCTTGTACTTCTGATGGAAATCAGGCTGTCTTTGGAACTTCCTTTTCAAATGTTCGAGTCTCTGTTCGGCGAGAGGCCTGTTATTTGGCAAGTCTTTCTCCCTTCTGAATGGGAGTCCTATCTCATAGTGCTGATCACGAAGCCTGATCGTCTTTCCTACATCTCTCAGAAATTTCTCGTCCTCTACAGAAATCTCCTCCTTGTCATTCGACAGCAGCTCTGTAAAATCTGTGTTGTATAGACTGCTCAACTTCTCTTGAATATCATCCAAGCCTTTAACCTGAGCTCTATGCGAGGTGATCCATTGTCGCTTCCTATTGTCATGCCTCTGACATCCATACACCATCCACCCTAATCTTGATTGACATGCGAATGGCCCACCACCTTGGCTGCTGATGACTCGCAAGGGTTCAAATGCCTTTGGCACATTGTTTCCTATCAATATGTCCACTTCGGCGTCTATCTCTGGCATTTCTACTTCCTGTAGATACGACCACTTCTCCAAATCGACCTTTCTCGGGATATCATCCTTGGATACGGGTATAGATGCCCTTGTATAGACCTCAGGAAGGGAAAAGTCATCCTTCCCGTTGATGTTGCATATTTCCAGATCATGTAATACGTGTGTTCGTACCACCTTCTCATCAGTCATGGTTTGCAGATGTATCATCCTTGACTTTCCTTTAACCTGCAACTTCTCCTTCAGTGCATCAGTGCAGAATGTCCCATTACTGCCACTGTCAATGAAGGCATATGTGTTTACTTCTCTGCCAGTTGCCCTTGATCGCACCACCACAGGAATAATGGCTGGATGTGCATCCATTGTTACTCCACGATTTGTCATCGAGCAAGTATGGTTCTCCACAACTCGTGTTCCTTCTCCATTCCTTGTTGACTGCACTCCAGTGTCAGATTCCCTTTCTTTCCTTTGAGTTGTTTCCGATTCAGCATTCTCTACCTGGCTCTGAGCTTCAGACTTCCTCTCATCTGAGTGTGCTAGATTCCTATGTAGCACTGTAGGATGATTATTCTGACACAGCTCACATTTCAACCTTTCTTTACAGTCCTTGGAGAAATGAGATCCTCGGAGACAAGCAAAGCATAAACCCTTCGTGCGACAAAATTGCACCTTCTGATCATGGGGCTTCTTGGTGAAGATTCGGCAGTCTGTCAGGTGATGATTGTCCTTGTTACAATACAAGCACTTCTTCCTTTCATCATTCTTTAGAACAGTGCTGAAACTCTGCCTTGGTTTTGAGGGAGTAGCCTTGGATGGGTTAGCACGTCCCTCGCCTGACTTTGGTGTTCCTGTTATATCACCATACAATGGGTTGTTCACAATTCGTGATTGCCTACTCACGAAACGCACCACGTCAGCAAATGTCAGGGGTTCTTCATGTACTTCCTGTATGGTGTCGACAGTGTACCTCCATTTGTCTCGAAGCTTGAATGGCAGCTTGGATATCACCATCTTAATGTGCTGTGTATGATTGATTTCTTGTTCAAGCTGCAAGTCTTTGGCCAGATTGCTCAGCTCGGTCACAAACAGTGAGTAGCTCTGTAATCCTTCAGCATCCTCATTCTTCACGTTTGGCCAAGCTTCAGCTTTCTTCATCATTCTGTCGAGGACCTGATGCTTATTACCAAACTTCTTCCCCAACAATGCCTTTGCCTTGATGAAAGCCTGCTGATGGTTGTCGCCATACATACAGCTCCTCACGACTTCATTAGCCTCACCTCTTGTGTACTGTTCCAAGAAATACAACCTGTCTGAATTATCGGTAGTCTTGGATTCAATCACATGTTCAAATGCCCTCATGAAACTGTGGAAATACATGGGATTTCCATCAAAGGGTTGCACATTCCTCTGTGGTAACGATGACTTCATGTGACACTCCAACAGAAGCTGTGTGAGTTGATTTTGCTGCATCTGTACCTCTGTCAAGTGACTGGCCGCATTTATGTCTGCTCTTGAATCTCCTGCAGGACTGCCTGTGATTGGGTTTGGTGTCTGTCTATGAACTTGCACTGGTGTAGCTGGAATGGGATTAAAGGCTCGAGGGAATGGTCCTTCAAACTGCTTCATGGCGTCTGCCTTTGCGGTAGCTGCAGCAAGTTCTATTTCAACTTCCATTTGTTCCTTTCTCCTTAGCAGTTCTTGTTCCTCCCTTTCGAGGGCCTGTCTCCTCTTCAATCCTTCCAACTTCACCATCAGTTCTGCCTTCCTCCCAGCAGCCTCCATGAGCACACTGGTCACGCTGGTCTTTGAATTACCTGATGCTTGTGACACACTATCCATAGCGTGTACCTCATCACACTTCGTTGGGGGCGGCATTGCTCCGTGTGACTCCTCAGTCTCTAAATTTGCCCCAGGGAAATCTGAATCTACTGGCATCCATGGATCCATGCTCCGAAGAACAACACTTGGTTGTAGTGAACCATCTAATAACTTTGAACTTGGAATCGGTTCATCCATTTGTGTATCTCCAACAAAGCTTACCAGTGTGTGAAATCAAATACAATGTAGGTTCTAGATGAGAAAGCCTCTCACGTCCTTCCTACTAGTGATCTTGCCTCTGAATGCAAACCTGATGAGTGAGATGCTTATCCTTCATCTGCTACCTCTTCCTTCTGTATTGTAAAGTTCTCAATTTACTTTCACAACTACCGGTAGAACCTTCTTCCAATCTTGCTTTATATTATAGATGGTCCTCCTCCTTCCTATTCGTTTGAAGTCTGATCCTGTCTTCTACCTACATTGTACTACTTATGCAACCCAGTAGCTGTTCCTCATTGCGTAGCCTTGCCTCTATGACCACGATCCTCTTTCAAGGCTAATTCTGTTCCATATTTATGTACCTTGGTTTGCATTTCTCTAGTCATCTTTCTCATTTGTTCATTTAAATTCTATTACAGCTGTATTGTACAAGATGTGCAATCCATTCCACAATGTGCTGTAGGTTTACATCTGACTAGTGTACAGTTCTTGGGTCTTGTAGTCAAATACCAGATATAGATTCAAATACCATAATGGTCCATATCCAGACACACGTCTAGTCTCATATCCTTCTCCTTGGTACTTGGTACTGTTTCATCTATTATGAACTCATTTTATTAGCTATTAGGTTCTACCCTGTATAGTGTATTGGTACCTAGTTCTGTTCTGTATAGAGTACGACGATCACTGATGATATTTCAAAGGAAGTATGCCTGCCTTCATCCAACAAGGCGGATTGTACACCGCACGTACTGTATAATTCTAGTGCCTGTACAAGTACTCACAGTCACACTCATACTCGCAGTTCACTTAGCAAATCCAAACTCTGAAACCATTTATTGCATCTGACTCTGTGTTGGCTCCAGTTGAACTCGCCTCGATGTAACGTTAAATTACTCTGTTAGACCGTCGAGGGTGGGTAATGCCCAACGTAATGCTGCCATCGTAAATGCCTTGACTTGTTGAGAGTTGAAATGTAGATTTCTAGCAGTTCTGATCCTCAATATCACGAATATCCAACTCAAAATCGTAGTAGACCTGTCCCTTTAACTCGTGAACTGTGTAGCTGAACTGCTAACCAAAGTTTCCTTTAACTAAGAAATGTACGCGCCGAGGTCCTATGTGTGATCTTGTGTATGTTGTCCACCATTAAATACACATCATCGATTCATCCTTCCTTAGCTGTTCCTTTCACTCTCGACGTTGTATCATATTCACACAGTCACAGACGGTAGGGGGGTATTCGCCGTACTTAACAGCCACACGCCTACAGGCACTTTACACGCTCCCATATACTGACATCGATGTTTGTTCCGTGCTATGTACCAGCATCCTAAACCTCCAATAGCTAGCTGTACTGCGCACCAACACACTGATCATCGTGCACCACACCGTTGATTGTCGTACTCACATGCGACACACGCAGCGATAATAATCACAGATTTGGATCTCATCTGGCGGTCAAATGAACAGTTCCCTTCCTTTTATTCTGATCCAAACCAAGTGGCCAATATCACACAATATGAGCAATGAAAAACAACGTGAGCAATGAGAGGTTAAAGGAAACTTGTAGGTTTCCACCCCTACCTCTGGTTCTCTACCTTCTGCTCTTCATGACTCTTTTTTCTGCCTATCTCTGTAACAGCAAGTCTTCACTTCACTTCTCAAGCTCTTTTCTTACCCTGGCACCTCGCCTCTCCTGTCTCTCCCTAGCAACCAACATGTGTCTTTTCCTATGTTCAACACTAGATGGCGCAAATGAAACAAATGAATGGAACGGCTCCTACACTTACCAAGCAGGAAAAAAGAAGAAAATGCAATGAAATCTGTATATTCACGTAAAGAAACAAAGCACTGATCATGTCATTCAGTATCATCAGTCAAACGTGACAGAGCTGAATTAATATTCCTGTGAACTCAAAGTCTTTCGAGATGAACTTTTGATTGGTATCTCATTGGTGCATAGATTAAAAACTATTAGGGAATTAATACTCTAAAGGTTCTGTTGCTGGTACAAAAAACACCTTTGCTGTAGTCAGTCTGTTTAATCGCAGTTCTTGTAAGTTACCATGGTAATAAGTCTGGGATGTAAGAGGGTCCAGGTCCCGTTTTTATCAGCTGTGAGTATCTCATCCAGGTCAACACTTGGACAAGGCAGTTTCAAGGCGCAGTCAAAATAGCCTCCTTACCAGAAGTTCCATCGGCTACAGAGCTGTTTGAATGGCTTCCAAACAACATTCCAAAAGCTGAGGAGAAGTGTACCATTGTGCATGGAGACTATCGGTTGGAGAATATGATCTTCCACCCAACGAAGGTAGTGAGACAATGATAATGGTGATCTACGTATTTCTTTAAATTGTCATAGCTGTAAATAGTTTCATATATAGAAAAAATATGCTGATACCACAAACTCTTCTCGACTTGGTTTTGTTTCTTTTGGCTCACATGAAAGATTATGTAATTTTTACTTCACACTCGTTTTACTTTTGATGTCATGTCAAACACGGGCCTAATGCAACCTACTTTTTGTGTGGCAACTTTTGGATAACTTTTTTTTTTTAATCACCTTGATTTACTGAAACATTACAAGAGATCTGGCCAGCACACAATGTGTGAGAAATACCTTGCCATTATTGTTACTCACAAAAATTCCAAATTGCTCAAGGAACTGAAATTCTTGCTCATAAAACTTAGTAATGACTTTACTGAACACTGCACACTGTCACATTCTGTGGTGAAGCTTATTCCCTGCTCATTAAACACACTGATAAAACTCCAGTATCCAGAAGAACAAAGCTATTCCCAATAAATGAAAAATGTGCACACTACCTTCACACAGCCTGAGGTGATAGCAGTATTAGACTGGGAGCTATCTACACTAGGAGACCCACTGACCGACCTGGCCTATAATTGTTCACCCTACTACTGGCCTTCTGACTACGAGGGCGGTGTTGGGAATCCTCTTGGTGAGTGACAACATAAAACAGTGATGCAGGAGTTGTGGCATTAATTGACACGGTACATCTAGTTGCCTGGAGGAATAGAATCAATTCTTTGTACCACTGTATACGCTGTTATTTTCGTGTACAAATATTTTCGCGAATGACGAGGCCATAGACATTTTTGCGAGATGTTGTTTTCGCGAATTGATGGCGACACTTATGTTAATGCACTATTAACAGGGCGCATGGAGACATTTTCGCGTGTTGTTAAATTCGCGATCCAACTGTGATTAGTGAAATTCGCGAAAATTAAACCCTCATGAAAATAACAGCTTATACAGTACTACCTTTGTTGTCCTAGAATGATATCACACTTCACCTTATCCTTATCAATTCTGCAGAATGAATGTGAATATTGCTTTATGAGGAAACCTGTTTTAAGTTAAAGGTTGGTTAAAAAACAAAAGCACAGACTGATGATGAAGCGGATGAACTGGAGCAAGTTGTAGGGTAGTCATAACTATTTCAATATTGCTAAGTTTTCTAACACAACATCCGTTGGGCTCCTTTAACTTACTAATCTCCATCATATGATGATGTAATGTATCTTGCATTGCATCTCTCAATTTTTATTGCACACATACATCTTTCTGAAAATGTTTGAAAGATATTCCCCTTTTTTACTACAATTATTTTAGTGTGTCACCCCTTCAAAGCCAATACATCTTATTCAAAATAATGTTTAAGTTATCATGATACAAGATTATCTTTCAATTTGCGAAATCTTGCAAATATTTACATACCAGTACTTTGCCTTTCCTGAAGGCAATCATATACTTCACTTTTGATTCTTTCTTCAAATTTTGCCTTCATTCTCCTGTTTATTTCTATGTGCTTTGTCCTCTTTGTGTTTCTTCTTATGTTAAGATTGCCACATTGTGCTAATTTTTAAACTTGGCTGCTTCCAACCATTTTCCTTTTTTGATACAATGACAGAAATCTTTGAGATTAGAAGGTGACCAGAATGACTTGGGAACTTCATTTCTTTGTTTACAAACTGCTTTGAACAGACAGATAGACACATTGAGATAGTTAGATGCAGTTGTAGATAGGTAGGTAGGTAGATATTAAGTAGAATGATAGATAGGTAGATGGGTAGAGAGAAAGATAGATAGATTCAAGTAATTAAATAGAAAGATACATGGATAGGTGGAAATATTGATAGATAGATAGATAGATAGATAGATAGATAGATAGATAGATAGATAGATAAATAGAGTTTGATTCTCCCTAAAGTTATCCAGTGTGCAGCATAGGTTATTGGTAATATGCATATTCAGCAGACAGTCTTTTTCAGGCTAACAACAATTTCAAATACATAGATATGCTTTTGTGTAAGGTGCAAGTGAGAGTATTTCTGAATTCACCTCTTAGAGACTCAATACTTAACAAGCCTCTTACTTATATTCTTTTCTTGCCTCCTTAGCTGGTGGTAGTGACATCAATACTGTGCCAGGTATCCCCAACAGAGAAGAATACATGAGGGTCTACTGTAGTCACACGGGAGAACCATTCCCTGTCCGGGACTGGGAATTCTATTTAGCTCTCTCTTACTTCAGAGCATCGTCAATATGTGAGGTAAAGTGTTGTCAAAGGAAGCTATTGATAACAGACAGTGTTTCAAAGAGTCTATTCAGTTTTTCTGCATATTTTGATCTCCTAATTCTCAAATTTATCCTCATGTAATCAGTTCTTCCTGAGCCTTCATAGTTATGATGTGAGATTCTTTTTTTTTTTTTTTTGTAGTACATCATGTTTTATGTTGCAACTTCATCGCATTGCTTTAGTTTTCATTCCTATATATTTTAGAGCACATACTACAATTGTACATACAACTTGTTTAACCCATTGAGGACGGTTTGATTTTACCGCAACACGCATTTCCCATAGACGCTTGCCTGATTATACTCAGGACTCGTCCTCAACGGGTTAAAAATGAATTATATGTACCGGTACATGTTAAAAAGTAATTGCATAACCAAACCAAAAGCTGCTCTTCACAGCTATTGATATGAATGAGTTTATTTGAAAGGGATCTAAGTGGAAATAGTGGTAAATTGTTTGCGAGAAATGACATTGACTTTGCCTTACCTTTGGTGTACATGTGAAGTGTGCCCTAAGTCAGATAAAAAGTGACCTTTGAACTGTTCAGTGAGCCTTGTGCACACATGACCTTTGGTCTGTCTGTTTACATACAGGGTGTCTATGCCAGGTCTAGGCTGGGTAATGCAAGCTCAGAGTCTGCCTCAGGACTGGAGGATATAGCAAGAATTCTGTCTGATGTCGCATTGCATGTAGGAAAAGGGTGAGTTGAAATACAAGGTGACTCTTGTTACTAGCACTTTGTTATATAACATTCCCGGATGTATGCTTTGATTCCACTCACTGTGGGTAGCTTCTCTTTTCTATACTTAAAGGAATAGTGAGTCAACATCATTGTGCATTAAAGATAAGTAAGTGTTATGTATGTGAAATTGAAGGCTATGGATAGCTTGTTGTAATAGGCAGAGTATTCACAGTTCAGAGATTAATATGATTATTGACACAAAGCCTGCTAGATAGATTTGATATCATTGATTAAACCACAAGTCTGTAAGATATTCCAAACTAGACTAGTAGGATGCCACACTATCGGTTACTGATGCAGAGAAAAGTGTACAACTTCAAACAGCATTCACTGTAGTGACCAGCAATGACAAATGATTGAGGCAATCTCTCAGAAATACTATACGGAATTGAATACTTTGGTGTTCATATAACTCATGTTTTTTTTTCATAGCAATTTTATGTCACAACAGTGTTATGATTATGACTTCCTCACAGAAATGCATACAATTTAGGTTACATATCTATCGTATACGCTAAATATTTCGTGAGGTTTTTATTATTGCAAATTTCATGAGGCAGGTGCTATTAGCGGAATTAAAGACACATGAAAATATGGACTCTGATCCCGATGTGAATGTGACGTACGCATGTACACTTCTCCATGCAGTACAGGACTCAACGATGGCGAATTTAACCACTCGCAAAATTGTCGGGTATTCCTGATTTGCGAAAATTTAGACTCACGAAATATATGGTGTATACAGTATTTGATAGAAAACACAAAGGGTATGTACATGGATTATGTTTACACAGTGAAGCAAATCAATAAATGAAATATTGACTCTTCTTCTGTTAAGGTATTGTGGATAGTTTCCCAATTGGAGCCCATTCAGAATTGTCCCAAACATATGAAGAGTTTGTTTGCAAAAACCGATAAGTCCATTTTTTAAGATTTTAAAGTACGGTTCCTGTCATAAAGTACAAAATAAGACCTTTAAAATGATATAGTGGTCACTACATATAGAGAAACAATTTTGAAGTTATGGTCAAAAGAAGCAAACATTTTCTTATTATTCTCTTTATTTTTCTGACCTTTAATCGCAAATATCTCCATTTAGCAAATATGGACTTATCGGTTTTTGCAAACAAACTCTTCATATATACTTGGACTATACTTGAACAGATGACAATATTGAAAGAAGTGTTTGATGGTGAATCGCATTGACATTCACATTCTCGTGGGACAGTATTAAATGTTGTCAAGTCGATTTGATAGGGTAATATAAAATGTATGTAATGTATGGATCAGCAACTAGTAACTGGTCCAACATCAAGGAGCCTTCAATAGGACAGTCTTGCAAATATTGAACACTACTGGGCAAATAAGTCAATAAGCTTGATCACAATGTCTACAAATTGAAAGAAATCCCTTTGTCATTATGAATGTAATGATCCTGTATTTATTTGAAAAAGTAGTATGTATTTACTGATTGTAAGCTATGAATGTAAGTGTGCTGCATGTAGTTTCTATTAATTTCTGTTAATCAACCAGGACTGTTATATGGAAGGAACAAATGTGACCCTGCACCACAAAACAAACAAAAAGTCGCCAGACATGGATTTTTACTTAAGGACAGATTCTGAAAGAGCAGACTCTAAGCCTTAAAATGATGTATAAGTCAATTCAAATGGATTCTCCTAACCTATATAAATATTTGAAAGAAAGCCAACATTGTGGAAAAGTTGGAACTGAGAAAAAAGGCTCGAAGTACAGGGTCTATTCAAGCACGTAATCTTTACTACGCTGCGCTACCTGTGCCATGAATGGGACAAAAAACATGATGTAAACCACTGGAGCAACAACAATGAAGGAATTAATGGATTAAGCTGAATTGAGCATGTCCCATTAACACATTCTGTCCATGATTAATGCCAACTTTCAAAGCAGTAGCATTATCATTTCAAAAGTTATTAGAGTTGAAAGTGAAGAGTGTGCAGAGGATTTTCAAGAAATGAAAAGTGGCCTCTAAGAAAAACCTGATTCCACTTTTCTACCAAAAAAGGGGTTGTAGAAAAACTGCTGAAAACCCACTTTCCCATTCAGTTTATATCAAACAACAGAATACTGTAGAAGAAGAATAGCTCTTTCAAAAAATATTGAAAACTCAAAATTGACTTGATTGACCCATTTCACCTTTCTTGTGTCCTCACATAAAATCAAGGGGTGCAAATTTTTGTTTGTTTTGTGATGCACAGTCACAAATCATGATTTCATTTCTATGTCATTCTGATTCTGTGGCTAGAATGCAGTCAAAGAAACTAGAAACAAGACAAGTGAATTCCCTCAGTGAGAATAGCCCACCATTCTTAGCCATGGAACCAATGTCAGAGAGAGGCAAGGAAATTCTACAGAAGGTCAAAGACTTCATGAAGAATGAAGTCTTGCCTGCAGAACCAGTAAGTTGCAAACACTCAATATGGACTTAGCTGTCAATAAAAGCCTGTCAGGTGGTTTGTCTTTACATAAAATATCAAGCTTGCCTCTTTGAGACTCCAATATTGTTATCAAAATAGAACATTCCTATTAACCATGCTGCATAACCTTCCAAAATGTTTTATGAACATGAAGCTTGATTTAACATTCATGTTTCCATTCCCTGATGAGAATCCATTATATGAATATATATAAGGCATATAATATATGATTTGTTATATAGTCAAGAAGCAAAGAAAGTTGCTAGGAAGAATTTCTCAAAATGTCATTTGCATTCCACAGTGATTGTTCCTTAATGACAAAGAAGCATTTTTTTTTTTATAGCTCTCGTTCACTATTCATGATGAGTCATTGTATTGTACTGTCTCACCATATGTTTTATTGTGCATTATCATTACACTATGCATTATATATCTTGTCCATCTTACATACAGTGCCTATGAGTACTGTTGGTAATGATGTTGATTGTTCAAGGTTCTAATATATCAGGACCAAAAGAGTTCGTACCTTAAAAGTATGTTATTTAAGATTTTGTGACAGTAGAATATTGATTCAGTTCACTGTCAGATTTGTGTGAACCTTTGACATGGATGATTATTTAACATATTAAGCATCTACTCAAACAAGCTTTGTTTATTGTTTGATGTGAATTAATGTTAAGATTTTGATTTCCAACTCTTTAGATATTCATGAAGCATGTGCAGACTGCAGAGAACCCATGGACTATCCCACCAATTATGGAAGAACTGAAAGTGAGTTGCACCAAGATATGAAGTTATCAGAATGTAAGATACACATATTGATATAATGACCTTCCTGCCTTCAAACATATGTTCCATTAAACCTCTTTATTTCAGTAAAATAATGTATTTATTCTGAGTTTTCATGCAGCTTGTGCTGCTATTCGCTGGAAATAACACATATTCAAATTAATGAAAAATCTGTTTTCATTCTAATCCAGCATAATGTTGTTCATGATATGTTAAAGGGATATACCAGACACCAATGACAGTGCTAACATTTCTTCCCACACCTAACCTGACTTGATTAGGCCAAAGCCAAGGCGGCTGGTCTGTGGAACCTGTTCTTGCCGAGTGAATCTGGTCTAACCCAGCTGGAATATGCCTACATGGCTGAAGAAATGGGACGATCCCCCATTGGTCCAGAGCCTTTCAACTGTGCAGCCCCAGGTACCCCAACTCAACTAAACTCCTGCCTTCTTGGTCCTCATTAGTGTTTGGAATTTTTGCTTATCTTGTCCTCCTTGCATCCAATATGTTCCCTGTTCTCTTTTCATCACTGACTTTGGCTGTTGAAAAAGAGATTGATTTTAATATTACAATTTCAAGTTTCATATCTACACTTTTGCCCTTTCCAACTTTGCCATCAGTCTATTCAATGAAATCCCCACCTAATATTCTGAAAGAAAATAATTTTGGTTATCCCCAAGAAGTGGATTTGATTTCAGCTCATATGATTGAATGCACATCATTACAAATCAGAGTATGTGATAAGTTGCAGCTTTTTGGCACTGAAGTACTTTCTTTCAAGCTTACAATTCATATCTAATATGAAGCATAGTAGGTGATTTGATGTTTGTAGTAGAACCATGTGCAGATGGTGGTGTTGTAGAATAAGTAATGCGGAGAATACTAATGGGGTGTTGCAAGAAAGTCAAGTTGCAATCAATGGTAAATATTTATTGCAAATTTGCAGTTGATTGCAGGATTTGTGATTGATTTGGGGGAGTTGCAACACCTCTTAGTGATCTTAACACACATCTCCCAGCAAGGAGAGACAATGCATGTAATGTGTAATAATACCTGATTGAATGTAAGCCAGTGTTTTGACTCCCCTGCTCCCTTATCGTGTTTTCTTCAGACACTGGCAACATGGAGGTCCTCCATCTCTTTGGGACTCCAGAGCAGAAGGAGAAATGGCTCCGCCCACTGCTGGAAGGCCGCATCAGGTCCTGTTACTGCATGACAGGTGGAGTGAAGTCAATCCAATTAATTATAATCTTACCGGATTGTCAGAGGGGAATTACCTTACTGCCACATTTGTAATTCTGAGTGTCATTGCTAGGGAGATAAACTTTTTATTCAGTTTACTCATCATTGATATTGGTATATTACAGTACTAATGTCACAATGGAGATCACATAATACTTATATGTATTGTGGAGAAGAAGCTCTGGCCTTATCCATATCAAATAGGAGTGCATCATCTTTTAAGGAAAGCAAGAGGGAATATCTAATGAAGATAAAATCATTTGGATTTTCATGGTCTTTGCATCCAGCGATCTTATATGTCTGTTTCCTTGAATCAGGAAATGTGACCTTTTTCCAGATGATGGAGGATTATAAGGCTTGTTTGCGTAAAGTCAATGTACACCACTGAATACATGGCACTCACACCTGAGAACAATAAAATGACAACCACACACACCCATGCATACAAAGCATTTAGAAGGACCTCTTAGACACAACATTCCATGCTTGTTTTAAAGTAAATTGCTCTTGATATCTCAGTGCTATCATGACTTTACAAGTTCAGTGTCCTGTATGTCAGCAGAGATATATTTTAATTTTCCCAAATTATCTGAATAAACATCAGTATGCCCTACCTGGTGCTTCTTTTCAATCCAATATGTTATGATTTCCTTTCTCGAGGTCTCTATGTGGAAAAAAAAAATCTACTAATATCTCTCAACTAATACATCAGACTCCACTGAATTGTTGAAGTGACTTTGATTTTTAAATGATATCGTGGATCGATCAGCAGCAGCACTGAATATATCATAACCATTATTTCTAACCCAATCCAAATCTCTCTTCTATGATCCTTTGTAGAGCCTGATGTAGCATCAAGTGATGCAACCAACATGCAGTGTACCTTCACAAGAGATGGGGATGAATACGTCATCAATGGCAAGAAATGGTGGAGCAGCGGTAAGTCTGTTAAATCATTGCTACGTAAACCAATATTCCTCCAAAAAGTAACATATGATATGTGACAGGAATGTTTAAATTCTTGATTGATTTCATCTTGGTTCTATCCCCAGAGTGAATGGTTATGCATCAATGCTGCTTAAACCAGTGTAGCACTTTCAAACATTGATACACTTGTTATATTAGCATGGAATGAGAATACTATTCTATTGAATTTTATGTATATATTGTATGTAAAAGACATGTGCTTTGAGCTATTCATTTAAATGATACAAGTGTACAATGTTTACTATCTCTATGTGTAACTCTCTTGATATTTTAAATGTGAATTGGGATACCAGTAAATATTAAGTACTAATAAAATTTGTAAGACAGCATCAGTCACTGCAGTCTTAAATTTTTGTGATACATGTCAGTAACTAATTTCCAATGTAGATATTAGTCGCACCTTCCGAATCTTTCATCTTCCCACAAAATGTCTATCAAAGAATGAAATATGAAGGAATGAACTCCCTCTTTACATGATAATCTCATGTGTATTTTTTTCATTTCTCTTTAACCTTTAGGTGCTGGAGACCCAAGACTAGCAGTAGCCATTGTTATGGGCAGAACTGGGGGAGAAAACGATCCAATGTAAGTACTTATAAATAATCTTTTAATTTTACTTCTTCTGTAATTGTTTTTCTTACCTGCGTTAGAGGACAGTAATAAGCAGAACTCTGCGTTCTTGGATCCCTGCACAAGTGTCGTGAAACTCTGTGAGAATATGCAACATAAATAATGCTGTCATAAAAATTGTTTGTGGAAGTACAAGTGTAGTTGCAGTTCTCTGAAACTGTTACCAGAATAATTTAAGAATTACATTTTATGCTGCTAATGAAAGTAAATGATATGTTTCATTAATATACATCATAGTGGTATAAATCAGTTCTTTTATCTTGCTCTTGTTGGCATTGTTCATTCCATTAGAAATGAAAAGTCCTAATGAACTCTGTACTTTGATCTCATCCATGCAGCCACAAACAGCACAGTATGATCATCGTTCCGACGAACTCACCAGGCTTTAGGAAAGTGCGCCCTCTATCTGTCTTTGGCAATGTTGGTAGGTGCTGATTTTTGCTATCTTTACCTGCCTCACACCTGAGGATACCAAAGTATCTTTTTGTAGATACATATGTGACCCACTACAACAAAAGGATCCTAAAGTCGCTGAGGGCTGAGCCTAGAAAATCAAGTTTGAAGTTGCATCATCAAAATTGGTCAAAACAATCGGATTTCTGTTTTTGGCATAATTTTGTAGTGTAATGTTTTGTCTATCATCTGCCGAAATTTTGAAGCTAAATGATTAAAGAAAAGGCAAGAAATCTGCATTTTTCTGGGCCATGATTTTTTGACTTCCAACGTAACAGAATGTGTCCGAAGATTTGGATTTAGCGCCGCAGCTAGACTCCGCCCCTAGCAACTAGGGAGTGATCTTATTTGTCAGTGTGTGGCATCCTGATTACTAATTGGTCATGCGTAGACCGTTGGCGCTAAGCTTGAATGAACATCGCAGAGGTTGCTAGGAGCATGCTTTCTATTGTCAAGCGATGAAAACTGTCTCGCCTCCCCCTGATCATGATAGCGTGGGAAGGAAAACTTTGAAGGCGTTTTTCTTGAAACTCTGATTTCCTTAACCACTTGACATGCGCTAATAAAATCATAGATATCTCCACAACCAAGTGCTTTTATGAGTTGTGCTATATATGATATTAAAGTAGAAGAGTAAGGGAATAATGTCATGCCAATTTCAAAAAATTGTCCTACCCCGACTTTCGAACCCTTTTGTTGTAGCGGGTCACACAGTATACATCCATAGTATGTTCATATCTTTAACTGATGAACCCGAGATTAATAGGAAATACATGTATATTACAAGTTAGAGTAATCTCATATTTTAATGCCAATCTCAACTTGAAATGTTTTGTTTTGGGCAATACTGAATGCTATGCCAAACTAAGGATATCGTAGGAAGCAAAATTAAAGAAGCTGGAGCAAAAAATATTGTATGCTGCCAAATGTTTTAGTTTCTGTTAGTCATTAAAGTTCATACCACTATTGATTCTTTGTCCGTGCATCCTTCCCGGCTAAGTATCTTTTCTGCTCACCTACAAATAGCCATTCATCAAAAATATTTCAGAAAATGTAAGCATGTAGTGTTTTACTATTTTGTTATGTTTGGGTTTACAAGCATGGGTTTTCCATTTCTGGTAATAAAAATTTAAGACTTCTTCAATATAATGCTTCCATCCTAATGAGTTGTACCTGACTGTGGCTAAGACTACCAGGTGTGTTAAAGTCTACCGCTGTCCTTTCTTCACTGTTACAGATGCTCCTCATGGACACTTTGAAGTGGAGTTCAAAAATGTGAGAGTTCCTGCATCAAACATGATTCTTGGTAAGACCCATATCACCTGAAAATTTTCATGTTATTTTATCTCTGGTAGTGTACAGTGTATGTCTTGTATAATGGCCGGACAAGGTTTTCAGTCGTAACATTTTGTGATGTGGCATCGCCATTTGTTTGTTGTACTAAAGTGTTGTGTGTCATTAATTCAGGTTAATCCTGGTATATATCGATGTATGCTTATCAAAAGACGTTACATGGATTTACAAACACCATCATGAACAAAATTCTGTCTTTTAACTTGTTCCCTATTAGATGTCATCTTCTTCATCTTGTGATCTTTCAGTCATTACTGCATAAAACTTGCTTTCCTTAGCAATAATGTAAAAATGTAAACTTGTCTGAATTGTCAGTGAGAAGTTTTTTCTTTTCTTGATGCAGGTGAAGGTCGAGGGTTTGAAATCGCTCAGGGCAGACTTGGACCAGGAAGAATCCACCACTGTATGAGGCTCCTTGGATTGGCAGAACGTTCTCTTGAGATGCTGTGTCAACGAGCTGAGCAGAGGGTGGCTTTTGGCAGAAAACTCAACAGAATGGTAAGACACCAGTGTGGAATTCATCCCATGACATTCTAGTTCTATCAATATATTAACCTGTTGAGGACGGACTGATTTTGCTTCAACACGCATTGCCCATAGACCGCTGCCCGAGTATACTCGGGACTCGTCCTCAACGAGTTAAGGGAGTTTATTATTTCATTTTAAGTCTTGATATGATAGCATGTACCAGATACATTTTCTTTTTTATTCTTACTCTCTGTGAATAAGATTCTATGCTTGATTGAAAGTAAGATCTTGTTCATTTACTGTAACAGTATAAAAGAGAACCTCTGTATTAAACTATACTCTCTATGCAAAACAAATTCCTTTCATTCTTATATACCAAATACTCTGGCTGTGAATAGCTTATATATTTTATCCATAGTGGTTAGCATCTGACCATATTTGACTGTCATATCTTTGCTGTAGTGTCAGTAAATATTCAACTGCTGCAAATGCAAGTGAATGTGAGGTAGTATGGTACAAGTAAAGTAAGAATAACATTCAGTTCCAAGCCACAATAGTTTAGCTCTACATGAAATACATGTATGTATTGTCAAGTGAGGATACACATGTTGACTCTCTGGACTCTGGTCATAATGTTTTGTGTGACCAGCAAGTGATCCAGCACCAGGTAGCAGAGAGTCGGATTGAGCTGGACATGGCCAGACTGCTGGTGCTCAAGGCGGCCCACATGCATGACAAGTTTGGCTCCAGGAGAGCCAGGAAGGAGGTGAGGAGAATACTTTCTCTCCCCTGAACCAAGCCCCACCCACCCACAGCATGGCTTCCCTGAGATGTAGAAACCCTAACTGTATCTGACATCTGAACTGGTATCGGTTCTTGACTCTTTGTCTCATAGGATGACAGTCATAGTTTTAATTTAGTTTTATGTAGAAGATTTACTTTCCAAAAGTCACATCTTTCATATTACGTGTGCATAGCTCCATTTTATGAGCCTTAAGTCTTATCTGTCACAAGGCATTTCTGATGATCAGCAGAAAGTGGCGGAAAAATTCAAATCATATTTTGTCCCACACCAGATGACCAATTTTTCTTGAGGTTACAACCAAGCACCTGATAGTAAAGAAATTGCTACTTTCTCTCAGATTTGCAAGCACAAATTCACAGCATTGCGCAGGCTATTGTTATCAAGCAGGGCCTTCTTTTTGACACATGAGTAGGATACTGTGAGCTGATAAAAAAAATATATATATATATTTCACTTAAGTGTGGAAGGGAAACTTGATATTGTTTAATTTGTTGCTAATGGGTCCATAAATACGCAGAATACTTTTCCAGATGCTACACCAAATCCATCTCTTTCTTTACCAGTTATCCCATTCTCATAGTATTCCAACTTAATTCCTTTTTTTTTAAAGACAAATATTCCTCATAATCATGTCACAAGGTCAGTAAATACTAGCGTACTTCATAGAAATGCATTCCTTACCCTCATTCCTCCAGATTGCGATGATCAAGATTGTGGTGCCACGCATGGCTTGTGGTGTCATAGACCGTGCCATCCAGGTTCATGGTGGTGGTGGGGTGAGTAATGACTTCCCCCTGGCTGGGTTCTATGCCTGGGCTCGTTCCCTCAGACTGGCCGATGGTCCTGATGAAGTCCACTTGTCAGTTGTAGCCAGACTGGAGCTGAAGGAGCAGTTTAATAAGTCTATGCTGTAATCACAACTTCCTCATATCTCTACCAAGGATGTGATCTCTGTCGTCTGCTTGGTTCTAATTTGATCAATCTGTCTGCTCCAAACTGTTATGTCTTCCATTGGAACTGTTGTAATCACCTGTTTTCTTCTTTTTGCTTCAACTCTTGTTTTATTTTGACTCTTCTAACTGTAAGAAAGCTTTGCTGTAACAAAGTAAAGACATACCAGGCCAAATGTTTCAAAGGTGCACTTTGAAGATTAATGGCAATGTGTCATCACAGTCATGTTTCAAAGACTTCAATATTGCAATCAAAATAATTTTCACAGTTATCGTGAAACCATATACTTTCACACTAAAAATAAATAAATCAGATCGTAAAGTTGTCATATTAACAAGCAGTCTTCGTTAGATGTGCCAAGAAATGCATATTATTAAACTTTATTGATTTGTATACTTGACCACTTGTTGAAGAAGCTGTAATTGTGCATTTATAGATTCATGTTTTACATTTTTATATCTGCCTGTTGGAAATAATATTTCACCCGCACCACTCAGTACCACTTGGTGCCTCAGATGTAATTCAGTCTTGTTAAAAGAAATATGGTTAGTCTCCAGTTATTGATATGCTGAACAGATATCATATACTTTTATATCATTTTTCAATGTGTTGGAAAGCAGCAACCCAAGTATTTTCATCATCTTCTATGAGTTTTAAGGGAGTTTGCCTCATCAGTGATTATCAGGAATAGATATACACCCGTACCTTTGTCTCACATACTTATGCAACCTGTAAGTACCACTGCCCTAATTCTGTGGACTTAAACTTTCTGATGTGAAACCACAAAGCATATTTTAAGTCAGCTTATTTTTAATTATTGTGAATTCGTGCAAGCTAAGATAGATCTTTGTTAGTCTAATACGCTAATCTTCCATGCTGCATTGAAAGGTGATATTTTTACTTTGCTAGACCTGTGAGATGTGCAAGGTCAGAAAGCTGAAGTCGAGTGATGAAGAATTGAGAATCCAGGCTTAGACTAAAATGAGTTTATCAGCTCATTGCCAGCAGAGAGCATCGTGTTGATTGAATATTTAAACTGCATCAACTCATATCATGTAGATCTCCCAACCATACTGAATTTGGAGGAAAATTCTGAATTTTGACCATTCCCAGCTCTTGTTTCAACGGAAGTTTCCTATTTTTCTAGATAATTTTACTGCACACTCCTATGGGAACAGTGTTACTGCTATTTCTTTCCTACTTTTGAGCCAAATCATCCCTACTTTTTAGTCAGAAAGGTTGGGAGGTCTGCATGTGTACTACAGACAAATCAATGTGAGTGTATGTGATATATTTGTTTATGTAAAGGTGATTGCAGCACATTCTATAACAGTTAGACCAAATATTTACGTAGCATATGACTAAGTCAAGCAGTTATGTTACATTAATCATGCAGCAAGACATTCCAGTTATATCAAATGCCAGTCTGTTAGCTGTGTGTTTAACAACCTACTTCCTATATGGTCGCAGTGCATGATTACTTTCATGGCTTGTTAACTTTCTTTTGTATGTTACGGCTGTTATTCTGTACATCATTGGATATACACATATTGATATAAAATAAAGTGAATATACTTTCAGTAATTAAAATTCCAAGTATATAACTACAGACAAAAAAAAAAAAACTACATATTATCTTTTTTTTTGCCAGTTTGTTTGTGATTGTGTAACAGTAATTGTTGAGTGTGTCTTTTATTATCTAAGATGTATTTACATGTTATTCTGTCTTGTCCGTTGTCTTTTCCTTGTGTCTCTTGTTTAATCCAGGAGGCAACCTAGGCCCTTTATGTCACATTGTTTATTCATATGATATACTGCTCAACTAAAAGATAGATACAGCTTGTGCAAACAAAATATTATAGAGCAGTTCGGACATCAATAGATCAGCTGTGAAAGAAAGGTTGTCAGTTTTTAATCACACATGTTTAAAATCGTTGAATGGTGTAACAGTGTGACATCATAGCCATCCATTGCCATGGAAACTGGTTGTATACAACCACATGTAGCCTTAATAAACACAATGTAGTTGTCAACCATCCTTGACCAAAAGACTGACATTATCACTTTGGTTCTCTATTGTCATTTGTTTGTGATTTCTCATAAGGCATGCATTATTAAAATAAATAAGCATTACTTGTTTGCAGTGGTGCAAATGGGTTACTCCAGACCTGTTGCATACACACTTTTTCAAGTGAATACAAGATCTAAAAGTCAATAGAAATTTGTACAGAAGATGCATGATACTGATACCTTTTATTCAGAATCATTTTTGATCAGTACTATTATTGATTTCATTTGAATAAATTAGAAAATAAATCAATGAACACTTTGAGTTTCATCTATATTCATATGACAAAGTGCTGTGTTTGCCTATCTGTGTGAGATGATGTATATGCCATGTCATTTCGGTTAACTTATTTTCAGAGGTCTGATATTATGATTAAAAGAGGGGGAGAGAAATGCCGCCCATCCTCTCACCACCACCATTTCTAGAACCAAGGCACATTTATTACAGAACAGGTGTTCGTGCACACTGTGTAAGACATTTCTAATCTTTGAAGCTTGTGAATCACATACAAGGAATGCAACAGTCATTTATACGAGTCCTTCCGTTATGACCTGTAAGTGAATCAGGTTCACAATACTCGTCTCTCTTTCCTTCTGCAGTATTAATCACCTTATGATTAACTGTGACTCAAAATTCAATCAGCTTTGCATGAACTTAAAGGGCATGTTGTATGACAAAAAGATGAAAAGACTCAGACTTCACAACAACTGTGATTAAACCAAATTAATCGGTGCAATATTGTTCTATAAAAAAGTGTGCACAATACTGACTGAGTTTCAGTTCTTCGTGTGTACATATTGACTGGAAACATGACGTAAATGAGCAAACTGATTACACAGTGAACGTTAACATTGGGACAGGTTGTTCCTCTTTCTGAGTGTCGTCTGTCGGAGATTCATGTTCCAATAATCATAATTAAAATCAGGAGCCAGATACTTGTGAAGAAATGTGTGTAAGTAGTCATGTCAGGCTCAGAAACAAAGAGGTTGCAAACAAGCGATCAACTGGCCTTTGATTTATGGCGTCATTTTGTTCGCACTACATGGTAGAAACGCGTCATTTTATTTGCTCATCACTTTCATGACGTCAGAAGCGGGGCGCTAGCACAGCCACTCATATCTTCTCATCGAGGATCATTGCACTCTTGGAGCAGTAAAGTTCTTCTCTGTAGGAAGAGGGTCCTGTTTACGACCGTCTGATAGGCAAGGCCGGTGGGGCGGCTTACTCATGTTTGATGTATTCAATAACCAGTCAGTCTGAGATTCCATCGATGAAGGTCTCAAAAGTAGAGTTTTTTAAATGCCAAGTTCTGACACCATAGTGAGTGGCTGGCGTAAATTCAACTCAATACTAGGCCTGAATTTCCCCTTTCGTGCTTCTTGGTACAATGAAATGAAGCTCATCAATTCACACATGAAAAATTCGTTTTTCCTATATACTGTACTTTGACAAGAATATTGAATTGATGATGTGAAAATGAATTTTTTCCCTTTTTAACTTTTCTCTAGATATTTTTCGACTGCATTGACTAAATTGGCTCTTAATTAGAATTTTCTTCCTCTGAATTTGTACAGATCTAATTCGTCTGGCAGCCTCATTTGCAATTTTAGAGTCACATTAAATCAAGTTTATCTACTTACATAATGGTTGTAAAGTTATGTATGAGCCAATACTGTAAATACATTTTGTATAATATATTTTACCTTAGACTTCGCTGTTTGAAGTGGGTGTCATAAATGCTTTGTCTTTTCAACCCAGTGAATCTGATTTGGCGCAGTCTAGTTATGCATAAAGGAAAATAAGCAAATAACGTTTCAAATAGGGGAATTCCTTTCCTTTGTAGCAGTACTGCAGCTGTAGGTACAGTTTGCAGATACATTTGTAGTTATTAATATGCCAATGCAGGTCAAAACGGACCTATCGAAATGAAATCTTGTCTAATAGTCCATTTTCCTTTGCCAGTAGAGAGTATAGGCCTAATGATCACAATAACGTTGCTACATTGACCAAAACCAATGATTTCAGCCGTAACATTCACGTTCTTGCGCGTTGATCTTCCGATCTTTTAATCTCCAACACTCGATAGCTGTGACGTAAGGCTTAAGAGAACACCAGTGACTGACTGATGATCCAATGGCAACATGTATCTGTTAGGGCGTGTTTGTTTGTTTGTTTGTTTATTTGCTTGCTTGCTTGTTTGTTTCCATCCCCTTGTTCTCACGCGCTGTAGTCTTCTCTGTCACGTGTCTGTGAGAACCAGTTTGCCATGGCGATGACAAAGGTACACGCCTTGATGTAGAAAAGGTAAAAGTGATGAAAATGATAAAAACATAAATTATATGTTTGTGTTTGCTGAAACAATGGTTCGTACGGTTGTATTCTGGAAATGTTTGATGTCACTGCTGTATTTCAACGTACTAGTATCGTGCTGATATTAGCGCACTGCACATCGATAGCATGCAGTCCCGACGCGCTATTATTGTGCGCCCGGGTAACTAAAAGGAATCCAGCTATAATCTCATAGACATAATCTGCACATAAGTTTTAACGTGTAATTGTTACGGATATATTCAATGCTATCATTTCACTCATCATTAGTGTTTTTTATGTTTTTGACACAGACTAAAGCCTATTACATTCGTAACTTATCCCCGGCATTAGATGTCAATTGATAGTCCAAACCAGGTCATGGTGTATCGCAGTCGCATGTAATTCTCGTCTTAATGACAATAGTATCACTCATTATTGTATCAAGAAAGGCATAATCTATAATCGCTGCGACAACTATACAACCATTCATTTTATTCAGTGTTCGTTACGGCGATCGACAATTGAAAAATTAGCTTTCTTATAACAATGTTTAGTACCGACTTGAGTTGCAGTGACGAAAGACAAATGATAAAAGTCATTCTAATAACGTGACTCATAAGAACTCATAACACAAGAAGACGATAAAGCCATTTCAGACCACTATTTTCTTACATGTGTTATGGCAGGAGATAATTCATACTAGGATGTTGTAACTTGGCTGATTTCATTATGTCGCTGATCCGTCTAATGATTATCGCGTTAACGTGATAATTTCATAGATAAAATACGATCATAACATCTTGCAAACATATTGAGTACAATAGAATTGCACTTGCTTCGGGGGGAAAATGAGATTTTTATAGACATTTCGACGACGTGTCGATAGATCGATATGCATAGTCTGCGAGTGCTCGTTTTTCCTGAATGGTGACTTCATTTTAATAGATGCTGATGATGATGAAAGTGACGATGATGACGATGCAAACGAGGACCATCGACATGATCGAGGAGGAGGTGATGTACGTGGTGGTGATAATAATGGTGGTGGTGGTAAGATGGTGGTGGTAGTTTGGATGTGATAATTGTAGGCTTCTGCCTGTGCATTAGATTGCGTGTGAGGTCAGATCACTCCCCCGATAGATGCTATTAGGCCACTTGTGACGGGGAGAGATACCATTCAATTTAAGACATGGGTCATAGTCTTGTAGTCAGTCCATTGGGATCGGGAAAGGGGCAAAGCCACAAAAAGTGCCGCCGACCGTGCACCCCGCAAACGGTCGAGAGGATGTGTTAGCGATCAGGCGGGAAACCCTGCGATGAGATTGGACGCAAAGTAGGAAGTCCCGGCTTTCTTTCTCCGCGGGGAAAGTTGAAGAGAACGAGTCAAAAACTGAAAAATGCCTTCTCTCATGTTAAGTGTCGTGGTAAATACCCGTCGCTCTGTCTTGGGTGTATAACTGGACATGACGCCGACGCTGTGAAAGAAGGGATGTGCGGGGCAAGCTCACAAAGGTCTCCAGAGTGAATACTATTAGCTTCAGGCAAACTGTGATGACACGATGATGAAATGATGGGAAAAAGTCACATTAAAAACATCACAAATGAAATTATCCATTTCATATATGCAACGTTATCATACAAAAAAACAACAACAGCTTTTCAAGCAGAATCTTGGGTGTCGTAAAATTCTGTTTTGCCCTATATTTTTGAATTTCCTCCTCTTTGGACAGTCATAGCCTTATTGTATAGTAGGTAGCCTATAAGATTCAAATCGGATATTACAGTGCATTATCATCCCAGATATTTGCTACCTTTGTGATAATTATAATGATGATTTGTTTATGATGACAATATGTGAGTATGCACCTCAGTAACTTTTCACTGGTGACACCATATTGCCAGATGTCGGCCTAACCTGTTTATGGTAATAACGTTTATGTTACCAGCTACCTGTGTTGGCATGTATAGTTCCCAAACTATCCCCACACTTTTTTAATAACATGTGCTCGCATTTATTGTCCATACTAAGCCATTACGGATGACGAGTAATTATAAAGTATCATAATCATCACTTTGTTACTGACGTGCAATCTACCTTACGATTAAAAATCGTTCCTTGATTTGACCTACGGCAACTAATTAAATAGTTTAGATAATCAGCAAGGAATGGAAACGGTGTGATTAAAATTATTTTACGCAAGGTGAAGAACATTATCAATGAGAACCTTTTTTTTTTCGTGATAGTTTAAACTTTGGAGGAATACTGAGGAGTAGAACAAGCAAGTCGATGGTTAAAAAACAAGCAAACCCATAACCTGTACACCTCTACATGTACCATTTCACCTAATCACACCACGCACCATCGATACTCGTAACTTTTCATATGTGTTTGATTATAATTATTATCATAGATAGATTGATAAATTGATTGATAGATAGATAGATAGATAGATGCTTATAGGTAGATAGATAGATAGATAGATAGATAGATAGATAGATAGATAGATAGATAGATAGAATGTAGATATATGTATGTAAGAGAGAAGAATAGACCGATGAGCGGAAGTATCAAGTATCAGAGAGTTTATTCGTCATCACCAGTGCAGTGCAGTGAGAGATGGGGGAGAAAATGGTACCAGTATGACCGGTGACTGGTATTGAGGAATGATTGTACACCAGCCATTTATTATACTGGGCCCTCCTACAGATGAAACGGGATGAGAATAACCGCAGAAATGGAGAACGAAATGGGAATGCGGGACAGAGAGGGAGGGAGGGGGAGGGGGAGTGGTCCGTCTATCCTGCATTTTTTTTTTTCAGCTTATACGGAGAGGAAAAGTTTGACACAAAATATGTCGGAAAAAGGGAAAAGAGAAAAGGATTGAAAGAGAGAAACTTTATAGTTACTATGGAAAAAAAAAAGTGGAAGTATAGATTGACATGGTGTCATGCTGCTTTCGGTAAAGACGAGGGTGTTTCGTTGCCGCTAGGCGCAAGCCGCCCCGAAACGGCCCGGGTGGAGTTGGCGGGATGTGCCGCTGCGATCTGCCAAAGTGAGCCGGCGGCAGGCAACTAACAAGGACAAGGCGAAGGCAGTGACATGGGGTTTGTGATCGATGGAGTACCGTTGGGAAGGTGGCTCGAAACAGTTACCAGTCGGCAAATTGAAGGAGTGGGTTGGTGGAATTACAATCAAGAAGCGTACGTGGGTAAAGGAATGGATTTTCCTCCCCACGTGCAGAACAAAAAAGCAAGGACAAGGCTGAGCGCTGAGACTATTATTCCAAGTTCGGCTGCTCACAAAAGAGAATTAGTCGCTTTGCTATGCGCATTGATATTGAAGTTATGTTTGTCATACTACTCATTCATATTATCATTATCATAAGAAGATAAACAGCGTTTGACCCATCTATATCCCCTCCCCCGTTGTGAGATTCCTTGATTGATTTCAGTCTATTTTTATGTTTTCACCTAGTATCCAAATTCTAGCTTCTATTTCTTGTCAACAACACCAAGGAGCGAATATGAAAAGAAAAAGAAAAAGAATGGAAACAAAAAATGTCCACAATGTCTGATAAAAAAAAAAAGAGAAACCCGCAGCGCTGCTTTCCGCGAACGATTGACTTTAGTATTCAGTGTGGTCCGCCAGAAAGGATGCCAGAAATTGAGTCCTTTAAACCCCCTTGTGTCCAGGCGAATTAACGATACCCACTTAACACACTATTGACGAGCGCTCGTATAATCCTAAATAGGACCAAGATTCGCGCATGATGAGAAGGCATTAGCGAGAAAAATGAATAAGAAAGAAGTTCGTTCGGTTCGTTCCCTGATTGGTCAAGCTGTTGTGTGACGTAGCTCGGCTATACCACCAACCCTTTCACCGGCAAGAAAGGTCTAAACGCATAGCTTGACAAACTTTCGTTCATATGTTTGTTTCTTTTCTCATCTTTGTCCTCCCTGATAATTACTACCAAGGTCCTTTCCAAGTACAAAGTATTGCTACCGAGATGATATTACAAGTTTTAATTGTTCCAAGTGATGAATATGATTACGAAATAGAGTTATCCCATGGACACTGAGAACATTACTGACTAGCGACTGCTTCTAAGAAGAGCTGACCACATTTCCATCTCTCCCCTTTTATTGCCCCCATCGACCAGTTGAAGATCAAGTTCTCGCGACCACCCTGGTGTGTTCAGCAACGCCGTCTCCATATCGTTAAACCTTTAAGGTCCCGCGGATCAGCCAGGCTCAGTGGAATTATCGCAGGTGACAAGATCTGTAAAGTGTCTGTTTTGTCCCTTCGCTCTCAGGGATAAGTGGTACAGCTTTCTGTAATCTGCAATTGGACGTAATGTAGTGGTGACTTTCAACACACTAAATTGAGAATCCGTCTTTGAGAAGATCAAGATTTAGGAATATACCAATGGCTTCACCTCCCTAAGGCACTACTTTTCTTGGACGAATAAGGTCTATCGGAGTACATTCCTTCCTGGTCTGACGAAGATGGTGTTCATGAGGTCATTCGATTGTCATTCCTCGGCTATAAAATCTGAGTGTCTACGCAATTACGGAGCTTTACTTGGATAAACATTTACAAGTATATGAATTTGCCTGACTTCGTCACTTCAAATATACATTTGTGTTAATATATTTCGTGGCATATAAAGGAATTAGCGCTCATTTTCCTGACGAAAACGGAAGAACGGAGAATAATGAATTCTGTAACCACAGCTCTGGTGGTAGTCCTGCATCTGACGTGTACCAGGTTGGTGACGAAATCAGTGTGACACATCTGTTTGCATTAATAATACATGACTTTACATGCATATCAATCTACTCAGCGCAATTCTAATTGATGAAATTGGGGAACGTCTGTAAACAAGGGAACGATAGGTATCAATGTCGCGACATGCACGATATACCATCAATAGACAATAAAAATGTTTGATTTTTTTTTCTTCAAGGGATATTTAGGCCTTCTTGTTTTTGATAATGGAGAGAGAATAATATAACGTGTTTCTTGACTTCTGTCCTGTTACCGCTGAGGGGATATTTTGCTTTTATACAGACTCATATTCACAAAATCGTCCAACGTGGCTTTTCAGTCAGACGAACCAACTTATGGCTGACATCGCGAAGTAATTAGAAAAAGTTTCATATTTTGTGTTAACTTAGCCCAGATAGATTGCACAACTTCCGAGAGTATTTGTTGTCCACATAATGTCTGTAGCTTGTGAATGCAAAGTTGTTGGATATTTTCGGTAATTCTGTTTTGTTTTATTTTGTTTCGACCTTTCCTTCAGAATATGAAGAATTGCATTAAGTGGAATATAGCCAGAGAGTGCTTTATTCATTTTATATTCGATACTCGATTCAATCTGGACAGAACTTGGCTAAAACACACAAGACCCTGATACCCCGCCGTGCTATGCCATGGGCAAAATATGATCGACTTAATCTAGTTTGTGATGGAAAAAATGTTGCCAAAATTTCCGACGGCTGGTTTCAAGCACCATTTTAGACCAGCGGGGGACACCGCCTTTCTACCGGCTCTTTTCTCTACTTCCTCTCGCCTCCTTTCGATTTCTAACATCGTTTACTGGGCGGCTATTATCACACAGGCAAACCTGAAAGTCCCACTGATGGATACGTCTATGACTTACTTTAAATTTTTCTTTTTGTTAATTTCATTTCATTTATTTCGTATACCAAAATTACCCAACGGTATTTACACTGGACGAGATTTTCATTAAAACAACCTTGGGAAGATAGTCATTCTATATGTACTAATAAAAATGTTTTCATGTCTGATAAAACATCAATTCTTCTCTTCCTCGAAAAAAAAAAATGATGGCGTATCAATCGACACCCTTTTCTGATACAATGATATAGCTGCTCTGAGTAAGCTTATGTAATGTAATGATGTGGACCAAATGGCATGATTATCTTTTCTCTATATTACTTAAGTATGTATTTATTGCGGCCATACACAATGCTGTCAACGTGCAGTATTTTCATTTAGATTGAATTTCTCTCTCTCTCTCTCTCTCTCTCACACACACACACACACACACACAATGATATACTCAATATATATATATATATATATATATATATATATATATATATATATATATATATATATATATATATATATATATATCCATAGTGAGAGAGGGGGAGAGAGATAGATAGAAAGGGAGGGAGAGAGTTGAGAAGACCTCATGAGCAAGATCCCTATTTGATGATTCTCAAATTGAAAATTGTATTTTAACGTCACATGCTTATTGATTAGTCAAATGTTGATTGTGTTTCAACGATTTTATCTCACTTTAAGTCTTGAACTCCTCTGATGTCTCCAGGTTGCCGTGGCAACGCACACTCCTATGTACTCCTCCCCCTCCCCTCCCGTTTATACTGGTTTCCTTCCTTGTGCGACTTACTTCAAGATCTGGTGATAAATGTTTAATATCAATGATGTCGGCGTGAGTCTTTTAACCACAAACTGTTACATTTCTGTATGATGTGACGAATCAATTGTCCTTTGCTTTTTCATGAAGTGATAAAATGTCTCAAGCAAAATTCGAAGGCCGGTTGGTCTCTTATCTTTGACTCACTAAATCGCATGTTTGGTCCTCTTTTATTTAAGTCCATACCACCTAATGATCAAAATCCCATTCATAACAATGTTTCTCATTCAAATGCAAATATACCACAACGACAGCAAATACTTTAGTCAACGTTAAAAGACCGTCAAACTTTTACAAGGTATGCGTCAAAATTGTCGAATTTATATAATTTTTAACGCAAATGGATATCTTTGAATGTTCCCTCAAAACTGAGCGAAATAATATCTCATGTCCCATCACGTTCGTTCAGAAAGTCTCCCAGTCGCTTCTGTAGTCATCCTACTGCAGTTCTGAGTAACTCTTTGCATCATAACAGTTACTTTGACAAAATCAGTAAGGATAAAGTTAAGACTGATCGTATTGACAGTTTATTGATTTTTTTTTTTTATAGAGTGGGCTGTCGTTCCAAGTACGAAAAAAAATTGACTGAAAACTAATATTGTTTTTCCAAAGAATGGTAAAAACGTGATACGTATTCAAGATGATTATTTTTGCTTCGAGTTTCTTTTACATTGCGACTGATTGACAAATTGCCCTTCATCGACGTAAATAAGACTTATTAAGAGAAATCTGTCAGTCGGTTGCAACGTAACACTTCCACAACTGGAGAACCTGCTCTGGTAGGTTATTGCCTGAATAAGATCTACAACCGTAATGATCGTTACTCTATTAATTCAGCCGATTTTATTGGTTCAATCAAAATCCACTCTTTGAAATTGTGCTGCCCCTCGTTATAACATTTTAACACCCAATTAATGATATATCACCAATATACTTTTATCATATATATTAACAGTCAATACATGTTATTCACAATTTTTAAGTGACTTTAAAAAAACACACTTGTATATTCTTAGCACCATTCACCGACACAGATATCTTTTTTTTTTTTATTTCTTCACCATTATATTACCCTTTGAGGCGCAATGTAGCTTTCGCAGGCGATATTGAACAACCATTTTTGCAAATGTATTCGGTTGTGTAATGATCTGTAAAGTTAATTCGAAGATGTTTATCTCCTATAATGTAGTCGTGCTACAATGGGAATGATTAAAGGATGATAAAGTCGGTTTCTCTTAGCATCAAGACCGTGTATAGGACTGACAAATTCATGATTAAATCTCGATGCATGTAGCAAGACAGACTGCTCTGTTTGAGATGTTTCCTTTTTTTTTCTCGCCGAGGGCGTTTGATTCACGACGTGTACGAACATGGGTTTAAAGATAAATTTCACAAGATTCAACTCTTCAGGCATGCCATGGCAATGCATATGTACAAGTCATGCCTATAATATCAGTCTCCAGTTATTTACAACTACATTCCCTTGAAACGACAGAGAGAGTGATGTCCAAATTATCCTCCATCCTACATGTCATGTAAACAGCTCTTGTCATTATTTGTTTCTCCTTTTTTCCACCACGAACGAGTCAGAAAGAGAACACCCTGGTAGAAGAAATACTCCTTGATGTCTCTAAGAGATCACCGCTTTCATTGATGATAAAAAGAAAGAGTTAACATCGTTCTTTGAAAAGAAAGTGGTTACTTCTTTAAAAAAGTTAGTTACTTGAGTGAGCTTTATGCAGCGATATAAATTCCACTTACTATTTTCTTTTGTACTGTACCGCGACTCTTTGAAGGCACAACCACACTCCTTTGACACTTGGAGTAACTCAATAAACCGGTTCGATGCACATCTTATGACTTGGGTTCATCTCCGATATGTGTGTGTGTGTGTAGGAGTGGGGGAGAGAATAGCTGGCTCTGTGGTTTCGAGAGGTGGCTTTAATACCGTTAATTTATCTGCAAGAATAGTTGGAATGGTGATGAGGATACAAATTCGCTCCGAGATTTGATTGTTGTGGTACTACCTGGATTATGGTACAGTACACTGCTATCTACTCAGTCCCAACTGTGAGACAAGTTGGTATTTAAATAACTTTCGTCGAATACACTTTGTTCATATACTTGATATTATATATTGTGATTCCAACCGTATTCTCTACAAATCTGCAATAAGAGCAAATATGTCTACTTAATCCATAATCCAATCCTGTCCTAAGATTTGTGTAAATTTACTGTTCTATGAAGTTAGTCTATGGAGGGGTGGAGATTTGACTCAATTACACGTTCATCGAAGTCTACAGAATGACATATCAACAGTAAGACGGGTACTAGATTCAAAACCATGATTGGTTGATTCCTTATCAGATACCCGCTAACTTCAAGAAACTCGGTTTTCAAATTAGATTTCAATTAATTTTCATATTTCTCAAGAAAATATCATGCCAAAAATGCAATAGCACGATACAAAAATTACGCAAAGCACATATTAGGTGAAACCTCCACCTGAAGGTTCAGCTATCTCGATATGAAAATATATATAAAGGACTGTTTAATCAGTATATAAGACTTTATTCTTACAAAGTAGCCTACGAAAAATATAATGTGACCTATACGCAAAAGCAAACTTGTTCAGTCGTATGCCCCAAGATGAAATCAGGTTCAGGGCTGTATACTAGGTCTATAGAACTTTGAATGCCAGATCGCCTGTTTTTTTACCAATGAACAAGACATATTTTATCTCCGTTGCAAGAAACATGTTTTCCTATATTGAGCTCATGAAGGAGGAAAGAATGGGATTCCAAGTCATGGAATCAAAACAACAATAAAATATCATCAGCTTTTAACTAACAATAAACGTTACCCTTTACTAAACGTTAATATTTCATCTAAGCGTTAAAGGGGAAGGCTAGTAACTGATCAGTGGGAATCAGTGGAAATGCTGGGAGATGATTGTTCCAATCCTTATGGGATTCATTCAAGAGTACATTATCATATCTATTGTTGTGTGAAAACTATTTGCTTCAGAATGGTCTCATATTCAAGTAATGTGCAGTTTAATGTTTCCAGGTAAGCGTCCCTGGTCAGTGACGGGGCATTAATCTGCACATTACTTGAATATGAGACTGTTCTGAAGCAAATGATTTTCACACAACAGTAGATATATAATGTACTCTTAAATGAATCCCACAAGGATTGGAACAATCATCCCCCAGCATTCGCACTGATTCCCACTGATCAGGTACTAGCCTTCCCCTTTAAAGGGATGGTACAGTATAGGTGGAGAGGAGAATTGGGCTTTTAACTTTTTGTGAGATACCAAGAAAACACTTATGATATAGTATACAGAGCATACCATTTTAAGAGGAATTCAAAGTTTGCTTGATGAAAATCGAGTGCGGAATGACTGAAACATCCAAAAACAAAGTAAAACAAAGCGATCGTAATAAAGTGTGGGTCTCACACGTTATTAGAATCGATCTTTTTTGGATATCTCAGCCATTTCAAAACCAATTTTCATCAAATAAACGTTGAATTCCTCATAGAATTACATCCTCTTTCATATTTCATACGAGGTTTCTCATTATCTCACCAATAAATGATAGAAACCTGAAATTATGTCTCAACCAAAATTATACAATCCCTTTAATGTTATACAAACTATTGACATGGCTGAAGTGTTCTTTATAGATTTAAATTGACATATGAAACAGGAGAACACAAATACAGCAATTTTGTAAGTTCATTTATCTGTCTTCATTCACTTTTTAAAACTCAACTGAAGAATATAGCAGACCGAATTGTCAATTGCGTATAATATCTTGTACTTCTCACGCAAAATATCCAGTAGATATTTACTGAATCATTATAATCCATCCTCTTCTAACCCGCTGTGTGAAAGGATAGAAGACCTATACCAGATGCAGTCGCTAGTTTCATCGACTACATATTGCGTCAATAGCTGGCATGGAGAAAGCGCTTAGATAATATTTTATGTCCAGCACGTATAGTGTTTAACTTTTAACTGTTTATCTGCCTTGGAGAATTATACCAAAAAAAAAAAAAATCAAGCCATTGTTGAAAACAAAGGTCCACTTAGAAACGAGAGAGAGAAGGGATATCTTCCAAGAGTTTTTTGTTATTGAAACATTTCAATAAACGAAAAAAGAAATCTTTATGGGATGTTAGCACGCATGCAGCGTCCCAATACGCCATCGTCATGATCGTGTTGTGTAGGTATGCAGACGGGCACACATAATCACCAACATTTGTCTACCTCTTTGACATGCCCAATTTGCTTGTCTCTCCTCACCTCAGACAAATAAAACAATTTCCCGGATAAATCTCAGGAATGTGATAGTAAGGATATCACTCAGATAAGCCTCCATTTTCCCTTTTCCCTCTTAATATTGTAAAATCTGTACTTTTCTTTGTTTTGCGAACAGAGATGGAAATATGTGTGGGCATATGGCTTTGATATATGTAGCTGATTCCCTCTTTTTCCGTCCTCAGCCGTCTTTCTTGGCGGCGTAAGCTAATCACTGTGTTGACGTGCTGCTAATCGCACGATGTTTCGTGGGAAGTGCAATTGTCGGACTTGTTTTGACCGAGAGGCAAACAGCCGCAATGACCCACCACGGGGTCGCTTGACTTCAATCTCCTTCAAGACTACTCGATCATCATCTAGGCTGACGTCAAAAGGTAGATTGATGCAAATCAGAACATGAAACTCAGCGTGGTCAAAGTATTGCATTGTTACATCATCCAAGTAATCAAAACTAACAATTGAGGGTAGGTACCTCTTTTCGTTTTATATTCTATTGTTCGTTGTGTAGCTTTAAATCTATCGCGGCAAATAAATGACTTAAAATGTTTGAATAAGGAGTCACTCCAAATGGGTACAACAACTTCACTTCACTGAAGAGGATCTCATCTCTCCAAAGAATTTAGCAACAATTTCTATCTGTGGTCCTGTAGATGGAATTGGTGATGTGTTGGTGTTTGCGGGGGAAACGATGCACCACAGTGGTAGAGGTGGTGGTGATGGTGATGGAGATGTTGATGTTGATGATGAGGTTGATGTTGATGTTGATGGTGACGTGATGGAGATGGCGATGGCGATGGTGATGGCGATGGCGATGGCGATGGCGATGGCGATGGCGATGGCGATGGCGATGGTGATGGTGATGGTGATGGTGATAGTGATGGTGATGGTGATGGTAATGGTGATGGTGATGGAGATGGAGATGTTGATGGGGATGTTGATGGTGATGAAGATGTTTGTGGACGTAATGGTGGTAATGGTGTTGATGACTGTGATGTTGATAATAGTAGTGATAGTGGCGGGCACGGTGGTGATAATGGTGCCGGTAATGGAGATGTTGATGGAGATGGTAATGGTGGTGGTGACATTGGTGGCGGTGATAGTGATGGTGATTGTGACAGACATGGTGGTAGTGATGCTTGTGGTTTTAGTGATTGTGATAGTGATAGTTATAACAGTTATGATGATGTTGATGATGGTATCGGTGACGTTTGTGATAATACTAGTTGAGGTGATGTTGTCTTTGTCATAATGATGTTGTCATCTGCTTCTTCAAGAAAATACAGGAATATTCAAGCTTACACCAACATAAACAACATGCACAGATCTTAGCTATTCACATTCAACACTATGTAATAACGTAGGCCTACACCAATCAAAAAAATATCTACGTCAGAATATTACGCATTTATTTTCATTTACATATCACAGATTTGTTGGTTTGTTCGCATATTTGGACTTTTAGAATGAGACTATTAAGCACCTGGTGGATCTCTATGTGTTTTTTTTTTTTTTCACTTATTTACACTTACCCGAATGTGCGATACTTTTGTAGAGTTCTTCTGTCAGTATCAACAATATTAAAGGATATAGGTAGAAATTCTTCAAGTTAGTGGCAGCTCTATTGACAGTATCTCGGATAGAATATTTGAATTCTGATTATCATTGTTAGATGAAACATGCTTGCACCAGCAATTGTGGAATAGTTGGAAAAGAAAACCACGAACACTACTGATTTCGATAGTAGAAACGGTAACCGAATCAATATGTAAGGTATACGTTTCGACAGGCCATTCGTGGGTAGTTTTTCTCGACTCCGTTCAGTCACCAGAGGAATGCAGATGATATCGTGTGCCGATAGCATCGCCTGTGATGAAAGTATGGTTCCGGAAAGTAGGCTTGAATATCAGACGGGAATTCTAAGGGGTATATGATGCATTCATCTGTGGGTTTGCCGAGACAATTGTCGGAATAACGTTACATTATGTGCTTACGATTGCACTCAGGTAATCACTTTGATCTTTTTTTTTTCTCATCCTTATCTGAGTGACCATTGTTGGATAAGTCCTGAGTAGTTAAGATATGACATCTGGGTCATGTAACATAACAGCTGAGATCAAACAAAAGTTAAAAAATCAAACAAAAGTCTCTAAATACTTATTAATCATGGCGAGCTGTTATGTTAGATTTTTCAACTTACATTTAATCGCATCTCTTTGTGCAACAGTGCCTTGATCTCATATGACTAGGAGACTGAATACGACGGATATATTTATTTTTCCCCTCACTTACATCCTTTTTCTTTTCTTTCTTGTGTGTGCGTGTGTATGTGTGTGTGTGTGTGTGTTTGCGTTTTCCTTTGCTACGTTAATGTGTTGAATGGCTCTGGAGAAATAGTCAAGATTGCTTTAGTTGAATTTCATTAATGTTTAATTTCCACAGATATCTATACCAGATTTATTGAATCAGCTTTCAGAAGGTTTTGATGAGTTGGGCAAACTTTGAGAAAACCTTTGATATGTGGAATTTTCTCGACACACCTCTTATATCTAAAGAATTGGAATAGTGATAAACAGTGTGTGTTTCAAATGGTGCGCTTGAATACACTGAGCACTAAACATTATGGAAAACTGTATAAATCTGTTATCATTGTGATTACTTTGAATTGTATCAAAGACGTCTGAGCTTTCGATCCTAGCAGAATCTTCGTCAGAGACAAAATGACAACCACAGAAATCAAACATACACTTATATGGACCATAAACACACCGCAACACAATACACCAATCGCCAATTGTACCTTTGAGCCAATACTAATGTCGTCATTAGAATGTACCTATCCTAAGATTGAGTAACGAAAACTACAATGTATTGATCTGCATTTGTCATATTATAGGCTTAAGTGATTTTGACAGGGTTCCAGATTTCTACATCTTAGTAAGGGCATGCATTTGTAGTTATTAAAGGATTGAAAATACACTGTACATGGTTTAATCTTTGTCATCAAGCACCTATATGTTTTTTGCTTGACTCGCTGTATATTCTCTCATGACTTAAAATGACCTCATCTCAATGTCTAGTAAACAATCTTCGATTTATGCATAATAACATGTCGCTCAACATTATACGGGGACTGCCCGTTTGTGCCTGCTCAGATATAAACTTCGTTATCAATCAAAATAGTTACCTAGTTACCAACAAAGTTGATGCCTGCTTAGTTAGAACTAATCCATTGAGCATTCGCTAAGGCATTCGTTCTCATCACCACCTTTTTACAAACACTTTAATACTTTCAAGTATAACATGTTCAAATTGTTATGCATTTCGTACTTTTTTTTATTCGCTATCATCATTTGTTATTGACAGCCGAACTAAGGATGATTTTTAAGCGTTTGATTAAAAACTTCTGACATCCATCTAAAAACGTGTTGGTTTTATTTCCTCAGTCTCATCCTTCCATTCTAAGTCTTGTTGATGTATCGAAAGTTTTGGTTTCATGTTTGCTGGTAGCGGTCTCTTGCAAGGCAAACTTTAAATACACTACGACTTATTTCGGATTGGAACTTAGGCACGATATCCCTTGAAATCAAGCATTTTAGGCTGATTGTTTTTCTATTTTTATTTGTTTGTTTTTAGGTTAATGAATAAATCATTGACTGATGATGACTTTTACAGCTTACTACATCAACTCTAATCTGATGTAGTTTGTTATAACAATGAATAATGAAAAATACATCAAAATTGCTGCCAAACTTTGCAGACACAAATAACAGTTACTATAGAACACGAAAAGACAATAACTGTGTTATAAAACAATGATACAACAGAAACGTGCCAATACAAACAATAACACTACAGTTGCACATAATCATACTACGAAATCTTTGCAATCTTTCAAAATTTGCATGACTTAAACATTCAAGCATGACTGCACTGAGTGGAGTTATCCGTCTCTAAATACCCAAAATATACTATATATCCTTGACATGAAAATGCATTATCATGATCAAATTGTCTGTTTTAAATAAAAAGATAAATAAATCTTTACATTACGACCCACACACACACACACAGTACTCATACATATATTTGTGCCTTCGTCATTTTTTTTCTCGTCTGTCTTTCTTCAGATCAGTCAGCATCAGTTCCAATGAGATTTCCTCATTCTCGGAACCAAACTTCGACGACCACAGAAACTCGATCACGCTCTGCCGAACCTTCCCCGGTATGAACCGTAAACAGCTGCAACTATGCCGGCGGAAACCCGACGTCACCGCCGCGGCCATCCAGGGGATCGACATGGCCGTGCATGAGTGTCAGCACCAGATGAAGAATCGTCGATGGAATTGCTCTAGCCTAGAGACACGCCATGGCAACCCCTTCGCTCATGCTCTCATGTCCAGAGGTGAGAGAATTTCTGATATGCCCACATCTCTTTATTTCAATTGGTGTGAATAAACTACAAACAAACCACAAAGAATTATACACCTGTACTTGCAAACCAACAGTGGAATCGATATTAGCCTAATAGTAGAATTAAAAAAAGAAAAAAAAACACCCTACAACCACAAAGTTTAAACACATATATTTTCATTTTTCTAATGATGTGGCGGAACATCAAAGTGATAATAGAATGTTGGTTGTCAGGTGTGAAAGTAAGTAATGGAAACTTGAATAAAAACTAAACATAAAACAACTCACTCTGCTTAGCAAATACTATCCTTCATGCTATATTTGAAACACCACATTTACGTCACTCCAAGCATTACCTGTCTACTTACATCAGATAAATATATATTACATTAATCTCTCTTGGTCCAGTGGTAGTAGCCATGTCACTGGAAGCTGTTCGCATGACCTCAGTTGACGTTTCAATGACCAGAGGGTATGGGAGTAGTCAAGAATTTGGCTGGTGCCACTTTTGGACCGATCACGGAACTTACTAGTGTTGCCTAGCAGCAAACCGTGGAAAGGTCAATTGACTTTCACAAAATATTTGAATGATTACGAATTCTTGAGTGTCACCCATAAAGCAAAATATTTGTTGACAGAAATTCGGGGTAAATGAAACTGCCCGAAAGACACCTTTCTCTTAAGATTTTTGTCCTAAGAGGAATAAAATCTTTCGAATACCATGCCCATCTGTGTGCAAATCATGCCAGACTTGATAAAGATTTGACACAGAAATTCAGTTAATTTCATGCAATCTAAGCTGTGACAGAACTTTAAAAAAATCAGTCCACTTTTTCCTACTGAATCGTAGAGTCTGGAAATCCTGATTTATTGGCTTATATACCCAGACCTCTTTCTGACACATCCTGACTGTGATCTATCATCTGTGATAATTCATGATTGTGTAATGAATGATGCCAAAAAATCTTTTCCTTTTTTTTTTTTTTTTTTTTGCTAAACAAATCAAAACAGTGTATGATTGCAGAGAATCACCCTTTATTCGGTCGATATCATGTGCCTCTCCTGGAAAAAAAAAAATAGACTGAAAGCCTAAGAAGAAAGCTTTAATAACGATATTCTTGTAAAAGGCTGATAAAACTGAAAGTAAAAAGCACACTTCTCGCAAAAGACCAGTTAAAACAAGAAGCCAAATGCATTCTGAATTCTAACTTTCCAATTACTGAAACCTTCACTGAGTTTTTAGTACACTTTTGAAAAACAAACATTTCAAAATGAAAGTGCTCAAAATCCAAGTGGCACAGAGTAGGATGTATACGTTGGTAAACGAGCAATAAGATTTGAAACTAAAACTGAAACAATCATAAGCCAAATAATTTTTCAAAATTCAGAGATTGGTCAAGATGAAAATACCTATCATATCGTCTAATTCCTAATGTCTTATTTAGTTTATTTTTACCATGTCTACTGCGTAGTGTTTGTTTCATCTCTATATAAGATAAAACTCAATCAATGTATGCATAATTAGCTCTCGTGAATTAGAATCTTGTAATGCAAATATTTTTGAAATATGATAACATTTCATTAATACAATATTGAAAAGTCTAATTACTAAGGATAAGCACAAACGTGTAACACATTTGTGTAAACCCGAGAGTATAAAGGACTAAACTGTAAGAAATCCTTAAGTGGTAAACCATAGCCATACGATCGTTTAAAGCCTCGTCTATTGTCCTTCGTTCTTTTATCAAAATCTAGTCCTGACATGAAAAACCGAACACACGATATTCTCTTTCATGAAAAACACCTGGACTGCACGAAAAAGAAACCTCGAAATAATCTGAATTTCATCAAAATCTTTGACAGGTCCTCCGACTTGTAACAGTATTTAATTTCATTACTCCACTCAACTAGGGCGCCTCCTACGAGGCTTGGATTGATGACAACCAGTGGATTAATACATGTCACTAAGCACCGGTAACCATAGTTACAGGACCAGTATCAAAGTACTGTAGGCCTACTGTGTTTTTTTTTTCCTCTCGTCATTCTCTCTTTTAGATCTTTTGCCATGTCCTTCATCTGCTGTCCTGAGCTTCTTCTTCTTCTTAATTTCTTTCTCTTTCTGGTTCTTTTTCGTGTTCTCCCAATGCTTTATTTCTCCTTATGATATATTTCATTTCTACCACTACAAGAGCAACTTCTATGGAATCACTGAGTATATTCATAAATTATCTATCTCATCAGTCTTGCATTGTTACTTCCTTTATATCTGCAATAAGAACAACTTGATACTCACAGTGCTTTTAAGTGTTTTGATCAACTTTAAGCTGCTTTTACGAAGGTCTCAATCCAATACAAAGTAACTGGATGACTGATGAGTAAGGGTTTGTAAGAATAGGGCCAATGACATACGAAGAGATATGTGGGCCTACAAACGGACAGAAAGATAATTAATTATCCAGATGAATACTAATTGTGTAGACATGATAAATACAAAAACCACTGTTACCAGCACATTGATCCCTCGATTCCCTCCCCCCCCCCCTCTCTCTCTCTCTCAGTTAGTGTACAATCTTAATGACCTATGAAGTATATAAGTCTCTAAACAAGAAGGTGGATGGGTAGAAAGGTTTATACATCAGTGTACACAGAGTTCATTGATTTACCTTTGACATCCCAAGATTAAACTTTATTACCTAATTTCTCAGCCTAATCATCAGTGAAACTTGTTCTTGTCAATTTCAAGATTGCTGTTGAAGGTGATTAGCATAAAAGACAACTCTGTCAGTTTACCACTTTCCGTCCCCATATTTTTTTTTCGATCTTTCTCATATCTCCCATCTCTCCATCTATCCATCTCTCATCTATCTATCTCTCTTACCCACACCCACACACTTTCCCTTGTTCATTTGATGTCTGTCCAGTAACCGTGTAACTCTCGACACCCTACCGTGTCACCCGTTGGTGTTGTCATCCTTTCAAACACGGTGGTCTTCAATCTTTATACACAACACTCAATAATCGGAGCGAGGAGGCGCTTAGCTGGCGGTGGCGAAATGACTTTGACTCGAGCCGACGGCACTGCGGCGCTGTGTGAATGTTTCAAATCGGTGAAATCATATCGCAATATATCTACAAATATTTGTTTACGATCCTCTTCGCTTCACGCCAGTAAGGAAACGCGCCAAGCGCCTATCAATGTCAGAAACTTCCATCTTGAAATTGAATTACGGCACAAACTATAACAAGGCTGCTTGGATGATTCCATCCTGGTTCTAGAGCGTCTCGTTTTGAGCTTCCTGTACCTATCCCTTTCTATTGACATGTTTTGATGGAATGAAATTATAGGGTACAATATGAAGATAAGCCAAGAGACCACCTAGGATGATTGTCAAGCTTGGATTTAATTTCATTTTTTTTTTCAATGTATCTCAATAAATTTGAAAGTTTAGCTTGGGACGAAATTTTACACCAAGATCTGATAAATCATCAACTTATTAATGTTTACGACGGCGAGTATTTGCACGTAATATAAACGATATACACTGATGCTATCTCTTAGGAAGAGCATTGCTTGAAGTATATATCGTTAGTATGATGATAGAAATTCTCCTTTTTTTTTCTCTCTTCAATATTTTTTCACTTTCATAATTATAGAAGCATATCCTTGCAGCCTATTCTCTCACTACAGAGTACAATCATTTCATTTCATTTCATTTGCATTAACAATCTATGATATCAAGTATGAGGGGCGGAATCATGAGAAGCATACACACAAAATAGACTGATTGAAAGTGATCCCTAGACAAATACTAAAATTCGAATGTAAACACATGTAATGCCTTATAATCCTGTTGTAATTAGGTTGAAACAAGCCAAAAATATCATACAATACAAGAAACACACACAATAAAATTAGTTTATATATAAAGACAAATAAGAGAAAAGGAAAAACTATATTGGGTTTTTCATCAAGTTGTAACTTGATTATACGTCATGATAAAAATAAAGGACGCCGACTAATCTTCTAAGATGGATGGCGCATGCATGAATGAACAAATTGCACTTATTATTTGAATGACCTCTAGCATAAATTGAATGTATGCATCCTCGATATTAGTAGTGCTAATGATGATTATAAATGGTATCATATAACACATCGTACCTTTACCAAAGTCCCAATGCATTTGATTAAAGACAATAGAATAGAGAGTGGACTTTAGTGAATAAATCCCGTATATTACACGCGCAATCATAGACAAGATGAGAGCGAGCGCAGTTGGGGAACACCATAGTAACAGGCACACGAAAAAGACAAAAGGAATCAGAATAGTATAGATATTTGTAAGAACAAAGAAAAAAGTCATGAGAGAGAGAAACAGAGACAGATTGGTAGACTGAAAACGACAAAATGGGAAAGAGATTGACAGAGAGCGATAACAGAAAGTTCGAATGTTGGATATCCCAAACTGATGATTCTTCATGAACGACGCAAAATTATCCATCTAGTATCAAAATCACTTAATGTAATAGATGAGAGGAATGATCCTTGAAGCTAAATACAAACTAAAGATAGCATGCAGAGCACTCCCGTTATAACGAAGTCCTCGGGATCGCGTTTTTCTGTCGTTATATTGTAATTTTGTTATAGCCGAACGGTCAAGTGTATAAAGATATATTGTATAAAGATAATGTTGATGATATTGCGACCTGAATTTTTACGTCGTTGTAACGAGAATTCCGTTGTTACCGTGTTCATCATAAGGGGAGTGCACTGTGCTTTGCTGTTCACAGGATGAAGAGAATGGTGGAAGTAAAGTCTAAATCTTAATTGCTGTCAGCCATCACTGAGTAGCCGAAGCATATCGAATCTTTACTTCCGATCGATCTCTTTTGAGCTTTCTTAATTCTTCTAATCGTTTCTTTACTTCAGTTTACATCTCCGTTACTATATGGAAGTAAGAATAGATGTCAATTTTTAACATGCCTGTAACCAATGTGTCGACATGCTGCGAGTCAAGATTAAATCACGATTAATACCTGAGCATTATGGGTCAACATGGTTCACCCTTCAGTTAGAATGTACCTTTAACTCACTGAGCGAGATTGATACGTCAGTACCTTCCCTGCATGTGGGTCGAGTCATATTGTGGCCAAGTATTGCCCTGTTGACTCGGTTCACTTGTCATTTTGGTACCATCATCACAAGACTTGATACTAATAGTGCAAGGCTGCAGCCCAACGCACCCCGCTACTCGGCGGCCCCTTTTCGCTCCAATTTCGGATCAGCGGCAGGTCACGTTTCTTCATCCTGAGCGGTAATTGTCACAAATTACACCAGCCTTTACTCCCCCTCAATCTCTCGCGCCATCCCCTTGTACCGACATTTACCAGAGAATGCCACTTAGTCATATTCAGGTGTATGTGATAAAAGAAAGAGAGCGAGGAAAACATACTTTAGACATCAACCATCACTTTTAACGTAATTCATTTTGAAAGCTTAATATTCTTCTAATAGGTGGAGAGGTTTAGGTCTCATTATGGGAATCAAGATTGCAGAGTTCTGTGTAAACTGTCATCACATAGCTTGTCGAGACGTGCGCACTCTAGAGGGAGGCTAATGCTGGCTCTCTATACATTTCGTTTCATTTCTCCCGCTCACTATTATTCCCGTTTCTCCAAATACCAATGCCTCTAACCATATTCTAATCATTACAAGCGTCACTATGATTAGATTTTAAAAGCGATCCATTAAATTTCATGAGTTCTGGAACTCTTCAGTTTTTGTCATCTTTCAAATCTTACATTAGGGTAGAGACCTCTTCAACACCTTTACTTCACACTTCATTTCTTTTTGCTTCTTGTGTTTTTAAACACTATTTGTCATTGTCAATTCATTACAATGTTTGAGATATAGCATATATCTACTGATCTACAACTCCATTTATCTTGCCACAATGACAGAAGTATATTAGCGTAAGTTCTAGATATACAATATTTCTCTTTTTTTTTTAAAGCTGGAGATGTTTGAACAAAATTGAGAAGAAACGATATAAAGCAAATACAACATCAAGTTGACATTGAAATAAGTATATTCATCTTCACCGACGTGTAATCTAATGAGTCTTG
>CM067080.1:29037267-29047267 GCA_033980235.1 Diadema setosum | reverse complement strand
GGCAATGATCGACACTGTAGTTTTATAAAGTTTATATCTGATGTAACGAATTGTCCTACAAAACTAATCCAAGTATATTGCGTCTTCGTCTTATGCAATGTTTCTTTCCAAACTTCTCTATGCTGGATAAACTTTGACGCACAAAATATGCGCACATCAGATTTCCTTTGGAAGCGGGAAAAGTTTTGTTACAAGCAATAAACTCAAGTTATAGTACACATATTTCCGGACTGAAAAAAAAAAAGATACGTTCATGGTGTTGTTGCTGTTGTTGTTGTTGTTGTTGTTGTTGTTGTTGTTGTTGTTGTTGAGGTTTATGTTAGGGTTAGTGTGTGTGTGTGTGTGTGTGTGTGTGTGTGTGTGTGTTTGTGTGTGTGCATTTAAATGGATGAGGGCAAGGAAGGAAAAGACTTGGCTAACTAAGGACTGGGACTGGGTATACATTAAGCATTTCCGTCTTACGGGAAAACAAATATTTCACTTCATGAAATGCACCTGATGAAAACCTAAACCTTGGTGATGGTTAAAGAGAGATTATAGTTTCTTGGAACTCCTCCGTGTCGCTTTTGTTTGTCTCATCTAATGAGTAATTTTCTTTCGATATCCTGATAACAAGTTAGAAATTACTCTATGTAAACAGCCATGGTTATTCCTTCACCTGTTCACGAGCGACCTGACGGTCGTATCATTGCGGGCGGATACCTCCTCGACTGGTATCGCGGCCGTGACGGCTGTTCCATTTACAACGAAGAGACGAGCACAATCGTAAAATGTCATACCACGGCTAACATGCCGTAACTTTAGTCTTTGGTTAACATGCTTTGTTCTGATGAAATATAGTTTATGTTTCTTGGAATCCACTGATTCAATGTTTCCCGGAGAAGATGAATGAACTTCATCATTAATTTACATAACTTTCGACAAAACTGTTTTTTGGGGGGCCATTTCATCGACAATATCTCATTGTATTTTGAGCCAAATACTCATACAGCATGCTATATTTTTACGTTAAAAATGCACTTTTACATTTGGAAAAAATCTTAATTGCATTATGAGGATAATGATAATGATAATGTATGTTTAATGTACCACTTACTTTTTATCATTTCTCCCTCTCGACTCTAAAATTTCTGCATTTTGTACTGACGTTTTCTAGGGATTTTTTTTTTATTCAGATCAAATAAAATAATCTACAGTATATATTAAACATTTCAATAGGGTTTTCCATAAACTTTTCATGAGTTAAGATAAAAAGAAATTAGATTAGAGTGAGATTAAAATTTTATTCAAGGCGATGCTGTACATCATAATGTCGCATAGAACACTATGACCGTGTATTTCAATTAGTTATTTCAAGTATTTTGAGTCAGGAAAGTGGCAGCGTTATCGTCTTATCGGACAGAAAATGACAATAAAAGGTATGTCCAAGTTGTTTGAAATTTTATATTTTGCTTCCATTTCCACATGTCACATCCAATAACTCATATGAATCAAGTACTGGTAAATACGTCTTTGATAAATGATAAGTGAAGCTTAAACCACAAAATAAAGTATCAGGCAGACCATGTAGTTTCCGTTTAGAGTGTCATTGGTCCTGGTGAAAAGGACTCGAAGAAAATGTAACGAAATTTAACTTGAATATTCTTCACCGTTCTTCTGGAATGATCTGAAGCAATCTTTTTTTTTTTATTATTATTATTGTTGCGTTTGTGGTGTTCTTGTTGGTACTTCGGTATGTCTTAGCTCATGTACCTGTCTTGTATCCTGTTTGTTTGTTAGTCTTGTCTCTGCTGGATTTATACATTTTATTTAGTTTTATTAACCCACACACAATATTTATGAATATAACTATGTTTGATTTAATTTGGTCAAATGATCAAGCAATTGTACTGGATTTCTTTCTTTCTTGTATGATATGTATATTGTAACTGATGGAACCCACAATCTACAAGCTTCTTGTTTTTGTGGGTTACCTCCCCCCCCCCCCCCCCATCTCCATTTATTTGATTTATAACCCAAAGGTCTCACTTCTCAAATCCCCATCAAATCATCCTGCTTTTATATTGCTTTTGTTGATATTTCTTTACTTTCATTCACATTGTGCGTATGTTGACATGTAGAAAAAAAAATTGAACTTGAACAAGTGTACTAAATGAAGGAAAAATCAAGGTGTTGTTACAATTACATTAAAAATGAAATGAGGCAAAACGGACGAAAAAGCTGAAGATCGTCTTTTGAAGGTCTATTAACCAAACGATATGAGGATTAGGATAAATGACGAAAGAGACTAAGAGAGAGATTCACTCCTGTGATAGAACAAGATCTGATGATGAACTTTCAGACTGGGTTTTTATTCAAATCGAGATGTACTGAAAATAACAAGTGTCATAGTTAATAGGACCCGAGTGTTTTGGGTTTTTTTTTTTCTTTAGGCGACAATGGGATGCTGCTATAGTGTTCAAATGGTCAAAAGTATACCTGTTTAGCTTTTACTTTACATTTTAAATAAACTAAGGAGTCTATTGAACTTTCAAGAAATTTATAGACTGGCCACATCAAAAAGACGCCGAACTTGATTAAAGCAAGACTCAAATGAACCACAGTAACTTTAGTACAGGCCAGCCCGTTACAGTTAGCTCTTGAGAGTATTCCCCGAAAAACCTTCCTCTTCGAGAACCTTACACTGAAATATAACAAAAGAGAAAACAGAGAGACAGATAGATATAAAGGATCAAGGCAACAACAAAAAAAAGAAAAAAAGAGAGAGATAGGAGGGGCTTGCAGGATGCAGAAAGTGTCAAAGGATTTGACATAATTATATTCATCTATACTGCTGTAAGTACTAGTGAAAAGATAAAGACCGACATACAGTGTGAAATAGGTGAAGACTGATGGATAAATTAAGATGGTTACAGCGGTAGAGTGTGATAGAGGAGGAAAGATTTTTCTTTTTCCTCTTCTGTTCTGCAGTTTGTCGACCCCTGAAAACCAACTTCTGATGAAAAGGAGTTGAAGGATAACGAATTTAAGTCATGCATTAATGAACGAGACGTTTACGATGGGAGAGCACTTTACGATTGTTTGAAGTCAGAAATCGAGTTTGCGTGTGGAAATTCTGCGAACATTGGTCTTCAACCATGCGTCTTTTCTTCAATTTTATCGCATCTAATTGCAGACATAAAATAGCCCAGTTTCAACCTATTTACGAAAGATCCGCTCAGTATAATGCCAAAGCTAAATTGTAATTTGTTTAATCCTTTGTGCCATTAGATGTATGCTTAAGAAAAAAAAATGTATAAGGTATTATTTGTCATATATATATATATATATATATATATATAATTTTGTACAACAAACGACTCATTTGTATTTCCGATTAGACAATGCAGAAAGCCTATTACTACTTGCTTTCATGGACAATTTCATTTCGCATAGAAATGTATATATATATATATATATATATTCAATTTAAAGTTTGTGATATTGCCAGCATAGAGAATAGCTGAGAATCAGAATAATTAAAACCCTAAATAAACAAACAGAAACGAGAAATGCATGTATAGAAGGTATAAAAAAGCGGTAACAATATAATTACAATTCTTCCAATGGGTGTTACAAATTCTTATGCAGAATTCCACCTACAGTTTCCATCAAAACTTCAAATAAGTCAAGTCTTCTTTCGTACTTTTGATTCAAAGCAGGACTAAAGGAGACAGCCTTTGCCCATTCGCTGGTGTCCGCTGGAGTGCTGTACCAAGTCACACGTTCTTGCAGCGCCGGCAAACTTCCCTACTGTGGATGTGATCCTCGATTCGTAGGGAGCGGCGAAGGATTCGAATGGGGCGGATGCAGTCATGACATCGAATTTGGAGAGAACTTTGCCATTGACTTCTTGGATAGCCGTGAGAAATCCGGGCGGGATGCACAAGCAAGGATGAACCTTCACAACAAACGGGCTGGGAGACTGGTAAGCATACATCATGTGGGAGTGTGTGTGTGTGTGTGTGTGTGTGTGTGTGTGTGTGTGTGTGTGTGTATCTTTTTGAGAAGTCAGCCACAGTCTGGCAAGGGCTGTAAACCAGATCTTCAAAAAGAAGAAAAAACAATAAAACAAGCCTTAAAACTTAGCATGCAAAGAAGACTGTAAAGCGACATATTTTTCAACTAAGTTGCATCCAGTGATTTAGCAGAGCAAAAATACAAGGAAATAAGTGCAGACTCGTTCTCGATGGTTGAAAAGTAATAAGTACAAATCTGAAAGAAAAGGCAACGAACTAAGTGACAATGGAAGACAAAAATATAGGAGGGAGATTACCATACTTGTACCTAAGTAAAAATTAATACAAAATAACAACCAACCCGAGTGGCAATGAACGCTCTTGTTTCTGTGCCGAGTAGTATAGCATGACTAAGATAGCTTTTCCTTGCAGCATTCAGCGTATGATCACGAATGTATAATGTGTCAATTAATCTACATTCTCCGCCGTACGATTATTGCTATAATTTCTCTAAACACCTCCGGGCAAGTAATGGTCAAGCCCTGTTGTATGGCGCTACGCAGTCTGTGGACAGACCACTTTTCCCAGCAGGGGGTAGAAATATTCGATTTCACCCCACTTGCCTTCCAAAAGTCACGATGGACGAGAATAGTTCTAAGTTTTGCTGTCATACTTTTTCCTAAATAACTCTGAAAGGCGGATGTGAGCTGGAATCACTTGGGGAAATCGGTGTGTACGTATCATGACATACTCATGTTTAATGTCAAGGTATGTAACAATAGGTAGGACCAAGTTGTAAACCATGCAAAAAGTGAACGTTAATGATTTGAAGCATCTGGTCCTCTCCGTTTTCTTCAACCTCTCCCATTCTCTCTCATTCTTTCTTTCTCTTTCTCTCATATCCTCTCTCATTTCCGTCGTTTATATGATATCAAGACATCCACGAACACTTTACATAATAATATTTATTACACCTAGTCAAAGAAAAAGTTTTGTCTTGAGAATAAAAAGTGTCTTACTTTGTTTAAAAAAGTAATTTCTCTTTTAAAGGAAATATTAACTTTGTCAAATCAAGATATGTATTACACGAACACATGATAATGATTAGTCCTACAGTTAAAATAAAAGGATACGAAAAGAAGAGAAATATATTTGCATATAAGAGAGAAAATTATCTCGAGTCAACGAATTGCTGGAATTCAAATGAAAAGTACTAACAATAAATAGATAAAGATAACAATTTCAGTTAAACACACACACATGTGGCCCTACATGGATGTACGCATGCGTGTCATGTCGTTTCGTATATGAACGTCAGGGAGATGGATGCTACCAGATGGGCAGTTTTATTTCATTTGGATGAGAGACCAGAAAAATCATTTTGGTTTACAATCTACTTTTTTTCACTCCCAACCATCTATGTCAATGGGACCGGTTAGGCTTTTAAATACGGTCAGGGCTTCGCTACTCTGAGGATATGAAATCGTTTGAACAGAAGACTGGTTAAAAGCGCCGCCACTAAAGGACCATGATCGCGTTATCTCTGCATGGAGCCCAACCCGAGAGGGCGGGCCGACACATCGTTTAAAGCTGCATTTAGAGAGGAAAAATTGATACTTTAGTGAAAACCATAGAAGTAGGCTATCAAAATACGTCTTCATTATGGAGCAAATGCCTCGTATCTTTTCTGTTTTTGTCATTTCATTTTTCGGATGTCAACTTGTTTTCAACATAATTCTTTGCAAGGACATTAAAGGTAGGGAATCCCATTTGCATGCCTTAAATGAAGAGTTGTATAAATACAGTGGTATGTTGAAGAGAGTTTCATTTTAGAAACTCCCATAAAGTATTGAAAGTGGAAGGTAACATTTTGTACATTTTTATTGACCGTTAGATTTTGAATTGAATTTTTTTCGGGGCTCACCGTAAATTCCAGTACATTACTAGGCTACCTTTGCAGACCCATGCACTGTATGTGTGTCCATCATGTATATTTTGTGAAGAAAATTCATCAAAACTTACAAACATTTCTATATACATTCTTGCCACACACTCTATATGTTATTACATCAGCTCTTATACTTTTAGATTTGTGTTTATAGGTAATAAAAAAAAAATACAGAAGACTGCAACAAAAAGGCTTAAGTGTGGCTGACACACAGAACTACTGAGTAGTTGAGTTTTGTGCATTATTCAAATTGTAGATAACTGTTGACTTCCAAATTTCTCAGCAGTGGCCTAAACAAGTCCCCTGAGGTTCATATTTAATGTTTTGCTGCATTTTTGGAGGTCTGTAAAAGGTATCCCCTACCTTTAAGCTTTAAATCGAGTATCCATTTTAAAGTTATAGAAAAAGCAGTTTCAGAAATTAACCTAAGAGTTTTGAAGACTGAACAGTGAAATCATTCAGGAGAGTTTTGTCCATTGGCGTTTTGTTTTCAAGATTTACTGTGACGTTAGAGATGACCCCCTGATCATAAATTTAAGGTTGTTGCACAATTAGAACACACCTAGCTTTTAGGTACGCTTTGACAGACGAAATTGCATTAAATGTTTGAATTAACGTTTTTACATTAAGCACGATGAGAAATGCATTCTGAAAACAAGAATCTAATCCTTACAATTGATGTTAAATCTTAATATCGGCATGAAAGTTGTCTTGGCTTCAAACTGACAGCTTGGGATACAAACAATATTTTACAAATCAGTGTAAACTTAGTATTTTGTGAATCAATGCAATCATAGTTTTATGCAAGAGTTAATTTAGAAAAATATTCTATACAAGTTTATCATTCAGATTCGATGACATGACATGAGTGTTAATAAGCCTGATGTGATGTAGAATTGCTCCTTTAAAAGAGCTGATCAGCGGGAGAAAGTATTTTGTGGGTTTAACCAGTAAGACGTCTAGCCGTGCCAAGCCGACCAAGACTATTAACCCGAACCAGGGGATATCGACTTGCTACGCTCTCAGAGAAACACTTACCAACCCGACAGTTGTGGCGCCCTACAGAGACTTCAACTCGTATCAGCCTTGCCACAGAGAAACGCTAAATAGAAACTGTTTCATTTTTTCTTATCTCCTTCAGTTTTCTCTCAGACATCTCTAAATAGGCCGTCCTGTGCGTGGGTGCATGTGTGTGTATGTGTGTGTGCGCGCGTATGTGTATGTGTTTCTTGACAGATGTGTATCAGTATGTGGTGAATGTATACTATCTGGCTATGTAGCACTGAATGCAAAAGTAAATAGCCCTGAACAAAAAAAAAACAAAAAAAAAAACAACAACAACAACAAACAAACGATAAGATATTAAAGACTTTGTCCAATTAATTGTTTTAATGAACCTTATATTGTCTTTTGAGACATTTTATTGTATTACAGTTCACAGCAGTTTCCTTGATTTTGTGTCATTATCTGAAGTCCAATTCAAATGTTTTGTTGCAACTGCATTTTTGTTTGAAAAGAAAAGAAAAATTAAATTAAATTAAATTACACATCTCTGTACAATTATTGTGTTTCTTTCGCATACTTTGTACTTCTGTTGTTGCACTTTGAGGAAACAGAAAGGAAATCAAACCAAACCAACCAAAGTGCATTATTTCGAAGTGATACCAGTTATAGTGTACGATGTCACTGAGTAATCGAAGACCGACACTGTTAGGCTTAATCTTTGACCTCAACACTACAGCAGCTTCTTCTGTTTAAACAGAATATCAATTATTGTATGTGTGTCTGTTTCTCCACAGGCTGTAGCCCACTACGCAGAGAAGCGATGTAAATGCCACGGGATGTCGGGCAGCTGTCAACTCATGACGTGCTGGATGCAGACTCCACACTTTCGTGACGTGGGTAATCGACTCATGGAGAAATTCTTGGAAGCACTTGAAATTCGCGCGCGAAATACGAACAGTGGAAACGTTGAGCTGGTGACGAGGACAGCGTCGTACGCTCAACGAAAGCGACGACGATCACCTCCACAGGAAGAACTCGTCTTCCTCGAGAAGTCGCCGGATTTCTGTGAACCTGATCCAAGGTTGGGCAGCCCTGGCACTAGAGGGCGTTATTGCAACCGCACCAGCTCGGGAATAGACGGCTGCGACAGTCTGTGCTGTGGGAGAGGGTACAACATTAGGCTGGAGAGAAGGACAGAGTGGTGTAACTGCACTTTTCACTGGTGTTGCTATGTACGCTGCCAGCAGTGTCACAGTTCAGAATGGGTTAACCAGTGCAAATGAGTGATTCTCCTCACTTCTTACAAGTTGTGCTGAGTCGTGAGGAACTTGGAATCAGAGGAACTCTTCTTTGTCGTTCATTTTAAAATCATCTGAGAATAGAGTCATAGTGGACGTAAAGAGCTTCATAGGCTGCATTGTCAAGACCGGTGCAGTATTCCGGAAAAGATTGAGGCCTTGAGGTTTGGTGGAGGAGTCAAATTCGAAAGGCTCGCAACTTTGACAGTCTGTCAACTTGAACAGATTTTTTGTTTCTGAAAAAATGGACAGAAAGGACATAATGACTTGCAATGATTTCGAGGCATGGTGTAGAAGATAAAGTGTATATTATCTTCGTATTTTTCAAGCGGACATTGGAAATACTTTCCTGCAGTCCTTTGCCGTGTGCCGTGTATGCATATAGTTTAATCTACAAACATAGTCATACTCTCTAAGAAACTTAGGCCTACTTAGTCATGTGCTGATACATTATTGAACTGAAGAGGTTGATCAAATTTGGGGTAGAGTGAAGACAGAGCATGATAATCGGTTGTCACATGCACCATTCTTTTCGTTTGCCACATCGTTTGACAACCGATCAAGACATTTGGTGTACTCTATCTTAATACGCCTTTATTGAGCATGATCACATTTTGACGTATTACATCAAAGTGCCAAGTAAGGAATCCTGTTAAGTTATGATATCTTGTTGCCTCATCTGCTTCTCGTAGAAGTAAAATCTAAGCTGAATAATTGACGAAAGTCTAATATTGTATTATACTGTTGCTCTTTCAGCTGCCATTATAAAGAAATACATGAACTTTAAGCTAGAAAAAGATGTTGATCCTTATGTGATATAACGGAAATACCATTTGGAATCGACAACATTTTATTGTGGAATGTATTTTCTATTTTTCAAACAAAAATGATGCACAGATCAACATGAATAAAATTGCAAGTTAGTATATATTGACATAGATAAGTTTGGTTCATCACACTGGATGAATAATTATTGGCCCACGTAGTTGACTTTGAAATAGAATTAAAAAAAAAAAATGAACGCCATTTTTTATTTTTATTTTTTTACTGGCATTAATAGGAATATTCTGAATAGAAGCCTATCAGCATCTTACTGTGTATATGGGCTTTACGACTTGACTTTTCACATTGTTATTAATCATTACAAAACATTCATTTATCAGTGTCTTCTCGATTCACTTAAAGGACGATAATGAAAAGAGAAAGCTGTGAAGTTGAATGAATATGATGCTATTTGCTCTTATTTGACGTATTAACTTCTTTCCAAGATACAACATAAAACTGTGTTTAACGGAAACTAATCACAGTGTGGTTAGTTGAAACTCCTGTAAATAGATGGCATTTAGTATAGAGAGGACGAAGTAGATAAAGATTTTCAATGTATTTTTGTACATGATTCTGAATGCTTTTCAAGCACAGAGTGAACAATGCAGTTATCATTGCTTTACTTCTATTTTGTGGCAGGACTTGGCAATGTTCTATGTTTAGTATTCTTTTGGTCATTTTTGAATAACGAAAATTATGTGAAGTGTGAGTGAAATGATGCTCATTCTTTTATAAAAAAAAACTTTCATTATCAAATTCGAGCCTTGGAGCAGATGTGCTTCCTCGGGGATTTCTGGAACGAAAAAAAAAAAAGCACTCCTGAGTCACTGAAATCACTTCTTTTTCTTGTTCAAAACAAAGTGATTTCAACAAAAATGAACGCTCGCATTTTTCTTGTTCAAATGAGCCAGTGTTTTCATAAAGAC